>CANTUR010000873.1:0-547500 GCA_947683625.1 Mallotus nudiflorus | reverse complement strand
CATCACCGACTATTTTATGTAGGTCATTGTAAGCTGTACTGTCGTATTAATCTAGGAAGCTGCAGTAGTATATGTACTAAGAATTGTATGGTTTAAGTATGTTTGTGTAATTTATTTGTATGAACCACGCTTATATATACAGATTTAAGTTTGATTTATAATATGTAACGCCGAAGCATATTTTATGTAAGCATCTGATTTAGTTTATTTATAAGAAAAATCAGTTTGATGATATGTTCTGTTACAAATTAAAGTTTAAAATTGGAAGGTTACTTTTCTCTTCTTTTAGGCTTACTATGGGTTTTGGGAGTCTTATGTCTACCCATTCCCTAGTGTCGGTCACGTGCCCTCGGGTTCGGATCGTGACAATTGAAAACTCAAGTTGTAAGGTTGTAAAAGTAAGTTATAAAACTCTTGTGTAATCTCAATATTGTGAATAAGATTGTGGATAATTGAAAATCCTAACTTAGGGATAAGTTAAGTGGAGATGTAAGATTGTTGTTGAATTCAAGCTCCTTAAATCATTGTGTTCTTCATTTTTTCTTTTCAACATTCTTTCAATTTTTGTTAATTCCTTAAAATTATTTTTATTTTTCTAAAACTCTCATTAGCCTTATTCACCCCCCCCCCCCCCCCCCTCCAAAGGCATTTTTAGCCAAATATAAAGAAAAAAAATTTGAAAAATATTTTCAAGTTTTAATTTTAACATTTTGAAATAAATTTAAAATCTAATTTATAAATTTTTTGCATAAAATTTTATTTTTTTATATATCAATTAAAAATAATAAGAAAAGAAGTGATAACTTGTGAATAAATTTATTATATAGACTAATATTATAAAATAGAAATAAATAAAGTAAGCACTTTTAACTATCATTATAAATAATAATAATAATAATAAATTTTTTATTTTTTTCAGAAAAATAAAATATTTTTATATTATTAATTAATATTTTTAGTGTCTCAAATTTCTCTTTTTTTTTTATCTAATACTTTTTTTATTTGACCTCTATTATAAAAATTTCTAAATAATGTGCTTGAACATTGAGAAGTAAATTTTAAAATAGTTAGAATTTAAGGATTTAGTGAAAAATTAAAAATTTATAAAAATATTTAAAAATTATTTTTAAAATTTATGCCAAAAGTGATAAAATTAAAATTTAAAAATATACTCTTACATTTTATTTTTCATGGGAAAAGAGGATAAAAAGTTTAATAAGTGTCAAATATATTTTATACAAACTTAAAAGTAATTTTTTTAAATATATAATTAGGCCATTCTTATAATATTAGATAAAATTAATATAATTTATAAAATTAAAATAATTTTTAAAATAGAATTTAATTAATAATTTACTTAAAGTTTAGAATAACACTTATGATTTTCCTTTTAAGAGGGATATGGCTTTTCTTCTTTCTTTCCAGGGACTTCATGGAGGCTTTAGGTCAAAATAGCATTAGCACGATCTAGTACCATCAAGTACTGTACTCTATCTTTCTTGCTTTTTCTTTTTTTTTTTTGAACAAGAATGTCAAACATTTTTATTGGACAGTATTTATTAGTTTTTATTTATAACTGTGAAATAGTACAAAATATAGGTTCTCCTCTTGGGACCGATCAAAGAAAAATTTGAATTGTCGTTAATGGAATTTAAAATTTTTTATTTAAATTATTTGATCTAAATCTGATTAATATTAAAAAATATATATAAATGAATTACACAATCATATGATATTTTACAGTTCCATTAAAAAAAAATCAACACTTAATACGTTGCGACTATGTTTTACATATGCTATGTGTAGCGTGCTTGCAATGGTCGTCAATGAGATCAACATTGATTTCTGCTTATGGAATACCTCAGTAGAAGCTTCAATGCAATGTACAGTTTATTACTTCACAGGCATCAACCATAACTATGTCTCTGCTATTTATTACCTCTATGTTCTGTCACTATATGCTAAAGGAGATTTATTATGAATTTTTTTTTAACAACAAAAAAATATTTTTATGTATTAACCAGCATTACAAATAAGGAAGGCTAGTACACTTTTAATGGCCAATTCACTTTTACATGGAGATAGATTAATACTATTGATAAGTTCAAGTTTTGCTTTCTCAACATAAGAGCCCTGATGTATTGAGAAATATATGAGCACATCCTTTTGAAACCATCAACAACGGCGACGACAACTTGGTGAACAGCAACTTGATGAATTGCATTAGAGAAAATCTATTTAAACTGTTGATTTCATGGACTAAGCATGATGATTTTGTCTAGACAGTGGAATAACAGCTTCAAGCTAAGAGGTACCATAATTAAAAAGTTCTGAAATTTAGTCTTCTCTGGAGAAAGCAACTTCTATCTAGATTGCAGATCAGAGGAAGATTTGAAATGATCTTCTATTACCCAAATTCAAGAGATTAAAACCCAGATTAAGCAAAGGACAGCAGGCTTACAAAGCCATTTGCAAAAAACATATCAACAACATATCAAGTATTTTATAGTCTTGAAGCTTGTTGGTGTCTAAATGTTCTCCTTGCTTTGCTAACTTGATACATTATTTGAAATTTTCTTTTCTATATTGAATGTCGCATTAATAGTTTACACCCTAGTCATATAAATTTTGTGATTAATTTTCTGAATCATGGTGAATTTGTATATTGAGTCAGAACAGATTTAATGTCCGACAGCTAAATTTGCAACAAATAATTTAAACATATAGATATATATTTTATTTTTTATTAGTTAAGTGTAAACACTTAAATAGTGTATAACAAATGTAATATATTTAGAGTAGATAAAAATCTTTTTTTAATAAAATCTGCTGTATTTATGAGACTCGTTCATGTTATTTCATGATTTTCAATTTTATGAATATTTAGACCCAAAATCATCAATGAGTGTTGAAGAGAATTTGTTCCAAGTGGTCCTCAAAATTATGTTGCAACATTTTAATTTGGATCATGATACATGTTTTCTATATGTAAATCACATCTGAAAACTTCATAGTTTGAGCTATGTCAAGAAAAATTCTTATCTATATTTTTTTTAAACAATTATTTAACTCGATAATATCTGCAATTAAATCAATAAATCCTCATCAAAATTTCATGAAGCAATTTGAAACCTTATTCAAAAAGTTCATTCAATTACACCCTTGCACATACAAACAAAATTCTGCCATGCAAGCCTTGGATTATTTACACAATTTTCTCTTCAATCTTGCAATGTTTAGACGTCTCCATATACGAATACATATATAAATTATGATGTAAAGGGAAGTGAAGGATGAGAGTTTCAAGAAAGAAGAGGCTACTTTTTCATATAAATCAAGTTGTTCATGCGAGTACCTAGGACCAAAGTTGAGAACCACCGATCATTGATAAGTCATTTGAAACTTATTTTTCAATAATGTTCTGTTTAATTGTAAATTCAAGAAATGAAATTTTGATAAATTTAAACAATTTTTGAGTAATATTTTTCAACAGCAGTAAATATTATATATAGAACAATTTTTAAGTAATGTTTATATATAATTAAAATCAGAATAATAGAATACAATAACTTTAACAATATTTTCTTATAAATATTTTTCAAGAAAGTAATTATTTCTTAAAAATAAAAGGATCTCATACATTGAAATGTAATTGACATCCTTATAAGTAGTACAATTAGTAAAAGGAGTGGATATCCAAATGTAAAGAGTAGAGTTCGAATTTCTACTCTTTCTTTTTCTTGTAACAATAATTTTGACCTTTAATGAGTTAGAAAGTGAAATTAATAAATATTTAATATTTAATTAAATAATAAAAATTACAAACCTAATAGCACATGATTACTTGAGTGATATTATTGATTTAATTTTCTAATTTATCAAAGGTCAAAATCATTATAAAATTTATCGTTACAATGTGGAATTTAATCATTTCAACCATTTCAAAATAAATAAATAAATAAAATTGGCAAAAACTCTTTAAAGAAAATATTAACTTTAATAGTTAATAACTAATTGTCCTTCTCTTTATTTTAGTACACTCTTTATTTCAGTTGTACTAAGTCTCGTATCATATGTAAGGAAAAAAAAAAAAAAAAAAAAAACCTAAACAATTCATTGGAATACATCATTACAAAGTCAAAATAAAGTGTCCATCAATAATTATTAGTCGCATCCGTACACCACCAATATTAAAAGTGACCAAATATTATCTGTGACTTTAATGGTTAATGTGTACAAATTATGTTTTATTTTTTCCATAAATTTATATAAAAATTTTTAAAAAAATTTTCAAAATCATTTTCTTTGTAAATAAATTTAATTTAATGCCTAATTTCTAAATAAACTAATTATTTTTGTTGTAAATATACTAGTTTTTACCATCCATAAATATTTTTAATAATTTAATTTTCCAAAAACATTGCTTTTGAATACTTCCAATTGTATAAAGTTGAATGAATCAAAATGCAAGACTTTTCACTATTAAACATTGGAATAGGTAATTTCACAGCAGATCTCAAAATCGATTTGTGCTTCCATTTTCGGTCTAAAATTTGTGTTTCTGTTCCAAGAATAATTTTCATAATTTTATAATATAATATTTTATTAAAATAAAATTTTCCTTTACTTTTTTCTCCATTAACCCATATTCTAAGTAAAAATAAGAAGTGGACTTGTTTAAGTTGTGGCTTAATTTAAAACTTTTAAATTTATATTGGAACTTAATGAATAAAAAAATTTTGAACCCTATTTTTGGTATTTGTGAATAAAAAATAATTTTTATTTTAAATATAAAAATTATACATAAACCTTAAAATTTAATCTTTAAACCGAATATATTCAAATCCTCCCAACAATTAAATTAATTCTAGACGTTGAAATTATTAATGTGTTCCAAAAGTAGTTTAAATAGTAAAAAGTGTAGATATTCTATTAAAGAAAATATAATTCAAACCCTCTACTTATCTATCTATTTTGTGGTGTTGAGAATTAATCTACAAAATAATAATAATAATAACAACGAATGTATTACTTTAATAAATAAATTAATAATAAAGGTGTAATTTTTTTTTACAATTAAATATTACAACCGAAATATTCTATATATATTTTATATATCATATCTATCTATCTATCTATTATTATTACTACTATATTAATTATATATAAATAAAGTGTAAAATTTCTATTTAGCAGTACATTAAAAATCAAAAGTTTTAATTTGAATATTCTAAAATTTAAATCATGGTACTTTCACCTTACCGTTTAAACTAGATTTCATTAATATAATTTATTATTATTTTTTTTTGTTACAATATAAATTTTACTTTGTCAATAATTACCGGTCCACCATAGATGCACTCTCATCTTATGGAGCACCATCGACTGCATATTTCTGTTTAGAGTGGAGGAGACCTCCCGTTACACAAGAATCGAGACAGATTGTAATTGAAATACTGTTAATGGATTGTATAGCATTGCAGACTTGGTTATGCTGTTGGGGTTTTCATAGTAAGCAGTATCGGTGATAATATCCCTAAATGTTCTTCGTCTCCATCAATCCACAACTCCCTTTTATTAGGTATTTTTTTGGCTCCAAACAGCCCTTTTTCTTACTGTATGGAGCCACCTTCTTCACTTAGCATGCTAACTATATTCAAGAAAGTTATGGACTGAAATCACATAGATTGGATGGACATCCGAAACAGTGAGGAAAAGAGAAATGAAATAAGGCTAGCCCCTCACTAGCTCTTCTCGCTTGGTTGTACAAGGAGAACGAAAAATAAAATAAAATTATCTTTGAATTTTGGATTTATTATGTTGTTGGTACTATAATTTTAAGTAATCTTTTATTTTGATATTAAATTTTTTAATTTTTTCTTTTCAATCTCAAAAATTTTATTTTTATTTTAAATTAAAATACCTCAAACATATCTAATCAAATTTAACATATATAACAGTCAGAATAAATATATTTTTAGTATATTTAATATGTACGCATCACATTAAGCAGTTTAATCACCTTCTGAAATTCATAAAATAAATTTTGCAAAAATATTATTTTATGGGATCCATAAATAAATTTTGTTTTATAGGACCAACAAGATAATTAAACTATTTAATATTGATACCATCTAAAATATTCTCGCCTAATTAGGGGCCCTTTACCCCCTAAATAGAGACACTTGGATCAGAAAAAAGGCAGATCTATCCGGAATGAGAACTACCCCAAAGTGGAGTACTAAACACAAAAGAAATACTCTCCTGCTAAGATTATGATTCACTATCTCACACGGAATCCGACTCTATCCATGTTTGAGTATTAGTATATATAGAGCCCTACATTCCTCACAAAGGGACGTCTCATTCTCACATATTCAAATTATCTTGCATTCTCCTTGCTTCTGTTATCTAACTTAGGCATCGGAATGTTCGTGAAGATCCTCCCCACCTCTCACTTTGCCTTATGTTCGTGATTTGCAGGACGTCGAGTTTAAGAGTTTCGAAAACTAATTATCAAATATGATACTTATAAGGTAAATATACTAAAAATATATTTATTCTACTGGTTATGTATATTAAATTTAATCAGATATATATGAAATACTTTAATTTAAAATAAAAATAAAATTTTTGAGACTTAAAAAAAATTAAAATTTTAATATCAAAATAAAACATCACCTAAAGTTGTGGTATTAACAGTGAAATGAACCCTTGAATTTCCTGAGGTAAATTTTTTGCAAAGTATGATTTTACTTGGATAATATATGCTTGGTAATTTTTTTTTTAACTTCATGGTAAAACTTTTTTAATAAAATAAAATAAATGAATAAAAATCTTCTAAAAAATGAGGAAGAGAAATTACTGATGACATGGAGTGCTAGACCCACACGAATTGCTGTCATCAAACAAAGCAAAAAAGCAAGCATGCTTTATAAGTAGGGGCAAATTCGACATTTCCTATCTTGTTTATCATGACTGCAGAAAACAGTAATAATAATTCAAATAAATTCAAACCAAATCGAACCCTCCTGTTGTCGTCGTCGTTGTCGTCTATTTTTTTTCTTTAATTCCTCTCGTTCTTCTTCTTCCGTCGCTCTCGGAAATGGCGAGGAGACCAGACGAGGAGTACGATTACTTATTCAAAGTAGTATTAATCGGCGATTCAGGCGTAGGAAAATCTAACCTTCTTTCCCGATTTACTCGGAACGAGTTCTGTTTGGAGTCTAAATCCACTATTGGCGTCGAATTCGCCACCCGTACTCTTCAAGTACCACTTCTCTTCCTTTCCCTTTCTCTCTATATATCAAAAATAGATTTAATTAGCTTAATTTTCAGTTATTATTTAATTTCAATTTTTTTAAAATTTGTGTAATTTTTTTAATTTTTAGATTTATCTTTTTTGAATTATTTAAATGTAGTATTAGATCTGTTTTGTTTTGTAATATAATCATTTAATCGGAGAATTTTTGTGATATGTTGATGCAATTGGTTTGAAGAATTAATGATATTATATCGGGATTAACTGAACTTGAGCATGATTTGAATTTATATAATGTGGATCATGTCAACCTGAATAATGTGAAAGAAGCCCAACTGAAGGATCTTATGAAATTGTTTTATACGCAGAATTAATTAATTTATTTATCAACAATTTGTTAAATTTCCAGAATAGTTTGAGTGATTGATGCAAAAAAAGTGAAACCAGTGCGAAATCTTAAGTTCAAATATGCAGTCAGTTCGCTCCATGTCGGCTGTCAGCTTTCTGCCATTGTTTTTTTATTTTCATGGATAAATGTTTTTTTTTTTTGGGATAAAAATTAAGATTTCGAAATAAAAAATTGACATTTTTCATGGATGCGAAATCTTAAGTTCGAATTTGCAGTTAGTTTGAACTTTGTTTTTTGATGTGAATGGTTTAGCATTGATAGAAGGTACAAAATTAAGTTGGTAATTAGTTAAAAAAATTTCAGATAGCAGGGCAGTTTATGTTTGACTGTAGAACATTTAGTCAGGGGCCTCTGATGTGCGTCAGTCTCTCAATTCAAATTGTGTTCAGTGTTAAAAGCTCTGAGGCAGGCACCTCCTCCCCTGCCCTGTGTATATTTTTCAAAAATTCCCTCTTGAAAATGTAGTGTCAATCAGAACTTTTTCAAACTGATATTGATTGAAAATGTTTCTTGTTCTTAAATATTAGCAAAGCCATGTGAGAGGGGAAGAGATATTTTTACTTTTCTCAATAGATTAAAATGTTGGCCTTCTGATGTGTGTCATCTTAAATATCTTTATATTGCTCAAGTGGTTTATTAAAATGTGGCATGTGCATTCTTGACCTTTGCTGACAATTCCACCTTCCTATTCATGAAGAGAATTGAATTATCTCCTTTATATATTTTTTTCCTTCGCATGGTGAGTTATCTCACGTTCTTCTCTTGATATTCATCACAACTCATTGTTAAAGTTCTAGAGTCTAAGATCAATAACATTGCTCCTGAGTTTTGAAAGGATTCTACTTGTCTTTGGAACTTAGTTTCTACCTATCCTTTTTTCCCTTAATGAAACTCTTTTGCTTTTACTTGCTGAAAGAAATTTATGTGTTTCACTCCAACTGTTCAACAACTTAACATATTGGTTTTAATAGCAATTGGCTGCTCCCATTTCATTTGTTTAATAGATAGCTTTTCCAACCCAAAAGTTAGGTTACTGAACTCTTCTCAGCTTGAACTTGGTATTTATCTCTATGACTTTTGAAAGTGCTGTTTGAGAGGTTCATTGTCAGAAGTCACAAGCATGCCCACAGTTATCAAACAACATTTCCACAAACTGTTTTCAAAACATCCTTGAAGGGTCGGAAATATGTGATACATTATAATAAAGCTTAAACTCATCTGCATGAAATTTTGCCTTGTACGATGGTTAAGTGTCTTGCTCCCTTAATGTTTTATATTCCTGTGGTCTCCTGGTGCACGTGGTTTTTTGTTTCCTATTATATAAGCTTTTTTCATTCATGTTGCCTTGTTAAATTTACTGCCGTTTTGGAAGACACATTTCCAAGAACTGTCCCCTCAATTTGTAAAAAATGTCAGTGAGATTTATAGTTCATAAAAACAACTTTTTTCTGTTGTATTGCTGAAGAGAAAGTTTTATGTATTCTGCTCAGGTTGAGGGAAGAACTGTCAAAGCTCAGATATGGGACACAGCTGGGCAGGAGCGATACAGAGCTATAACCAGTGCCTATTACAGAGGTGCACTTGGAGCTCTTCTAGTGTATGATGTTACAAAACCAACAACATTTGAAAATGTCAGCCGCTGGCTGAAGGAGCTGAGGGACCATGCAGACGCCAATATAGTGATCATGTTAATCGGGAACAAGACTGATTTGAAGCATCTCCGAGCAGTAGCCACCGAGGATGCTCAAGGTTATGCAGAGAGAGAAGGACTTTCATTTATTGAAACATCTGCTCTTGAGGCCACAAATGTGGAAAAGGCTTTTCAGACGATCCTCTCAGAGATATATAGGATAATCAGTAAGAAGTCACTTTCATCGGAAGAATCAGCACCTGCCAACATCAAAGAAGGAAAGACGATAATGGTTGGGGGATCTGAGGCAACCGCTAAGAAGCCATGCTGCTCTTCATCCTAAAGATTTGTATTTACATCAAGATTGCACCCGTTGGCGCCCTATATTTTCCCATGTGGTCTGACCTCCCTTTTAAAAAATATATTTATTTATTTTTTGTTTGTGTTTGAACAATGTTGATGAATTGTTTACTATTTTGCATGAGATATCTTACATTGTCTTGTACTCTTGTAAGTTTACCTTGATATCCATGTTGCTTCCATTTTTGCCATGTTTTCTTCTTTTTTAGCCTCAAGCCTAGTTTTGGCGGATGGAGTTATATAGCCTTATAGAGCAATGGCCATTTTTAAACTGTTACTTTTTTTTTAATACATAAACTGTTACTTTTTGTTGGTCACAAATATAAGTTCGTACATCATTTATATTCCGGAGTGGTACTCTAAATTTTCTTTCTCAATTTGGAAATTATTTTTACGCAATGGACCATTAATGTACAAAACTGCTATGTGTTTATGTGAACTTTATTTCTTTAAGCTACTTGAAGGAATGGTTTGCAGTAATCTTTCTACTCAAAGATAAAATAGCCATAGGAACAGACGTTCCATTCAAATACACATGCCTTCAAGTTCAAGCCATTTATTTTACAATTGTTACAAGAAAATTCTATTTTCCAATTTTATCTTATCAATTTATAACCCATGGCCCCAGTCTTGATTCGATACCGCTGAATGATAAACACACGCACCAAATTTCCAAGGCAATATATAAAAAATGGTTTCATTCCACCAAATTCCAAAGGGTATACATAAAAATTGGAATGGGAGCCAATTGCATGTCTGTTGTGTGAATTTGGGAGACCACCCGGACAATTCACCAGCCATTGCCCCACAAAGTTAGGGGATGGCTTAATGGAATAAAACAGAAACTGCCTGCTCAAGTATTTGAAAACCTGGAATTGCAACTACAAGATCATATATGTCTTAATTTACAAGGGATAGATGATAACAGCCATTTTTTAAAAAAAGAAGACAATTTCAAGAACACAATATTTGACAGCATCAGAGAGATTCACATGATAACATAGTCTAACAGTCTTGCGACAGGAAAAAACTAAAAAAAAAAATACACCTGAATGGCTAATGGCTAACCACAGCAATTGCCATTCTGCTGGATAGGCTGTCCCTTCATTTCAACAGTTCCTGTTGACTTGTTTGCAGTTGGCTGGCTACCCATTCTGCATAAGTTTTCAAAATAAAACATGAGCATTTGCATGAAATACTCCATTTCCACAATATGGAAGAAATTTCATTTTGTAAGTCATGTTCCATGAATCACATTTGCAAAGCTCATTTGCTATAATGTTATTGGTTGAGCAAATGATGATTTGCTTTCAGAAAATTATGTGAAGATGATAATAAATAAAGCAAATTGACAAATCTAAAAGGGCAGTGATGATAATCTACTGCAACAACAAATGATAATTTCTAAAAACAATTGCATTTTCAAATTAGTATAAACTCAAGGCACAAGGAAAAATACGAGCACAAAAAGTGCATTGGTAGTTTTACTTTTTCTTAATTTCAGCAGCCATGGTTAAGAAGGCCTGCTCCACATTAATTGAATCTTTAGCACTAGTCTCCAGGAAAGGAATGCCAAGCTCATCTGCAAATGCCTGCATTTGGGTATAGAAAGGCACGATCAACTTAAAATGACAGACACAATAATGATACCATATCTGATTATAATAAGACCAAGTCCTTTTCCCATGTAATCAAATTCACAGATTTCCTCTCATTATCGCACCATCTGCTATCAGGATCACATTGAGTCAGGCAAATTGGTAAATGACCCTGGAAGATCACTGCTGCATTTAATGCTGGGAATAACAAAACAGCTTAATACAAGCAAGTCCAAAGGAGTCCCAAAATCTTTTTCTAAGAAAAAAAGATGCACCCTTTAAGAGAAAAGTATAACCATTCTTCATGCATCAAATTATGTACTTCAATGCACTTTTACCTGCCTTACTGAAATTAATAATAGGGAAAAACATCCCACTGCTGTGACTGAGCACGGGGAAAATTAAAAATTCCACATGTCAAGACACAAGCAATCAGTGATACATGCTTACTTAGCGAGCTCCCATTTAAACCATTGAAGTAATATAAAGTACTAATATTTTTTTATTTAGTACCTACACAAAAATAGGAGCATAAATAATTATTGGAGAAGTTTACTATGTAGACTCAACATAGTGTCTCTCTTTGTTGAGCACTCTTAGCGAGAAAAAACTCAGAGCAAATAATGCATTTTTAAGACAATGAATGAATGAATGCAACTAGCCATACCTTTGCAGTTTGTGTGTCCACAGCCTTGTTCTCCACCAGATCACATTTATTCCCAACTAAAAGCTTGCACACGCTATCATTGGCATATCTATCAATCTCATTCAACCACTGCTTGACATTGTTGAAGCTCTCCATCTCGGTAACATCATACACTATCTGTTTCCATAAAAATCACATACTTGAAAAGTACTTCACATGGGAGGTCAAGAAAAGACACAGTAACACATGTAGTATACGCATAACATTCATAAAATCAGGGCACAATAGCAAGAAACGTTACCAACATAAATCAATAAAAAGGATGCAAGAATTAAAGAGAGAGAGAGAGAGAACACAACATAGAAACTGGGAGCCAATGATGCACATCACTAATTATGAAATGCACAGCATAATCACGTACATAATGCACATCAGCATTTATAATCTATAATTTGCAAGGCAACTGGAATCCTTCAGAAATCAGAAGTCAGACACATTGATACTGCAAACATGCCACAAAGGTCTATCACAATATTTTCTGAGCCTAAAAAGTAGTGATTAGAATTCCTTACTATTATCCCATGTGCTCCTCGGTAATAACTGCTTGTTATAGTCCGAAAGCGCTCCTGTCCAGCAGTATCCCACTAAAAAGAAAAAGTGGAAAGGTCAATTTTGATGTGGGATCAACATCAAACATATTTGAATCTAAAACCAAAAAAAAAAAAAATGTGCATCTCTGTTTCTGCCACTTTCTATCTAGACACGAAAATTTGTATCTAGAGGTTAATAAATACAAGCCAGACAATGAGAGAAAAATTATTATAAGTAAAACACAAAAATTCCAAAATTTTAATTAAGATATTCCCGGACTCATTTGAGCAAATATCTAAAAGTATGTACCTTCTTACACTACCACCTTAAACTAATATACCATTTAACCATTCCCTCCAATTCAAGTAACCAATTTGCAATCTCAAATATACCCCCAAGAGCCAAAAACAGAACTACATTTAATGATTGAATAGCTAAAGAAGTACTCAGTTACTCACAATCTGCAGTTTGATTGTCTTGCCATCCAGCTCCACAGTTCTGATTTTCTAAGAAACAAATAACAACTAACAGTTTTAAGCCCTTTTTCTTATGAGACACATAACAAAACATAAATAAATACATCATTAAAGCGAAAAGGACTCACAAAATCAACACCAATGGTACTGATATAGCTGTCCACATAAGAATCATCCTGAAAAATTAACACAAAAAGATTGAAACTTTTCAACCTAAATATCAATTTGAATCAAACCTCATTTTTCGCACAAAACAATGTTAATCACCCACCAAAAAACTCCATAAAATTGATAACCGAATATTGGGAAAAACAAAAAAACCATATGCACAATTAACATCAATAAAATTCAAAATTTTTTAATAAATTAAACAAAAATGAGAAATGGGTATCGCAGGAAAATGAAACTGACAGCAAATCTAAGAAGAAGACACGATTTTCCAACGGAAGAGTCTCCGATTAGCAAAAGCTTAAACAGATAATCACTGTGAAAACCAAAAAAAACACAGAAAAAATAATAATGTGAGTGAAGAAAAAAAACAAAAAAAAGAGGGAAATGATTTAAGGATTAACGAAAACAAAAGGGTATATAGATTACTATTCGGTGGTCATGATTGAAGAGCTAAAATTATTGTTTGGTCGAAGTGGAAAATATTTTCTTTGCGGGTAAGGTTTCAATTTGAGAAGGGAAGGGAAAGGAAAAGTGAAAGTGAAAGTGAAAGTGAAGGAGAAAATGAAAGAAACAGAAAGGGTAGTTCAGGAAATTCAATAAAATACGTGTCTTATAAAAAAAAGCAATGTCCACCATTACTTTATTATTATTATTATTATTATTATTATTATTGGAACAAATATCCCTTAATGTTTTACTCTAAGTACAAATATATCATAAATGTATTTTAAGTTTTTTTTTTTTTAGCTTTTATGGTTTTTTTTCTAACAACAATTTTTTGGAGGTTGGAGGAGAGTGGGTATTCAAACCTCTTCTGGAACCTCCAACCTCTATAAAGTGCTAAAAATCTGTAACTAGATAGTAGATTATCAGTCATAGGTAAACTTGATTGTGGTTTTTAAGGTTATAAATGCAATATTGGCCCAATCACATCCACATTTCTAATACCTATCAATTCAATTTTAACATCTCTGTTCCGATAACTAATGAGTCTTAGATCAAATAGTTTAAGAGGAGGCTCTAGAACTCCAAATGTTTTAGATTTAAATTCTAGGGAGTATAAAAGTCTTGGACTACAATTGCCCATGCCTAGCCACTTCAAGGATATAATGATAATAATAATAATAATAATACTAATAATAATAATAATGATAGATATATATAATAGATATATTAACTAATAATGATAGTTGTAATCTAAATTATCTTTTTAGCCATGGCGGAAGCTAAAGTTTTTGTGCAGCTCTTGCTACTTTCTTTTACTGTTTTTAGTGATTTTAAGAAAGAACACCATTCCTACCACCAGTTGCACCAAATTGATAACAACACCAGGTCTTCCATCAACACTAACATTTAGTCATCCTCTATCATCATAGCACCTGATCATTACCATGTATGGAGCTTTGCATCGATCTTTTAAGTCCATAACTTGAAGCTGAAGAATACATTCCTATTCAAGTTTTTAAAGGTGGAAGATGTAGAGAGAACCAAACAAGACAAAAAATTGTTGATCCCATATGAAGGGGATCTAAATCTTTCTCCAGATGAGCTTCATTTGCTAACAAAGAACGTGTGGGTGGAAATCTTAGGACTTCCACTTAATCAAAACATCTTGTTCACCTTGCTTATAGTCCTTGGATCCATGTTTGGCTTTTGAAGATTGTTTATGTCCACCTCTATCTAGAGCTAGTCACCAACCAAACCTCAACTTCTCCGTTGCCGGGTCTAGAGCAGCATCGTTTAGTCTCTGATGGCCAAGTAGCACATTGTCTTCAATTCCTTTATTGAGTGCGTGAATTTGTTCCATTGATAGAGTTTTCTTTATGTAAGAAGGAAGCAACACTGATGGACAAACTGGCACAAGTTACTACCATCGCCTACTGTTGCTTTAGAAAAGGACATGCTACCTGTCCTCCTAGCCATTAGACCTATGTTCTCATTGGGCTGCAAGGAAGTCCCATCTCAGATATCAACATTTCATCCAATGCATCATAGAAGCAAAACTTATTTTGTTATTTTTGCTTAATTAGTTAGTCATAATTGTTTACTTCTACATCTAAGTACCATGTTTGTAATATCCCGTGTTTTTTAAAAATATTTTTACACTGTACCGGGATATGCAGTGTCAGTAATTTTTGTATTTTATATGATATTTTTATGAGTTAATATGTATTTTAAACCTATTTTAATTACTGTCTATTATTTTCAGTGTCTTACGTAAAATTTTCCCGGGACTTTCATTTTCGGGGAAATTTTCACGTAAACAATTTATTATTAATTATTTTAAATGTATTTACGGGTTTGCATGAACTCATACATATTTTTAAATTATTAAATAAAGCCTGTGTGTGTATATTTATTTAATTAGGGTTTATTATTACCCTAATATTTTATTATTTATTTATTATTATTTGATTATTTTATTTATTATTAAATTATTAAAATTTATTATTTTTTTCTTTTTTCTTTTTTTTTTTCTTTTTTTTTCTTTTTCTTTTCCTTTTTCTTTCTTTTTCTTTTCTTTTCTCTTTCCTTTTCTTTCTTTTTCTTTTTCTTCTTCTTCTTCTTCTTCTTCCCGTAGGTAGGCGCCGGACCACCCACTATTCCTCACGTCGTTTCTCCCTCCTCCGGCCACCGTTTTCGACACCGCCGGTCTCTATCTTCTCCTTGAGCTCCGGTGAGTGTTATTCTAGCTTTTGTTTGAGCTAAAATGGTCTAGAATTGCTTAGGTTTTGAGTTGAATATTTCGGCCACTTTTGGTTTTCGATTTTTTTGAGCTTCAATTTGGATGATTCATGGAAACTTCCTTCACAAATGTTGTTCCTGGTAGTTTAATCTTCATGTATGAATTTTTGTAGAATTTTTGGAGATTGTTTGGATTTTTGGGTATTTTTGAATATTTTAATATTATTTTCGAATTTTCGGAAATTAATTATTTAAATTATGAAATTGGAGTTTATGGTTGAATTAGGTGTTGAAATGAATTATAGGAATTTATTTGGAATTTTTATGAATTTCTAAGTATTTATTTTTAATTATTGAAGTTTATGTGATTTTGTAAAATTAAGTTAATTGTGTTTTTATTTGAATTTAATTGGTTAATTGAGTTTAATTATTGATATTATTGATAAATATGTTGAGAAAATTAATTTTGGATAATTGTATGATTTTTGGTGAATTTTTGAAGTAAATTAGGTATATATATATATATAGGGGTATTTTGGTAATTTTACCCTAAATTGTCTAAAAATGTAATTTAATTGGTTTTAATATTTATTTAAGGTATAAAAATGATTTCTACAAATTATTTAGTATTTTTAACTAATTAAAACTATTTTCCGGGAATTATTTTCAATTATATATATAATATACGGTTTTTCAAATAAAATGAGTTTTAATCGATTTTTACAGTGTTTCAAGGTTAATTATGTAATTTCTACGTATGAAATGTATTTTTATGATTTAAGGATATTTTTGGTATATTTGAATATATTTTCTGTGTTTGTGGACCCCGGTCGACAGATTGTAGTCTGGAGTCCGACCGAGGGGTTGTGATTGTTTATGGTGTTATTTTTGAAGTGTATTTTCTTTGCAGGGTCGGCTCTACTCTTTTGAGTAGAGAGATGTCTGTTTTACAGGGGAGGTTCTGCCGAATTTCCGGTAGAATTCTCGTAAAACGTGATATCCAGTCGAACCCTAATTCTGTTCCCGTATTTTAATACTCTAGATTGAATTCTAGGATTTCTGTTAGGGTTATTCTGATGTCGATTAATTATTTCTTGTTTAGTTGCGCCGAGACCGAGGGTTAGTGGACCAGGCCCGTCGGACCTGTCTCGTGGAGCGCATTAGGTGAGTTACTATATTATATATATATGCTTAGGATGCATGATTTAGAAAATGCATGTTTTATTTTGACTAAATATGCATAAATAACATGATTTATATTCAAGTATATTTTTGGTATATTTTTGGTATATAATAAATTATATACATGTTTTATTAATAACATATATTTAAAATGTTTTTAAATATATTTTTAGTTTAATTCATGATTTGATTGAATTTATTTGACATATATATACTCAAAATATACCTGGTTTATGTTTGGTATATTTTCGGTATATATATGGTTTATATTGCTATTTCATTTATATTCATGCATCATGTATTTGTGAATGAATGTTTTATTATTTATTACTGAAGGATATCAATAGAACGTGCTACCTAGTGGGCAGCACTAGGACCGAGTACGTACCGGTACGCCTATAGTATTTAGGCTTTATTATTGACTATTTGTGGATATCGATTTGATTATGATTATTGATATATGTGAGATGTGGTTTGTGGGTGTGATTGCTGGAGCTCGGTTGACCAAGTGTCTCGGGGCCAATCACACTGGCAGTCAGACTGCTGGAGCTCGGTTGACTTAGTGTCTCGGGGCCAGTCTACTGTCCATATGGATTAAGTGGATATATTTGGAATCAGTGAGCCTGTATGGCTAGAGTGTTGTTTAACACTATTTTTCTGAGGTTGCGATATTCTAGGGTTCTATGTGATCCTTCATAAAAGTTGATTTTCAGACAAAATATATAAAATGATTTTTCTGCATCTGTATGAACTTGCCTGTATATATACATATTACTCATATACTATTGACTGTTTGCATTATCACTTAGAGTGTATGTATATATACTATAGTAATTCACTCAGTGAGGTCTGACTCCCCTCCGTTGACTATTTTTCAGGAGAGTCAACTTCCTCAGACCTCAGTAGCAGGTCGATACGCCGGATTTCTTCCGCCCCGGCTTCTTTATGTAAATTGTCTACTTGAGTCTGATTTATTTTATCTAGACACTGCAGTAGCTGTAAATTACAGCATTGGATTTTATGTACTTTATTTTAAAGAGATGTATTATGTTAAAACTGGATTTGTATAAGATTATACATTTATGAGATTATATATGCGATGTGATGAGTTTTGAATTATATCCAGTTGTTATGGATGATATTGTAATATTTATGATTTTATTTTCCGCTGCATATTATATTTTTATGGTTATTGTTATTGCATGATTTATTTTTATTTTTAGGCTTGCTACGGGTTCCGGATTCGAAAGAATTCCCGTTCCCC
The DNA here is from genome assembly GCA_947683625.1 of Mallotus nudiflorus. NCBI lineage: Eukaryota > Viridiplantae > Streptophyta > Magnoliopsida > Malpighiales > Euphorbiaceae > Mallotus > Mallotus nudiflorus. The sequence continues at coordinate 529,227 of CANTUR010000873.1, read as the reverse complement.
AGCGCCGGTCATGACTCCTGTTTTGGGTCGTGACAAAGTTGGTATCAGAGCGAAGTTCGTTTCTGAGTGGAGTTCTATGTCAGGGCTTAGTTTTGTGAGTTGTGGCCCTAGTTTTTAAGTTGTGTTTTCTGTTGGACTACTGCAGTGTATTAGGTTCGAGTATGTCTTGATGAGTATTCCTTGCTGTAGTTTTCAGTGTTATTCCTCCGTTGTCTGTTTTGTCTGAATCTTTCCGTTTGTCTTTTCAGAATGAGGAGGCGAGCGCGTGTCGCTCCACCGGTCGTTGAGGCCGAGGATGATGAGTCTTTTCAGGATGAGGTTTTACCTCCTGAGCCGCCAGTTAGACGTAGAGGTCGTGGCAGAGGTAGACCTCGAGGAGCGGTAGGTCGCCGTAGGCAGAGAGAGTTATAGGACGAGGAGCCTGTTGAGCCTGATTTTGATATTCCTGTTCCTCCTGTTGTTCAGCCTGTTCAGCCTGCCTATCAGCAGGGTATGTCTGACCCTGAGGCAGCTTTGTTCTATGCCAGAGTTGGCAGGATTGCTTTTGATGGTACTTCTGATCCTTTAGATTTTCTGCATGCGATTGAGACTAGGACTCGGACTGCTCATACCGAGTACCAGAGGATCATGATTGTTGAGTTGTCTGTCGAGGGACCAGCTTTGGATTGGTTTATTCAGATGATCCAGCCCTATATGATGACGATGACATGGGCTCAGTTTCGAGAGCGATTCATGAGGAGATTTTGTCCAGAGCCTCTTCGTTTGAGCTATCGTCTTCGATTGACCAGCATTTCTCGTGGAGATCGATCTGTAGAGGAGTATACCCGAGAGTTCCTTCGTCTGGGTAGATATGCTGAGGATCTGATGCGAGATCAGTATTTCGCTGTTACTACCTACGTTACTGGTTTGGGTTCAGCTTTTGCTGGTATGCCTACAGCAGGTCTTACTCTCGAGTCTGTGATTGAGCTAGCTAAGGAGATTGAGCTGAGGTTAGTTAGGCAGGGAGCGATGCCTGATTATTACCAGTTGGGAGTTCAGTCGAGTGGATTGCAGGCTACTCCGTATTCGAGTTTTCATGTTGGTTCGAGTAGTCAGCAGCGAGGTTCGACTCAGCAGAGTCAGAGATAGCAGCAGCGAGTGCATCGGAGCAGTAGACATGGCCGTGGAGGTCAGTGTAGATCGTTCAGATTCGGATCAGGTGCTTCGAGTAGCAGCAGTGGTCGTAGTTCTGGATCAGCGGCCAGTGTTTGTCAGACTTGTGGTAGAGTCCATCAGGGACCGTGTTATCTGACACCGTTGACATGCTTTAGATGCGGGCAGATAGGACATTTTGCCAGATCGTGTCCTTATTCTGGGTATCAGCAGCAGCAGATTCCGCGATTCCCCCAGCAGTCGATTGCTAGTACAGCACCCGTGCCATTTCAGTTGCCACCAGCTCAGCATCAGAGTTCTACTCAGTTTGTTCCACAGCAGAGTCGTGGTAGAGGTACTAGAGGAGGTGCTAGAGGTGTTGGCCAGGCTTCTACCAGTCAGCAGGGAGGTCGAGGTCAGGCCAGAGTTTTTCATCTGACTCAGCAGGATGCTCAGGCATCTAATGCAGTCGTGGCAGGTATTCTTTCTGTTTGTTACCTGGATGCTTTGGTTTTGTTTGATCCGGGTGCCACACATTCGTTTGTTTCTCCCATTTTTGCTTCTAAATCTTGTTGGCAAGCTTCGAGGATGGCTTTTCCTTTGTCTGTTGCCACTCCTCTGAGTGATTCTTTGGACACCGATATTGTTCTTTCTGGTTGTCCAGTTCTCGTGGGAGATAGAGAATTATCCGCCGATTTGATTTTGTTGGATGTGATGGAGTTTGATGTTATTTTGGGAATGGATTGGTTGTCTCAGCACTTTGCCGTGGTTGATTGCAGGAATAAGGAGGTGATTTTCAGAATTCCTGGTGAAGAAGATTTTAAGTTTGTTGGTGACAGGAGTTCAGCACCTCAGAATCTTATTTCTGTTATTTCAGCTAGGAAGTTGTTGAAGAAAGGTTGTCAGGGGTTTTTGGCATTGGTTAGGGATACGTCAGTGGAGAAGTTGTCACTCACAGATGTTCCTGTTGCTTGTGAGTTTCCTGATGTTTTTCCCGAGGAGTTGCCAGGTTTACCACCTCACAGAGAGATTGAGTTCTGTATAGATGTGGTACCAGGTACTACTCCTATATCTATGCCACCCTATCGTATGGCTCCTGCAGAGTTGAGAGAGTTAAAGGAGCAGTTGTAAGAGTTGTTGGATAAAGGTTTCATTAGACCTAGTGTTTCTCCTTGGGGTGCACCAGTCTTGTTTGTGAAGAAGAAGGATGGTACCCTGAGACTGTGCATTGACTACAGAGAGTTGAATAAGGTGACAGTGAAGAACAAGTATCCTCTCCCGAGGATAGATGATTTATTTGATCAGCTCCAGGGTGCACAATTCTTTTCTAAGGTTGACTTGAGGTCAGGTTATCATCAGCTGCGGATTAGTGAAGCTGATATTCCTAAGACAGCATTCCGTACTCGTTATGGTCATTATGAGTTTCTGGTGATGTCTTTTGGTTTGACTAATGCACCAGCAGCTTTTATGGATCTGATGAATAGAGTATTCAGACCGTATGTGGATCAGTTTGTAGTAGTCTTCATTGATGATATACTGGTATATTCGAGGAGTATGGAAGAGCATGTATATCATTTGAGGATTGTACTACAGACACTGAGAGATCATCAGCTTTATGCTAAATTCTCGAAGTGTGATTTCTGGATGGAGAGTGTTTCTTTTCTTGGACACGTAGTGTCTAAAGAAGGTATTCAGGTTGATCCACAGAAGGTTGAGGCAGTATCTGAGTGGCCTAGACCTACTTCAGTTACTGAGATTCGGAGTTTTCTGGGTTTAGCCGGGTATTATAGGTGGTTTGTGCAGGATTTTTCCAGGATTGCAGCCCCTATGACTCGCTTGACTCAGAAGAATGTTAGATTCGAGTGGTCAGAAGCTTGTGAGAATAGTTTTCAGTTGTTGAAAGAGAAGTTGACCACAACGCCAGTATTAGCTTTGCCTAATAGTGTGGATAAGTTCACAGTTTACTGTGATGCTTCTAGAATTGGTCTTGGTTGTGTGTTGATGCAGAATGGAAGGGTGATAGCCTATGCTTCGAGGCAGTTGAAGAAGCATGAGCAGAACTATCCTACACATGATCTTGAGATGGCTGCAGTGATCTTTGCTTTGAAGATTTGGAGACATTATTTGTACGGGGTGACTTGTGAGATATTTACTGATCACAAGAGCCTTAAGTACATTTTCCAGCAGCGAGATTTGAATCTGAGGCAGAGAAGATGGTTGGAACTGTTGAAGGATTATGATTGTGAGATTCTTTACCATCCGGGTAAGGCTAATGTGGTAGCAGATGCCTTGAGTAGGAAGTCCTCAGGTAGTCTTGCTCACATCGGTGTTGAGAGGAGACCATTGATCCAGGAGTTGCATTTGATGGTGGATCAAGGTCTGATGATGAAGATCAGTAGATCAGGTGGACTGTTAGCTCAGTTTAAAGTACGATCTGTACTAAGGGATAGGATTAAAGCAGCTCAGAGCCGAGATCCTATTCTGGAAGAGCTTGCAGAGAATGTCAGAGCAGGGAAGTTCACTGATTTCACACTCGATGATGATGGTGTGTTGTGGATCAATGGTAGATTGTGTGTTCCTGATGTGGATGATTTGAGAGAAGAGATCCTAGAGGAAGCACATTCTACAGCTTACAGCGTTCATCCTGGTGTTACTAAGATGTACCACAGTATCAGAGATCTATACTGGTGGGATGGATTGAAGAAGGATGTTGCTGATTATGTTGCTAAGTGCTTAACGTGTCAGCAAGTGAAAGCCGAACATCAGAAGCCTTCTGGGAAGCTTCAGCCTCTTCCTATTCCCGAGTGGAAGTGGGAAAGGATAGCTATGGATTTTGTAGTCGGTTTACCTCGTTCGAAGGATGGATACGATTCCATCTGGGTGATTGTAGACAGATTGACGAAGTCTGCACATTTCTTGCCTGTGAAAGCCACATATTCAGTTGCTAGATTGACGAAGTTGTACGTGAAGCATATTGTGTGCCTTCATGGAGTACCTGTGTCCATTGTGTCAGACAGAGGTTCGGTGTTTACTTCTCGTTTTTGGCAGAAGTTGCAAGAAGCGATGGGCACTAGGTTGGATTTCAGTACTGCTTTTCATCCTCAGACAGATGGTCAGTCTGAGAGGACGATCCAGACACTGGAAGATATGTTGAGGATGTGTGTCCTGGATTTGGGAGGTAGCTGGGATGATCATTTGCCACTCGTTGAGTTTGCATATAATAACAGCTACCATAGCAGTATTGGTATGGCACCATACGAGGCGTTGTATGGAAGGAAGTGTAGATCCCCGTTGAGTTGGGATGAGATTGGTGAGAGAGCTTTGACTGGACCAGAGATGGTTCAGGATGCTGCAGAGAAAGTCGCCGTGATCAAGAGCAGGTTAGAGACCGCAGTTAGCAGACAGAAGAGTTATGCGGATCCTAGGCGCAGAGATGTGGAGTTTCAGGTTGGAGATTTCGTTTTTCTGAAAGTATCTCCGATGAAGGGTGTGATGAGATTTGGCAGGAAGGGTAAGTTAGCACCGAGATATATTGGACCGTTTGAGATTCTGGAAAAAGTTGGCACTGTTGCATATCGGTTGGATTTGCCTCCGAGTATGTCACAGGTGCATCCAGTATTTCATATCTCGATGTTGAGGAAGTATATCTCAGATCCTTCACATGTGTTGCAACCTGACAGTGTGGAAGTGAGTGAAGATTTGACGTTTGTGGAAGAACCTGTGGCGATCGTAGATTTTCAAGTTCGACAGTTGCGATCGAAGCAGATTCCGATGGTCAAGGTTTTGTGGCGTAGCGACAGAGTTGAAGAGCATACGTGGGAGACTGAAGCTGAGATGCGAGCTTCTTACCCGTATCTCTTTCCTTCCTGATTCTGTAATCTTGTTTTTAGAATTCGGGGACGAATTCCTGTAAGGGGGGAAGACTGTAATATCCCGTGTTTTTTAAAAATATTTTTACACTGTACCGGGATATGCAGTGTCAGTAATTTTTGTATTTTATATGATATTTTTATGAGTTAATATGTATTTTAAACCTATTTTAATTACTGTCTATTATTTTCAGTGTCTTACGTAAAATTTTCCCGGGACTTTCATTTTCGGGGAAATTTTCACGTAAACAATTTATTATTAATTATTTTAAATGTATTTACGGGTTTGCATGAACTCATACATATTTTTAAATTATTAAATAAAGCCTGTGTGTGTATATTTATTTAATTAGGGTTTATTATTACCCTAATATTTTATTATTTATTTATTATTATTTGATTATTTTATTTATTATTAAATTATTAAAATTTATTATTTTTTTCTTTTTTCTTTTTTTTTTTTCTTTTTTTTTCTTTTTCTTTTCCTTTTTCTTTCTTTTTCTTTTCTTTTCTCTTTCCTTTTCTTTCTTTTTCTTTTTCTTCTTCTTCTTCTTCTTCTTCCCGTAGGTAGGCGCCGGACCACCCACTATTCCTCACGTCGTTTCTCCCTCCTCCGGCCACCGTTTTCGACACCGCCGGTCTCTATCTTCTCCTTGAGCTCCGGTGAGTGTTATTCTAGCTTTTGTTTGAGCTAAAATGGTCTAGAATTGCTTAGGTTTTGAGTTGAATATTTCGGCCACTTTTGGTTTTCGATTTTTTTGAGCTTCAATTTGGATGATTCATGGAAACTTCCTTCACAAATGTTGTTCCTGGTAGTTTAATCTTCATGTATGAATTTTTGTAGAATTTTTGGAGATTGTTTGGATTTTTGGGTATTTTTGAATATTTTAATATTATTTTCGAATTTTCGGAAATTAATTATTTAAATTATGAAATTGGAGTTTATGGTTGAATTAGGTGTTGAAATGAATTATAGGAATTTATTTGGAATTTTTATGAATTTCTAAGTATTTATTTTTAATTATTGAAGTTTATGTGATTTTGTAAAATTAAGTTAATTGTGTTTTTATTTGAATTTAATTGGTTAATTGAGTTTAATTATTGATATTATTGATAAATATGTTGAGAAAATTAATTTTGGATAATTGTATGATTTTTGGTGAATTTTTGAAGTAAATTAGGTATATATATATATATAGGGGTATTTTGGTAATTTTACCCTAAATTGTCTAAAAATGTAATTTAATTGGTTTTAATATTTATTTAAGGTATAAAAATGATTTCTACAAATTATTTAGTATTTTTAACTAATTAAAACTATTTTCCGGGAATTATTTTCAATTATATATATAATATACGGTTTTTCAAATAAAATGAGTTTTAATCGATTTTTACAGTGTTTCAAGGTTAATTATGTAATTTCTACGTATGAAATGTATTTTTATGATTTAAGGATATTTTTGGTATATTTGAATATATTTTCTGTGTTTGTGGACCCCGGTCGACAGATTGTAGTCTGGAGTCCGACCGAGGGGTTGTGATTGTTTATGGTGTTATTTTTGAAGTGTATTTTCTTTGCAGGGTCGGCTCTACTCTTTTGAGTAGAGAGATGTCTGTTTTACAGGGGAGGTTCTGCCGAATTTCCGGTAGAATTCTCGTAAAACGTGATATCCAGTCGAACCCTAATTCTGTTCCCGTATTTTAATACTCTAGATTGAATTCTAGGATTTCTGTTAGGGTTATTCTGATGTCGATTAATTATTTCTTGTTTAGTTGCGCCGAGACCGAGGGTTAGTGGACCAGGCCCGTCGGACCTGTCTCGTGGAGCGCATTAGGTGAGTTACTATATTATATATATATGCTTAGGATGCATGATTTAGAAAATGCATGTTTTATTTTGACTAAATATGCATAAATAACATGATTTATATTCAAGTATATTTTTGGTATATTTTTGGTATATAATAAATTATATACATGTTTTATTAATAACATATATTTAAAATGTTTTTAAATATATTTTTAGTTTAATTCATGATTTGATTGAATTTATTTGACATATATATACTCAAAATATACCTGGTTTATGTTTGGTATATTTTCGGTATATATATGGTTTATATTGCTATTTCATTTATATTCATGCATCATGTATTTGTGAATGAATGTTTTATTATTTATTACTGAAGGATATCAATAGAACGTGCTACCTAGTGGGCAGCACTAGGACCGAGTACGTACCGGTACGCCTATAGTATTTAGGCTTTATTATTGACTATTTGTGGATATCGATTTGATTATGATTATTGATATATGTGAGATGTGGTTTGTGGGTGTGATTGCTGGAGCTCGGTTGACCAAGTGTCTCGGGGCCAATCACACTGGCAGTCAGACTGCTGGAGCTCGGTTGACTTAGTGTCTCGGGGCCAGTCTACTGTCCATATGGATTAAGTGGATATATTTGGAATCAGTGAGCCTGTATGGCTAGAGTGTTGTTTAACACTATTTTTCTGAGGTTGCGATATTCTAGGGTTCTATGTGATCCTTCATAAAAGTTGATTTTCAGACAAAATATATAAAATGATTTTTCTGCATCTGTATGAACTTGCCTGTATATATACATATTACTCATATACTATTGACTGTTTGCATTATCACTTAGAGTGTATGTATATATACTATAGTAATTCACTCAGTGAGGTCTGACTCCCCTCCGTTGACTATTTTTCAGGAGAGTCAACTTCCTCAGACCTCAGTAGCAGGTCGATACGCCGGATTTCTTCCGCCCCGGCTTCTTTATGTAAATTGTCTACTTGAGTCTGATTTATTTTATCTAGACACTGCAGTAGCTGTAAATTACAGCATTGGATTTTATGTACTTTATTTTAAAGAGATGTATTATGTTAAAACTGGATTTGTATAAGATTATACATTTATGAGATTATATATGCGATGTGATGAGTTTTGAATTATATCCAGTTGTTATGGATGATATTGTAATATTTATGATTTTATTTTCCGCTGCATATTATATTTTTATGGTTATTGTTATTGCATGATTTATTTTTATTTTTAGGCTTGCTACGGGTTCCGGATTCGAAAGAATTCCCGTTCCCTAGCGCCGGTCATGACTCCTGTTTTGGGTCGTGACAATGTTAGTAGTATTAGTGACTATTTTTGTATCTAGATATACTCTTATCTGTGTTATAAGCTTATCAACTTTCTTTAATGAAGATCATTTGTTCGGAAAAAAATAGATTTTTTAAGATTTAAATACACCTTTAACATTATGAAAATTAGCAGTACAAATCCCTCCAAAACAACATTAATTTTTGTTTGATAATGTGGTTATGACCTATTTATGTGACAAGTAGGATCACAATTAACTTATATATTGATGAAAAAGATGCCAATACGTCTTAATATTTTAATTTAAGTGTAAATATATTAATTAATGTCTATTTGTAAATAAATATTAAAAATAAATAATGTATTTTTTTATTAATAAAGTAAGAATCATATATCTTTATTAAAAATAATTAAATAAATAGATTAATTAAAATAAATAAAAATTTTCATAAAAATAGTAATGATACATTGTTAAACAATTTATTTAATTAATTTATGCAGATTTTATTAAATATTTTATTTATATGTAAAATAAATTATATTTTAATTAGTAGAATTTTTTATTTCTTGTCTTGTTCATTTCAAGCTATACATTAAATATAATAAATTTTTTTATATAGTTTAATGATATAAATTTATCCACTTTAATTTTTATGTTAGTTCTTACAAGAGAATTTTATTAATTTATAATATTTTTTAAAGAAAAATAAATTTCTCATATGATGAATATATAATATAACTAGACTTAAAAATTAAAAAAATAAGAAAAGCAATGCATAATTAGACTATTTTATTTTTTTTATCTTCAATATATAATATATTCCAAATTTTCAAATATTTCATTTTTTCAAACATTAATGGTAAATCTACACTTAGGCTAGAACATTAGAGGGGTATTTGGACTTTTTTCGACTAATAAATCAATTGATTGTGGGTCCCATTTACCACAACAATAGACTATAACGGTGTTATCAAACAAAAATTGACATCCTTCTGAATAAGGGCTCATATTATTAATTTTTTAACATTAGGAATGTATTTGAACTCTAAAAAACATTAATAATATATTTATAATTAGTGTAAAATATTAGGGGGCTATTTACACCTTTGCCCTATTAATTATTATATAGTATAAAAATAAAAATATAATTTATTAATTAAGAAAATTAAATGGACTATTTTATCACACCATTATTTTATATTTATATTATATAGAAATATAAATATAGAAAGATAAATGTAGCACAATTTGAATCCATTCAAATATAATTTCAATAAAAAAAATTATTCCAACTAGAAGTTATGTTGCTTAAGGAGAATTAGAAGTTATATCTAAAAATTAGTATGTCTTAAATAATCTAATTGTATAGCTCTTAAGAACATCAATAGATAAGGGTTCTTCCCTTATCTCTCCTTCGTACGTTAAAAAAAATATATAAAAAAATTCATGTTAAAAAAAGAACTAGTATAATGTGCATATATTTTTTGTATGGTCTAAATTCAAAAAGTAAAATATATAAAATTATAAAATAGATTTTTATCAAAAATAATAATTTTTACCTATAAACTAAAAATCATAAAATTTTTGTTGAAATTAACATATTAGACATATATTTGATCATAGAAATTTTGTTGAAATTATCCAATTATATAAGCAATTAGATTTTTATTTTTATTTTTAAATGAAAACAAAGAGTCATATATCCGCATATCATATTATATTAACTAGAATTTAATATATGAATTTGAGATATCGGAGTTAACTAAGTAAAAATAATAGTTAAATATGATTTAAAATGTTTAATCACAATGTGCCATCAAATGAAATACTAATCAAATTTTGATTTCATCAATTTAATCACAATAATACCATCAAATACATTTTAAAAGCTTAACAATAAATCAAAATGTTAATCAAATTATTGACGGAGATCATTAATATAATAATTAATGAAAACACAAATTTAGTAAAAATACATTTACCATTGGTAAAAAAATACAATACTTTTGATTGGAGTAATAGTTTATCATATTGGTTCGCTTTTCTTAATTTATTTTTATTTATTTAGACTATGATATATATGCAAACATATATATATATATATATATATATATATATATGGCTGCATTTGTACATGTATAGGTATATTTATATGATTATTATATTATTATATGATTATTTATATTATGATTATTATATTATATGATTATTACAATTTATACATGTGCACGAGAGATGAAAAAATGCTTCTTTTTTTTTATCGTCTATTTTTTTATAACGTCATATATAATTACTTGCTTGCTATGTTATTTATTGTTTTTGAACGAACATCAAATGTTATTTGTGCTTTACTTAAGTCTGTTGTCAAAATGGAATATGGACATGCAAAGCTTGAATGTAATGCTGCTGATGAATAAAAGTTTATTGGTCTCTTCATGAGATAAAATATGAAGATATTAGTCTCTTCACGCAAGTAAAAGTTTATTTTAATTTTAATTATAATAATAAACTGTAACTTGTATTTTTTATTTTTAGTTAAATAATATTATTTTATTATTTAAATAATATATGTTCAAAAGGTAAAATATGTAGGGTTATTATTTAAAAAATGTAAATTCGTTACTTAAATAATATAGATTTATTAGATAAAATATATAAGTTCATTATTTAAATAATGCAAGTTTAATATGAAGGAACTGTAAATTTATTAATATTTATCTAAAGGTTAATTAGTTTAACAATAAGATTTATTACTGTAACAATATTATTAATTTAATATATTAATATTAAGTAAAAATTAATATTAATATTATAAAAATCAATATGTTAATTGGTCAAATAATATAGGTTTATTGATTAAATTATGAATATTCATTAGTTATCAACTATAGGTTCATTACTTTTAGTATTATAATTTATTATTTTATACAAATTCATCAGTAAAAAACTATAGATTTGTTAAACACAACATACAAGTTCATTGAATATAGTATACAAATTCATTACACATAAAAAAAATTAATTATTTTCTTTAAAGAACTGTAGAAGTAAAAACAAAAGATTACATTCCAATCTAATCAATTGTTGCCAAACTCCAAACTTATACAGTCACTTGTGGTTACATGCTTAATTTCTCACTACTATAGAGAGAAAGTAAGTCTTGACTCTATTGATGTATTTGCTAAAGAGTATATGTTACATGCACTATAAAGCTGATACCCCATATACATATTCGTACTTTATTAAGAGTTTATTTTCTTATATAAGGGTTACTTGTAGATGAAAAATGTCTAAATCCGATAGGAGAAGGATTTCTAATTAAAAAACTCTTGACTAAGAGGAAACACTTTCCAAATAGACATAAGTCCTACATCAAAGAGGAACTATATTCCTTTTAGGTTTGAGCATCACTAGCCCTATACATAGGACCTCATATTCCTTCTTCTTATTTATTATATTCTCTCATACTCATTACTCTTCTTATCTCTCTAAAATCTCTCTCTACATTCTTTAACTTAGGCATCAGAGGGTTTGTGGTTAAGGCGAGCAAACTGTTGACACTTCTAGCATTCCTAGACTAGCTTCTGAGCATTTTAGGACATGGTGGGCCAATAGTAACCCTAGAGTAATACTATTCTGATCAGTGAATTATGAAACTCATGAGCTCCATAAATTCCTTCATGAATCTTATAAGTGTGTAATTTCTTTCCTTTGGTGATGCATATTTAGACCATGGATGTGAAAGAAACCTTCTGGAGAGTTCCCCATTGTACATGGAAAAATGTGCGACTTCATTTTCAATTTCTAAACTTTTAACTTATCTTGTGGCAGTACACCATGTTTGAAGTACTGAATGATTGGCTTCATCTATTCTGTTACTTCCTAGATATCCAAGATCTCTGCTTCCTCGGTGCTTAGTTTCATTAACTCCTTAGCTAGCTCAAGCTCTTTAAACGTTTGACTATCTTCTGTTGCTGACTTGGCTAATAAGTTTGCTTCTGAGTTTTCACTTATGGGAATTTGAATGATTTCTTATTCGAGCTTCTTCAGGAGCTATTTGACTTTCTTTACATATTTGACTATGCTTGGTTCCTTGGTTTAGTATGTTCTTTTGACTTGGTTAATTACTAATTATGGATCAAAGTATATTTTGAGATGCTCAGTTCTAACTTCTATAGATAACTTCAATCCCATGACGAGTACCTTATACTCGATTGCATTGTTAGTAGCATTGTACTTTATTTGCACTACGTATCTTATTGTGACTTTGCTTGGCCATTTGAGGATAATTCATGCACTGGATCCTCAAGTGGATGAAGCTCCTCTATTTATGTATAGCTTCCATTTCAAGCGTGAAGTCGGGATAAAGTTTTTCTGTAATATCTCGTGTTTTTAAATATTTTAATATTGCATCGGGATATGCAGTGTTTCTTATATATAATACTGATATTTTAAGAGTTGTAATTTAATTAAAACTAATTTTAATTGTTTTATATTATGTTAATAATTTTGTATATAATTATGATATTTTTTACGAGTTGATATGTATTTAAAACTTATTTTAATTATTGTATATTATTTTAAGTGTTTTACGTAAAATTTTCCCGAGAACACTATTTTGCGGGGAAATTTTTACGTAAATTATTTATTATTAATTATATTAAATAGATTTCCGGACTTGCATGAACTCATATATATTTTTGAAGTACTAAATAACGTATATATGTGTATTTATTTATTTAATTAAGGTTTAATTAATTACCCTAATATTTTATTATTTATTATTAGTTTTAATATTATTTAAATATTTTTAAGTGTATTAAATTTTAAAATATTAAATTATATGTGTGTGATTTTATATTATTTTAATATATAGTGTAAATTATATATATATACATATTATAGTGTTAAAAATCAAAATTTTTGGCAAATTACCATTTCACCCCCGACTCCTCCTCCTTCTTCCCCGATCACCTCTCATCCAACCACCGTCTATCACACCGTTCTCTTGCCGTCGGTGTGCCTCCCGACATGCCACCTCCTTCCCCAGCCTTCCCCGCCGCCTGCTGTAGCTATTTCTAGCGTTGGGAAGCCCGTTTTTGGCCGGAAAGCCGAGAGTGGAAGCTAACGTCGATCGACGTGATTTCGACCATCGTTTTCGACACCGCCGGTCTCTTTCTTCTCCTTGAGCTCCGGTAAGTGTGATTCCAAGCTTTGTTTCACTTAAAATGGTCTAGATTTGCTTAGGTTTTGATTTTGGTAATTCGACCATTTTAGGGTTCTTGATTTTTTTTGAACTTAAAATTGATTGATTCATGAAACATTACTTCAAAAATTTTGTTTCCCTTAGCTTAATCTTTGTGTGTGAATTTTTGTAGAATTTTTTGGGAATTATTTTGATTTTTGGGTATTTTTGAATATTTTAATATTATTTTCTAATTTTCGAAAATTAATTAATTAAATTATGAAATTGTGTTTTATGATAAATATAGGTGTTGAAATGAATTATAGAAATTTATTTGGAATTTTTATGAATTTTTATGTATTTATTTAGGTTTATGTAATTTTGGAAAATTAGGTTAATTGTGTTTTTAATTGAAATTAATTAGTTAATTGAATTTAATTATTTATATTATTGATAAATATGTTGATAAAATTAATTTTGTGCAATTATATTATTTTTGATGAATTTTTGGAGTAATTTTAGTATATTTATATATATAGGGGTATTTTGGTAATTTTATACTAAATTGGCTAAAAATGTAATTAAATTGGTTTTAATAGTTATTTAAGGTATAAAAATGATTTCTAAAAATTATTTAGTATTTTTAACTAAATAAAAATATTTTTCGTGAATTATTTTCAATTATATATATAATATACGATTTTTCTAATAAAATGAGTTTTTATCGGTTTTTACTGTGTTTTAGGGTTAATTACGTAATTTTTACTTATAAAATGTATTTCTGTGATATAAAGGTATTTTCGATATTTTTATAATTGTTCTGTGAATTGTGGACCCCGGTCGGTAAATTGTAGTTTGGAGTCCGACCGAGGGGCTGTGGATGTGTTTCTGTGTCTATTTTCGAAGTGTGTTTCTTTGCAGGGCCGGCTCTACTCTTTGAGTAGAGAGATGTCCATTTTACAGGGAAAGTTCTGTAGAATTTTCGATAGAATTCTCGTAAAATGTGATATCCGGTCGAACCCTAATTTTGATTCTGTGTCTAATATTCTAGATCAAGTTTCTAGGATTTTTTGTTAGGTTTATTCTGATGTTTGTTATTTATTGTTTATTTAGTTGCATCAAGACCGAGGCCTAGTGGACCAGACCCGTCGGATCCATCTCGAGGAGCGCACTAAGTGTGAGTTACTATTTTATATATATATGCTTAGGGTGCATGATTTTAGAAATGTATGTTTTATTTTGATTAAATATGCATAAATGGTTTAATTATTACTTAATTTTATTTTTATTTTATTTTTGGTTTATTTTCTTTATATTTTAAACTATATGCATGTCTTATTAATAAATTATGCTTAAAATGTTTTTGAATATATTTCTAGCTTATTTTGTAATTATATTGGATTTATTTGACGTATATATATACTCGAAATATACCTGGTTTACTTTTGGTATATTTCCAGTATATATATGGTTTATGTTGTTATTTTATTTAAGTTCATGCATCATTTGTTTTTAAGAATGTATGCTTGATATTTTAATGAAGGATATCGATAGAACGTGCTACCTAGTGGGCAGCACTAGGACCAAGTACGTACCGGTACGCTTATAGCATTTAAGCTATATTACTAACCATTTGTGGATATTGATTGGTTATGATTATTTGATGTGTGAGATATGGTTTGGAGGTGTGATTGCTGGAGCTCGGTTGACCTAGTGTGTCAGGGCCAATCACACTGACAGTCAGACTGCTGGAGCTCAGTTCACTTAGTGTCTCGAGGCCAATCTACTGTCTAAATGGAATAAGTGAATATTTTGAAATAAGTGAGCCTGTGTGGCTAGAGTGTTGTCTAACACTGATTTGAGGTTACGATTTTCTAGGGTTCGATTTGATCCTTCATAACCAGTGGTTTTCAGACAAAATATATAAAAATGATTTTATTGCATCTGTGTGTATTTGCCTGTATATATATTTATATATGTACTATTGACTATATGCATTGTCATTTAGTATGCATGTATATATATTATAGTAATTCACTCAGTGAGGTCTAACTCCCCTCCATTGACTAATTTTCAGGAGAGTCATCGTCTTCAGACCTCAGTAGCAGGCCTGTATGTCGGGTTTCTTCCGCCCCTGCTTCTTTATGTAAACTGCTTATCTGAGTCTTGAGTTTTATTTTTATAATCTAGACACTGCAGTAGTTGTAAATAAATTGATGGTTTTATGTATTATATTATGTATTTTAAGAATTTGAACTGAAACTTGTATCAAAGGATTTATATATACGAGATGAGGATTTGATATAAATTCATTTGGTGTAAATATTCTTTTGATATTTATGATTTTATTTTCGCTGCATTAAGTGTTGTTATTATTATTATTGTATGTTTTATTTTATTTTTAGGCTTGCTACGGGTTCCGGATTCGAAAGAATTCCCGTTCCCTAGCGCCGGTCATGGCCCCTGTTTTGGGTCGTGACAAAGTTGGTATCAGAGCAGAGTTCTGTGTCAGGGCTTAGTTGTTTAAGTTGTGGTCCTAGTTTTCAAGTTGTGTTTTCTTTTGGTAACTACTGCAGTGAATTAGGTTCGAGTATGTCTTGATGAGTATTCCTTGCTTTAGTTTTCTGCGTTATTCTTCCATTGTCTGTTTTTTCTGAATCGTTCTGTTGTGTTTTCAAAATGAGGAGGCGAGCGCATGTCGCTCCATCGGTCTTTGAGGCCAAGGATGATGAGTCTTTTCAGGATGAGGTTTTACCTCCTGAGCAGCCAGTTAGATGTAGAGGTCGTGGCAGAGGTAGACCTCGAGGAGCGGCAGGTCACCATAGGCAGAGAGAGTTACAGGACGAGGAGCCTGTAGAGCCTGAGTTTGATGTTCCTATACCTCTAGTTGTTCCGCCTGTTCAACCTGCCTATCAACAGGGTATGTCTGACCCTGAGGCAACTTTGTTCTATGCCTGAGTTGGTAGGATTACTTTCGATGGGACTTCTGATCTGTTAGACTTCCTGCATGCGATTGAGACTCGGACTCGGACTACTCACACCGAGTACCAGCGGATCATGATCATCAAGCTTTCTGTCAAGGGACCAGCCCTAGACTGGTTTATGCAGATTATCCAACCTTATATGATGACGATGACTTGGGCTTAGTTTAAAGAGCGGTTTATGAGGAGATTCTGTCCAGAGCCTCTTCGTTTGAGCTATCATCTCCGATTGACCAGCATTTCTCGTGGTAACTGATCAGTAGAGGAGTACACCCAAGAGTATCTCCGGCTGGGTATATATGCAGAGGATCTAATGTGAGATCAGTATTTCACAGTCACTACCTATGTCACCGGATTGGGTTCAGCATTTGTTGGTATGCCTACAGCAGGCCTTACTCTAGAGTTTGTGATTGAGTTGGCCAAGGAGATTGAGCTGAGACTAGTTAGGCAGGGAGGTCGAGGACAGGCCAGAGTCTTCCACCTTACTTAGCAGGATGCTCAGGCATCCAATGCAGTCGTGGCAGGTATTGTTTCTATTTGTTACCTGGATGCATGGGTTTTGTTTGATCCGGATGCCAAGCATTCATTCGTTTCTCCCGTTTTTACTTCCAAGTCTTGTTTGCAAGCTTCGAGGATGGCTTTTCCTTTATCTGTTGCCACTCCTCTGAGCGATTCCTTGGACACCGATATTGTTCTTTTGAGTTGTCCAGTTCTCGTGGGAGGTAGAGAATTACCCGCTGATTTGATTTTGTTGGATGTGATGGAGTTTGATGTTATTCTGGGAATGGACTGGTTATCTCAGCACTATACCGTGGTAGATTACAGGAATAAAGAAGTGACTTTCAGAATTCCTGACGAAGAAGAGTTTAAGTTTGTGGGTGATAGGAGTTCAGCACCTCAGAATCTTATTTCTGCTATTACGGCTAGGAAATTATTGAGGAAAGGTTGTCAGGGATATTTGGCATTGGTCAGGGATACTTCAGTGGAGAAGTTGTCACTCATAAATATTCCTATTGCCTGTGAGTTTCCTGATGTTTTTCCTGAGGAGTTGCCAGGTTTACCACCTCACAGGGAGATTGAATTATGTATAGATGTGGTTTCAGGTACTACTCCTATATCTATGCCACTCTACAGAATGGCTCCTGCAGAGTTGAAAGAGTTGAAGGAGTAGTTGCAAGAGTTGTTGGATAAAGGTTTTATCAGACCCAGTGTTTCTCCTTGGGGTGCACCAGTCCTGTTTGTGAAGAAGAAGGATGGTGCCCTAAGATTGTGCATTGACTACAGAGAGCTGAACAAGGTGACAATGAAGAACAAGTATCCTCTCCTGAGGATAGATGAATTGTTTGACCAACTACAGGGTGCACAATTCTTTTCTAAGATTGATCTGAGGTCGGGTTATCATTAGCTACGGATTAGTGAAGCCGATGTTCCTAAAATGGCATTCCGCACTCGACATGACCATTATGAGTTTCTGGTGATGTCTTTTGGTTTGACTAATGCACCAATAGCTTTTATGGACCTGATGAATAGGGTATTCAAACCATATGTGGATCAGTTTGTGGTAGTCTTCATCGATGATATACTGGTTTATTCGAGGAGTATGGAGGAGCATGTATATCACTTGAGGATTGTACTACAGACATTGAGAGATCATCAGCTTTATGCTAAATTCTCGAAGTGTGACTTCTAGATGGAGAGTGTTTCTTTTCTTAGACACGTGGTGTCTAAAGAAGGTATCCAGGTTGATCCATAGAAGATTGAAGCAGTGTCTGAGTGGCCTAGACCGATTTTTGTCATGGAGATTCAGAGTTTTCTGGGTTTAGCCGGGTATTATAGGCAGTTTGTGCAGGATTTTTCCAGAATAGCAGCCCCTATGACTCGCTTGACTCAGAAGAATGTTAGATTCGAGTGGTCAGAAGCTTGTGAGAATAGTTTCCAGTTATTGAAGGAGAAATTGACCACAGCGCCAGTGTTAGCTTTGCCTAATAGTGTGGACAAGTTCACAGTTTATTGTGATGCCTTTAGAGTTGGCCTTGGTTGTGTGTTGATGCAGAATGGAAGGGTGATAGCCTATGCTTCGAGGCAGTTGAAGAAGCATGAGCAGAACTATCCCACACATGACCTTGAAATGGCTGCAGTGATCTTTGCTTTGAAGATTTGGAGACATTATTTGTACGGGGTAACTTGTGAGATATTTACTGATCACAAGAGCCTTAAGTACATTTTCCAGTAGCAAGATCTGAATATGAGGCAGAGGAGATGGTTGGAATTATTAAAGGATTATGACTGTGAGATTTTATATCATCCGGGTAAAGCTAATGTGGTAGCAGATGCCTTGAGTAGAAAGTCCTCAGGCAGTCTTGCTCACATCAGTGTTGAGAGGAGACCATTGATCCATGAATTGCATCTGATGGTGGATCAAGGTCTGATGATGAAGATAAGTAGATCAGGTGGACTGCTAGCTCAATTTAAGGTGCAATTTGTACTGAGAGATAGGATTAAAGCAGCTCAGAGCCGAGATCCTATTCTAGAAGAGCTTGCAGAGAATGTTCAAGCAGGGAAGTTCACCGATTTCACACTTGATGATGACGGTGTGTTGTGGATCAGTGGTAGATTATGTGTTCCTGATATGGATAACTTGAGAGAGGGGATCCTAGAGGAAGCACATTCTACAGCCTATAGTGTTCATCCGGGTGTCACTAAGATGTACCACAGTATCAGAGATCTATATTGGTAGGACGGATTAAAGAAGGATGTCGCTGATTATGTTGCTAAGTGCCTGACGTGTCAGCAAGTGAAAGCTGAGCATCATAAGCCTTCTGGGAAGCTTCAGCCTCTTCCTATTCTCGAGTGGAAGTGGGAAAGGATAGCTATGGATTTTGCGATAGGTTTACCTCATTCTAAGGATGGATACGATTTCGTCTGGGCGATTGTAGACAGGTTGACAAAGTCTGCACATTTCTTACATGTGAAAGCCACCTATTCTGTAGCTAGATTAACGAAGTTATATGTGAAGCATATTATGTGCCTTCATGGAGTACCTATGTCCATTGTATCAGATAGAGGTTCGGTGTTTACTTCTCATTTTTGGCAGAAGTTACAGGAAGCGATGGGCACTAGGTTGGATTTCAGTACTGCTTTTCATCCTCAGACAGATGGTCAGTCTGAGAGGACGATCCAGACACTGGAAGATATGTTGAGGATGTGTGTCCTGGATTTGGGAGGTAGCTGGGATGATCATTTGCCACTCGTAGAGTTTGCATATAATAACAACTACCATAGCAGTATTAGCATGGCACCGTATGAGGCTTTGTATGGGAGGAAGTGTAAATCCCCTCTGAGTTGGGATGAAATTGGTGAAAGAGCTTTGACTGGACCTGAGATGGTTCAGGATACTGCAGAGAAAGTCGTCATGATTAAGCATAGATTAGAGACCGCAGTTAGCAAGCAGAAGAGCTATGCTGATCCTAGGCGCAAAGATGTGGAGTTTCAGGTTGGAGATTTTATTTTTCTAAAGGTATCTCCGATGAAGGGTGTGATGAGATTTGGCAAGAAGGGTAAGTTTGCACCGAGATATATCGGACCGTTTGAGATTTTGGAGAGAGTTGGCACTGTTACATATCGGTTGGATTTGCCTCCGAGTATGTCACAGGTCCATCCAGTGTTTCATATCTTGATGTTGAGGAAGTATATCTCAGACCCTTCACACGTGTTGCAGCCCGATAGTGTAGAAGTGAGTGAAGATTTGACATTTGTGGAAGAACCTGTGGTGATCATTGATTATCAAGTTCGACAGTTGCGTTCGAAGCAGATTCCGATGGTCAAGGTTCTGTGGCGTAGCAACAGAGTCAAGGAGCATACGTGGGAGACTGAAGCTGAGATATGAGCTTCTTACCCGTATCTCTTCCCTTCTTGATCTTGTGATCATTTTCTTTCTGGAATTCGGGGACGAATTCTTGTAAGGGGGGAAGATTGTAATATCCCGTGTTTTTAAATATTTTAATACTGCATTGGGATATGCAGTGTTTCTTATATATAATACTGATATTTTAAGAGTTGTAATTTAATTAAAGCTAATTTTAATTGTTTTATATTATGTTAATAATTTTGTATATAATTATGATATTTTTTACGAGTTGATATGTATTTAAAACTTATTTTAATTATTGTATATTATTTTAAGTGCTTTACGTAAAATTTTCTCGAGAATACTATTTTTGAGGAAATTTTTACGTAAATTATTTATTATTAATTATATTAAATAGATTTCCGGACTTGCATGAACTCATATATATTTTTGAAGTACTAAATAACGTATATATGTGTATTTATTTATTTAATTAGGGTTTAATTAATTACCCTAATATTTTATTATTTATTATTAGTTTTAATATTATTTAAATATTTTTAAGTGTATTAAATTTTAAAATATTAAATTATATGTGTGTGATTTTATATTATTTTAATATATAGTGTAAAGTATATATATATATATACATATTATAGTGTTAAAAATCAAAATTTTTAGCAAATTACCATTTCGCCCCCGACCCCTCTTCCTTCCCCAATCACCTCTCATCGCTAACCACCGTCTGTCACGCCGTTCTCTTGCCGTCGGTGTGCCTCCCAGTGTGCCACCTCCTTCCCCAGCCTTCCCCGCCGCCTGCTGCAGCTGTTTCCGGCATCGGGAAGTCCGTTTTTGGCCGGAAAGCCTAGAGTGGAAGCTAATGTCAATCGACATGATTCCAGCCACCGTTTTCAACACCGCTGGTCTCTTTCTTCTCCTTAAGCTCCGGTGAGTGTGATTCCAAGCTTTGTTTCACTTAAAATGGTCTAGATTTGCTTAGGTTTTGATTTTGGTAATTCGGCCATTTTAGGGTTCTTGATTTTTTTGAACTTTGAATTGATTGATTCATGAAAAATTCCTTCACAAATGTTGTTCCCCTTAGCTTAATCTTCATGTGTGAATTTTTGTAGAATTTTTTTGGAATTATTGTGATTTTTGGGTATTTTTGAATATTTTAATATTATTTTCTAATTTTCGAAAATTAATTAATTAAATTATGAAATTGTCTTGTATGATAAATATAGGTGTTGAAATGAATTATAGAAATTTATTTGGAATTTTTATGAATTTTTATGTATTTATTTTGAATTTATTTAGGTTTATGTAATTTTGGAAAATTAGGTTAATTGTGTTTTTAATTGAAATTAATTAGTTAATTGAGTTTAATTATTGATATTATTGATAAATATGTTGAGAAAATTAATTTTGTGTAATTATATTATTTTTGGTGAATTTTTGGAGTAATTTTAGTATATTTATATATATAGGGGTATTTTGGTAATTGTATACTAAATTGGCTAAAAATGTAATTAAATTGGTTTTAATAGTTATTTAAGGTATAAAAATGATTTCTACAAATTATTTAGTATTTTTAACTAAATAAAACTATTTTTCGTGAATTATTTTCAATTATATATATAATATACGATTTTTCTAATAAAATGAGTTTTTATCGGTTTTTACTGTGTTTTAGGGTTAATTATGTAATTTCTACTTATAAAATGTATTTCTGTGATATAAGGGTATTTTCGGTATTTTTATAATTGTTCTGTGAATTGTGGACCCGGTCGGTAAACTGTAGTTTGGAGTCCGACCGAGGGGCTGTGGATGTGTTTCTGTGTCTATTTTCGAAGTGTGTTTCTTTGCAGGGCCGGCTCTACTCTTTGAGTAGAGAGATGTCCGTTTTACAAGGGAAGTTCTGTCGGATTTTCAGTAGAATTCTCGTAAAACGTGATGTCCGATCAAACCTTAATTCTGATTCTGTGTCTAATATTCTAGATCAAGTTTCTAGGATTTTCTGTTAGGTTTATTCTGATGTCTGTTATTTATTGTTTGTTTAGTTGTGCAAGACCGAGGCCTAGTGGACCAGGCCCGTCGGACCCATCTCGAGGAGCGCATTAAGTGTGAGTTACTATTTTATATATATATGCTTAGGGTGCATGATTTTAGAAATGTATATTTTATTTTGATTAAATATGCATAAATGGTTTAATTATTACTTAATTTTATTTTTAGTTTATTTTTGGTTTATTTTCTTTATATTTTAAACTATATGCATGTCTTATTAATGAATTATGCTTAAAATGTTTTTGAATATATTTCTAGCTTATTTTGTAATTATATTGGATTTATTTGACGTATATATATACTCGAAATATACTTGGTTTACTTTTGGTATATTTCCAGTATATATATGGTTTATGTTGCTATTTTATTTAAGTTCATGCATCATTTGTTTTTAAGAATGTATGCTTGATATTTTAATGAAGGATATCGATAGAACGTGCTACCTAGTGGGCAGCACTAGGACCAAGTACGTACCGGTACGCTTATAGCATTTAGGCTATATTACTAACCATTTGTGGATATTGATTGGTTATGATTATTTGATGTGTGAGATATGGTTTGGAGGTGTGATTGCTGGAGCTCGGTTGACCTAGTGTCTCGGGGCCAATCACACTGACAGTCAGACTGCTGGAGCTCAGTTCACTTAGTGTCTCGAGGCCAGTCTACTATCTAAATGGAATAAGTGAATATTTTGGAATAAGTGAGCCTGTGTGGCTAGAGTGTTGTCTGACACTGATTTGAGGTTACGATTTTCTAGGGTTCGATTTGATCCTTCATAACCAATGGTTTTCAGACAAAATATATAAAAATGATTTTATTGCATCTATGTGTATTTGCCTATATATATATTTATATATGTACTATTGACTGTATGCATTGTCATTTAGTATGCATGTATATATATTATAGTAATTCACTTAGTGAGGTCTGACTCCCCTCTGTTGACTATTTTTTAGGAGAGTCATCGTCTTCAGACCTCAGTAGCAAGCCTGTACCTGGATTTCTTCCGCCCTGACTTCTTTATGTAAACTGCTTATCTGAGTCTTGAGTTTTATTTTTATAATCTAGACACTGTAGTAGTTGTAAATAAATTGAGGGTTTTATGTATTATATTTGTGTGAGTTATGTATTTTAAGAATTTGAACTGAAACTTGTATCAAAGGATTTATATATATGAGATCAGGATTTGATATAAATTCATTTGGTGTAAATATTCTTTTGATATTTATGATTTTATTCTCATTGCATTAAGTGTTGTTATTATTATTATTGTATGTTTTATTTTATTTTTAGGCTTGCTACGGGTTCCGGATTCAAAAGAATTCTCGTTCCCTAGCGCCGGTCATGGCCCCTGTTTTAGGTCGTGACACTTTCACTGTCATCTCTTGCAAAAAAACCTGCCAAGGTTTATGCTTTAATATGTTGTCGAGGTTCACAACTGATGTCAAATTCTTCAAGCAATATTAACCATTGGACCACTCTTCTAGATGTCTTAGGTCTTTGTAAGATTTTCCTTAATAAAAAGCTAGATCTTACAATGACTGAGTAATCCCGAAAATAATGCCTGAACTTATAGGATGTATACACGATGACCATAGCTAACTTATCCAGCTTTGGATACTGGACTTCTAAACCCCTGAGTATTTTGCTAGTTTCCTTTTTCTTTAACTAGTATTGATGCAATTGATTCTTGCCCAACAGAGAAATATAGGTATAAAACTTCTTCAGGAATTGGTCTGCTGAGCAAAGGTGGTGAAGATAGGAACTTTTTTATGTCTTTAAAGGCAGCCTGACATTCTTTATTCCATACAAATTTCTTAAAGTCAGAAAAAGTCTAAGTCAGAGAATGTAGGGAGAGAGAGTTTAAAAAGATAATGAGAGCAATGAGTATAATAGAATAAAATGACTAAGAATAAGGGATATGGGGTCCTATTTATAGGGATAGTGATGCTTAAACCTAAGAGGAATAAGATTCCTCTTTGATGTAAGACTTGTGCCTATTTAGAGAGTGTTTCCTCATATTTGAGAGTCTTCTTAATTTGGAACCCTTCTCCTTACTGATTTGGACATTTTTCATTTGCAAGTAACCCCTGTATAGGAAAATAAACCCTTAATAGAATAGAAATATGTATATGGGGTACCACAAACCTTCTAATATTTAGCATCCGATTAGGAGTCCTTGGCCTTTCACAATTTAAGGAATGGATATCCTAGGTCCAATTTAGTCTCAACCTCTCAAAAGAAATTCTTGATCATAATTATTGACCATTTCATTAAATGAGTAGAAGTTGAAGTTGTCCCAACCATAACTGAGGCTTAAATCCAACACTTTTTTTAGAAGGAGGTCATTTGTAAATTTAGCATACCATACACCTTAATAATAGATAATAGGAAGCAATTTAATAATGAGAAGTTCATAAGATTCTACTTTGATCTCAATATAAAGCTTAGATTTATTTCAATGGCTCATCCATAATCAAATAGGTAGATAGATGTCACCAACAAGATCATCATGTAAGGTCTAAAAAAAGGGTTAGATGAGAAAAAGGGAAACTGGGTTGAAAAACTCAATAATGTCCTTTGGGCATATAAAACAACACTTAAGACCTCCATAGGAGAAATAACTTTTAGATTAACTTATGGTATGGATGTTATAATCCTAATGGAAATTGGGTCATTAAGCTACTGGATAACTAGAGATCTAGATCAGGAGGCTAACAACATTAATGCTCAGATATGCTTAGATCTACTAGAAAAAAGGAGAGAATGAGTATCCATTGTAGTAGAAGCTTAGAAGTAGAGGATCACAGAGTATCATAGCAAACATATCCAGCCAAGGCAGTTTAAGATCAGAGATTGGATACTCATAAGGGCTAACATTAGCAAAAATAACTCTAGAATAAGCAAGCTTGAACCTAATTGGGAAGACCTTTACCAAGTCATTGAAAAAATGACTAAAGGAGCATATAAGATCAAAGATGAATAAGGAAGAGAGCTACCTCAATACTAGAACTCAGATAATCTTAGGAAGTACTATCAATAAATGTTCTTAGAGTTTAACAAGTTTTGAGAAATAAATACTTCATTCAAAATGTTGTATTACAAGAAAAAGAAAGAGAATTTTCGCTAAATAATTTATAAATTTGCCTCAGTATTGAGAGGTTTAATCCCCTCAGCGGGAACAAGATTCACGTTCTTAGAATTTTGAGACTCAGACAGAAGGATTGGCTCAGAATCATAAGCAACAACACTAGAAGAAGATTTCTCTCCAGCAGACCTCAAATCCTTTAGTTGTTCAGAAGATGATTTCTCAGCAGCAGGCATCCTCTTAGTAGCCTTTCAATTCTTAAATTGCTTGAAAAAAGACTTACTCTAAGCATTTTCTTCAGCAGCTATTTTTTCCAAATCAGTGGGTGTAATCTTTTCAAGGTCAAAGAAGTCCATATTAGGATGTTAAGCAAGCAAGATCCTCCAACACTCAGACTTGTAAGCCTTAAGAAATTTCATGACCATTTTTGATAATTTTTCTTATCACCTTCGTAAAATTTCTCTATTTCAGTGAATTTTTTCTCCAAAGTCATAAGCTTAGAATCTTGCCCCTCAATTTTTGAAGTAAGCTGGGCTTAATAATGTTCTAACTCTTTAACCTCTTTTGGCTCGTGTCAGCTTCAGATCTGTCCTCAGTATGTTTTATCTGGCAAAGTTCCAATGCCTTTTTTATTGTCTTTACTTTCTTTTCATAATCTATGACTATTGTAACAACATTTATCTCCTTCAAGTTATATTGGCTCTTCAAGTAATAACAGTTGTCCTTTGCCACCAACAAGGCCTAAGTCATCTAAAAGAAAGAAAAAGTTCATAACCTAGAACACCTTTATACATAAGCATAATTAAATAAAGTAGAAGATAATTACTTCCAAAGAATGTTCGATCATGGAGTTAAATAACTCCTCCTTGTCCACATCCATCTACCATTAGATGCCTTCAAAGAGTTGTAGAGACTCGACATACTGATCCCTAACTTGAGAATTTCGGATACTCTGAGGCTTCATTTTCTTTAAGAACCATTTTCTCATATTTGGGCATTCAAAAATTTTTAGGCATTTGACAAAC
Source organism: Mallotus nudiflorus (assembly GCA_947683625.1). Taxonomy (NCBI): domain Eukaryota; kingdom Viridiplantae; phylum Streptophyta; class Magnoliopsida; order Malpighiales; family Euphorbiaceae; genus Mallotus; species Mallotus nudiflorus. The sequence continues at coordinate 502,904 of CANTUR010000873.1, read as the reverse complement.
ACCTCACCGCTCAACTCCTCCTCAGTATCTAAATCCTCATTTTGGGATCACTTCTTATGAGTCTTAAATATTTCCTTCTAAGAAGGATCAACCATAGCTTTCCTTTGTCACTGGGTTTAATATCAATTGGGGCCTCTGAAACACTTAGTTCCTGAGCAGGTGGAGTCATTTGCATATCCTCTTGGGTCTACACTACAACATCTGAAAGTTATATCTAGTCCATAAAGGCAAAAAAGTTAGTCATCTAAAAATAAAAATAAAAGAGTTAGAATACACCTTTAGAAGATCAATTACCTACCATAAGCAATTTCATCTCTAGGATAAACTCTCTAGATATATCTCCAAGAAAGATCTCCAGCAGATCTCATTTCAACTATAGTTTTGAGATGGAGTTTGAACGCCAAATCCATGTCCACTTTAGGCAGTTATAGGGGCACGGTACCTTTTAACATTCATCAACCCATAGGCGCCAAACATCAATGAATTCTAAAGGATGTTCAATCCTAAAATATCTATACCTCCAGGACTTCTATAAGTACAAAAGCTTAACAAATAGACTCTAATGGGTACAACTGATAGTGAAAAAGTCAACTCCTCTTTCTTCTTATTCAAGCTTTATATATACTAGAATATATTCAAATTTGGTTCTTTGCCTTCCCTATGCATAAGCTCTATATATCCTATTAAAATCCTATAGTTATTACGGTGCAGTTGCCTAAGTACTATATTAAACCTATTCGAAAAATTCTTCCTAAAAGGGTCCATGGGAAATTTTAAACCTCCCTCTAACTGGTCAATATGAATGACTATCCTCACTATATCTAAGAAATGCTCAAAAGCCCTAAAGTTTCTTTTTATGGTATGTAGCACATACTATTAAGGACTGTCATACCTCCTCCTATACTATGCTAGTATATCATTATCCACTTTGGATTCAAGCAGATTAGATTTTACTTGCTCTCGTAGAGCCATGGATTCTATTAAGCAGAAATAAAGGAAAAAATAAAAAAAGGAAGAGTCTTCACCTGGAAAAAGAAGGAAGAAGGCAGGTTTGTAGAAAATGTAAAGGAAGCAAGAGCAAAAAATAATTGAAAGCAAAACTAGTAAGAAAAACATAGCAGAAGCAAAAGTAAAGCTAGCAAAAGTATAGGCTTATTTAAAGAGAGGTAGAAGGTTCTAGAATGACCACTACTACCCTTATGGTTACTTACATCTCTCTTATTCAACATCAAGGGTATTCCAAGTAAAAGAATAGCCCACTAATCGAGCAATTATCATTATGGCAGCTAAAACATTTCATCCTTCAACATATAAATAAATGTGACAGTTACGAAATTTAAAATTCAAAAGAAATATCAAAAGATGTGGCAATAAAAAATTTTTTGCTTATCTCACTACCAGTTGTATACATTTTTCAAAACTCAAATAACATTGAGCATCTAAGTTTAGTGACTAAAGCTAACACCTTTAGGTCACTTCGATAGTACTGAGGTTTAGCACTCGGGCCACATTTCTATGATACTGAGCATCTAAGTCCAATGACTGAGGCTGACACCCTCAGGTTGCTTCAATAGTATTGAGCTTTGGCACTGGGGCCACATTTCTATGACACTGAGCATCTAAGTCCAATGACTGAAGCTGACACCCTCAAGTCGCTTTAATAGTATTAAGGTTTAGTACTCAGGTTGCATTTCCATGACATCGAGCATTGAAACTCCAATAACTGATGTTGGTCCTCAAGTTATTTACTATAATACTAAGGTTCTGAAGACTCAGATAGCTCTTATAGTACCGAGTATCTAAAATTCCAACAACGGCTGGTCCTGTTAAATCAATCCTATAATATTGATGGGTTAATCTCTTGGGATGTTATATAAATGCCAAGCATCTACAAGTCCAGCTGGCATTTTCACGTTCTCATATTCAGACATAACAACATCAAGACTCGATAATGAGCATCATCACCATCATACTTTGTGACTAAGGCTAGCCACCTCAACTCACCCTTTTACATCAAATGCAAGAATCACTATCCCGAGTTATTCGTCACCACATATCTATAATATAAGGATACATTGAACATAAATATCCAAACATTCTTTCGGGAGGGGGGGGAATCTTGATACCCCATATACATATTCCTATTTTATTAAGGGTTTATTTTTCTATACAAGGGTTACTTATAGATGAAGAATGTCCAAATCATATAAGAGAAAGATTTCTAATTAAAAAGACTCTTAAATAGGAGGAAACACCCTCCAAATAGGTATAAGTCCTATATCAAATATGAATCTTATTCCTCTTAAGTTTGAGCATTACTGTCCCTATAAATAGGACCATATATCCCTCATTCTCATTCATGTTATTCTCTTGTACTCATTGCTTTCCTTATTGTTGACCATTTGCATGATCAAACTTATAATTTTGGACTTTGACAAACAATTTTTATACTAATAATTTCAATTAAGTGTGTAGGGAATTATATACCAAACATATACCAAGCATATACACTTTTGGATGAATAGTGACTTTTCAGGGTGTTTGAACCTCTAAGATTGAAGAAGATTTTTGATATATTTAGAGCTCTTAAATATGAAAATGAGCTTCTTCACTTTTAAATTAGACATCTTAAGCTTTCAAAATTATACTTGATCATCAAAATACAAGTTCATTTGGGTATGCAAATCTTCAGTCGAAGTCAGCAAATGCAGCCTACATTTCAGTTTGCATAGCTCTTGGTAATTCAGTAATATCTTGAGCTACAGATTTTCAAATTAGGTGATTAAAAATTTTATAGAAATATAAGACAATTATCTACATCTTTTATGAAGAACGTTTTATCTGAATCGATCGTCTTCAGTCCCGTTTATGAGCATATTTTGAAGTGATCACGAGTAGTCCGTCAAAGGAGCATTTAGAGCACATTCTTGCCAAAAGATGGAAGTGCTCCTCACGAGCTGGTGGCTCATGACCTGCTCATGAGTGCACCTCTGACATCATTCCAATGGGAATTTTTAAAGACAACGACTATATTTTCACCCCTCACGAGCACTGTTCACTTGTGAGGTGCTCGTGAGCAGCCCTTGAGCTGCCATAAGTTCAAGAATTGATTCAAAATCAATTCTAAACGTTGGAGACATGATTGATACATCAAAAAACTACATTTTTGAGTATTTTTATATATAAACACAACTTAAAATTCAATTGAAAGGTAAAGAAAACTTATGCATCATTCATCATTTTCTTAAACATTCAATTGAGCTCTAAAACTTTCTTTCAATCAAAATTCTTTGTGTATAAATCTTGTGAGAGTTGGTGAGTGATTATAATAGACATTCTTATTCTTCTATTTTCTGGGTTTAGAAAACGGGAAGTGAGATTCTATTCTAAAGGAATTGGTTTAAGTGTTTAGCCATTAAAACACTTAGGAATTTGGTTTTTAAGTGAGCCTTGAAAACTCAAGATTGTAAGGTTGTAAGAGTGAGCCATAAAACTCTTGTGTATTCTTAATCTTGTTAATAAGATTGTGGGTGATTAAAAAATCCTAACTTGGGGATAAGTTAGGTGGAGACGTAGGATTATTTGAGAATCCGAACTCCTTATATATTTATGTTCATCATTCTTTCTTCTCTACTCTTACTCACTTCTTGAAAATAATTTCTTTAATTTCCCATCTTTGTTCGATAGTCCTATTCACCCCCCCCCCTCTAGGACTCTTTCAATTGGTATCAGAGCTTGAATTCTAGGTACTTTATTGCTAGAATACAAGATCATGGGGAGTGAATCACAAAACATCTCTTCTCTTAGACCATTCTTTGATGGTAGTGACTATCCACATTGGAAATTCAAAATGGAATTATATCTTGATTGTGATTCCATCAAACTTTGGGATATTGTCCTAAGAGGTTGGGAACCACCTACAACTATCATTGATGGTGTGGTAACTACACTTGCAAGAAGCCAATAGAGTGTTGATCAAAAGGAAGAAAATCATAAAAATAAAAAGGCTACGATTACTATAGTCTCCTCCATGACAAGAGAAGAAGGAGGCAAGCTTCAACATTGCATTTGGGCTAAAGAAATGTAGGAGACATTGGAGAATCACTATGAAGGCAACATTCAAGTAAGAAGCAAGAAGGTTCAACTTCATATGTATGAATATGAACTCTTCAAAATGAAGCCTCAAGAATCAATCACGGAGATGACAAATTGTCTCAATGCTCTCCTCACAACCCTCAAGAAACTTGGAAAACATTTCTTCAAGGAAGAGGTAAACAACAAGATTCTAAGAATCCTATCTAGGAAGGATTGGGAATCTCGTGTTACCTCAATTGAGGAAGCTCAAGATCTCTCCACTCTATCAACCGATGTGCTCATTGGCAAGCTCTTGACACATGAGCTCACCATCAAGCAAAGAGGTGAAGAACAAGAAGAGAAAGAAGAAAAGAAAAAGAGCATTGCTCTAAAAGCTCTTTAAGAAGATAGTGAAGAGGAAAGCATTAAAGATTATAGTGATGAAGATGGTGACATTGCCATGCTCACTAGGAACTTTAAGAAGTTCTTAAGAAAGAAAAATTTCTAAAGAACAAGGGACTTCAACAAGAAGTTCGAAGGAGATGGGAGGAAGAAAATAAAAGAGGTTACTTGCTATGAATGCAAGAAACCGGGACACATTAGAAATGAATGTCCCAAACTCAAATTCAAGAGCAAGGGAGCAAAAGATAAGAAGAAGGCATTCAAAACTACTTAGGATGATTCCTCCGAATCCGAAGAGGAAGAGGAACAACAAGAAGTTGCCAATCTTTGCTTCATGGCCATTGAAAACGAGAATGAGGTACCATCCACTTCTTACTCCTCCTTTGATGATTGTGATGAATATTATGATGATGATGATGATGAGAGCTCTATTGTGAGCAAATTGCTTGCTAAATGCAAAAGTTTGTTATCTAAGAAGAAAAAATATAAACATGAGTTAGCTAGCTTAAATAAGGATTTTGAATGTTTAAAAATTGATTTTGCTAAACTTATTGCATTAAATGAAAAACTTGTTAGTGATGCTAAGTCTTTTAATTCTTTGGAAGATCAACTTAAGAAAGCAAATTATGAAAATCATAAGCTTTCTAAGGAAGTCTTAGAATTAAAAAATTCCATTGCTAAATTTAAAAGAGGAAAAGAAACTTTAGATAGTCTTCTTGACTCTCAAAAATTTCATGGAGATACCCATGGAATTGGATATAAAAATGGAATGTCTTCATCATCCTCATCACATATTACTTTTGTTAAAGCCTCACATGATTCTACTCCTTCAACCTCTAATGAAATTCAAGCTAAAAAATATCATGTGTTAAATAGCAAGGCAAAGTCTCATAAGATTAACCCTTTATTAACACAAAGGGGTAAGCCATAAACTAGAGCACCTCAACGTAAGCATGCTTATATGTACACTAGACATAATTATAATAAGTATGTTGCACAACACAATGCACATAAGCCTATTGCACACACTTATCGAAATGCTCATCACCATTGCCAATGTATGTATCATTCAATGTCACAAAATAATAAGAGATACACACAACACCAAAGGCATGCTACACACACTAGGAAAGCATTTCATTCTAGGAGAAATAAATTTAAAAATGTTGTATGTTCATATTGCATGATCAAAGGATATACCAATAATGTGTGCTTTTATAGAAAACTGCACATGAATTTGCTTCCTTTGGATTATCTTAAAACTAACCAACCTAGACCAAGAAAGGTTTAGGTTCAAAAGAACATTTAAAATACTTTTTGTAGGTGTGCTTGAAATCCACAAGAACAAAAAGTAAGTGGTATCTCGATAGTGGATGTTCAAGGCACATGACGGGAGACAAGGAGCAATTCAACAAACTTGATGCTAAGGATGGAGGACACGTTACTTTCGGTGATAATGCAAAAGAAAAAATTATTGGCATTAGAGAAATAGGTAATCCTTAATCTTTATCTATACATAATGTGTTGTTTGTTGATGGTCTTAAACATAATTTGCTAAGTATAAGTCAATTATGTGATATGGGAAATAAGGTGACTTTCTATCCTAAAAATTGCTTTGTTAGTAGTCTTGATGAAGACAAAGTAATTTTTAGTGGTGAAAGAGTAGATAACGTTTATGTTATTGATTTGAATAAAATTGATAACAAAGATATAAAATGCTTAATGTCAATTTCCCATAACACATGGACATGGCATAGAAGGTTAGGACATGCAAATTTTGAGCTTTTGAATGATCTTTGTAAACATGAACTTGTGATTGGTTTACCTAAGCTTGAATTCACTAAGGATAAACCTTGTGATGCTTGTCAAAAGGGAAAACAATCTAAATCTTCATTTAAGCTAAAAAATGTAGTGTCCACTTCTAGACCACTTGAACTTATACATATGGATTTGTTTGGACCAACAAGAGTTGCTAGTCTTGGTGGAATGCACTATGCTTATGTATTGGTTGATGATTACTCTAGATGCACTTGGGTGTGTTTTCTTACTCATAAGAATGATGCATTTAAAGCTTTTGAAAATTTTTCAAAAAGAGTTCAAAAAGAAAAAGGATTTTGTATTTCACATATTAGAAGTGATCATGGAACCGAATTTGAAAATGAATTTTTCAAAAACTATTATAATGAAAATGGTATTTCTCACACATTTTCATCTCCTAGAACTCCTCAACAAAATGGGGTAGTTGAAAGGAAAAATAGAACTCTTGTGGAAATGGCTAGAATAATGCTTCATAAGTATAATTTGCCTCTATACTTTTAGGCGGAAGCCGTTAACACATCTTGTTATATTTCAAACTGAGTTTTCAAAAGATCAATTTTAAATAAAACATCTTATGAGCTATGGAACAATAGAAAACCCAAAATCTCATATCTAAGAGTATTTGGATGCAAGTGCTTTATATTGAACACTAAGGATAATCTTAGGAAATTTGATTCCAAAGCTGATGAAGGAATTTTCCTAGGCTATTCTAACTCTAGCAAAGCATATAGAGTCTTTAATAAGAGAACTCCAGTAGTTGAAGAGTCAATGCATGTGGTATTTGATGAATCAAACTCACTTGATCCTAGAAAGGATGTTTGTAGTGTTGATGATCTTGTCGGTGACAATGAGATTGTGGAAACACAAGAAGAAAATGCTAGTAAGCCTTTGGAACGTGAAGATCCAAGCAAGAAGGAAAATGAGGAGATACCTCAACCTACCTTGAAGGATGAACTTACAAAGGATTGGCAATTCAAGAAAGCTCATCCTCAAGACCTTATTATAGGTGACACTACAAAAGGGGTAACTACTAGAGCTAAACTCAAGTCTATTGTTAATTTAGCTTTCATTTCTCAAATTGAACCCAAAAATGTTGATGATGCTTTGAGTGATGAATTTTGGGTCCTTGCTATGCAAGAAGAGTTAAATCAATTTGAGAGAAACAAGGTTTGGACCTTGGTTCCTAGACCTAAACATCATCCTATTATTGGCACAAAATGGGTGTTTAGAAATAAGATGAATGAACAAGGTGTCATAACTAGGAACAAAGTTAGATTAGTAGCTAAAGGTTATAATCAAGAGGAAGGAATTGATTATGATGAAACCTTTGCCCCCGTTGCAAGGTTAGAAGCTATTAGGATGTTACTTGCATTTGCATTATACATGAATTTTAAACTTTATCAAATGGATGTTAAAAGTGCATTTTTAAAAGGTTTTATTGAAAAGGAGGTATATGTTGAACAACCTCCGGGTTTTGAAAATTTTGACTCTCCAAATCATGTTTTTAAATTATCAAAAGCATTGTATGGATTGAAACAAGCTCCAAGAGCTTGGTATGAAAGATCGAGTAACTTTTTATTAGAGAAAGGTTTCTCTAAAGGAAAGGTTGACACAACTCTTTTCATAAAGAAATCCAAGCATGATTTATTAATTGTTCAAATTTATGTTGATGATATTATTTTCGGAGCTACTAACCATTGCTTGTGTGAGGAATTTTCTAAACTAATGCAAGGAGAATTTGAGATGAGTATGATGGGTGAACTCAAGTTCTTTCTTGGACTTCAAATCAAGCAATGTAAAGATGGGATTTTCATCAATCAAACCAAATATGCAAGGGAAATTCTCAAGAAGTTTGGAATGGATAGAGCTAAATCAAGCAAAACTCCAATGAGTACTACAACCAAACTCAACAAGGATAAGAATGGAAAACTGGTTGATGAAAAGCGATTTAAAGGTATGATCGAATCCCTTCTTTATTTAACTGCTAGTAGACTCGATATCATGTTTGCTACTTACTTGTGTGCTAGATTTCAATCAAGTCTTAGAGAGTCTCATTTAAATGCTATCAAAAGAATTTTTAAATATCTTTGTGGCAAATTGCATTTAGGATTTTGGTATCCTAGGAGTTCTTCCTTTAACTTGATTAGTTATTCTGATGCTGATTTTGCCGGTAGCCTACTAGATAGAAAAAGCACTTTCGGAACTTGTCAAATTTTAGGAAATTGCTTAGTTTCTTGGTTTAGTAAGAAACAAGTTTCTGTTGCCTTGTCCACCGCTGAAGTAGAATATGTGGCGGCTAGTTGTTGTTGCACCCAAGTTCTATGGCAAAAACAACAACTTTTGGATTATGACATTGATATTAATCACATTCTAATTAAGTGTGATAATACTAGTGCTATAAATCTTAGTAAGAATCTCATTCAACATTCTATAACTAAGCATATTGATATTAGATATCATTTCTTGCGTGATCATGTGCAAAATGGTGACATTTTTCTTGATTTTGTTGATACTAAATATCAATTAGCAGACATCTTTACCAAGCCTCTTTGTGAGGAAAGATTGAATTTTATGAAGCATGAACTTGGTATGATTGATGGGTCAAGTTTGTCTTGATCATTTGCTAAATTGATGAATTGTTGTTTGGATTTTTACGTGATCATGTTCTTTAGAAAAATTATTTTCAACATCATGTGTATATTTTGTTTTAAAAGTATTTGCTTTAGCAAATTTACTTCATGTACATGATATATTGATAGTTTCCCATTTGCATGATCTTTGTCCTAATTTTATTTGATTTGGATCTATATGGATTCATTCAATTTTTTTTTTCAAAAGCCCTCCTATTTTGCAAATTAATAATTAATTATTGAGCTAAATTCAATTAATTAATTATTTTAATTTTTGCATAAATATTCCTCCTCCTCAACAAAATTTATTTTGTGTATTCTCATGATGGTTTATGTTTGGTTTATTTTCAGTATACTTTCAGTATCAAAGTTTTAAGCTGTTAATCTATTTTTTTTATTCATTTTATACCAGTTTCTGTTTGGTTTATTTTCAGTATACTTTTCATATATAAGTTTTGAGCTGTTAAGTGTGTTTTATGACTGTTTTTTGTCAGTTTATTTTCAGGATATAAACCATGAGCTGTTAGTCTATTTTTTAATTCATTTTATGACAGTTTCTATTCGGTTTATTTTCTAGATATTTTCTGGATATAAGCCATGAGTTGTTTGTTTATTTTATAATTATTTTATGACAGTTTATGTTTAGTTTATTTTCTAGATATTTTCTCGATATAAGACATGAGCTGTTAGTTTTATATCTTGTTTACAATTGGTATTTTAATATCATTGTAATTTTTTTTAATGCAATTTTATTTGCATTTTGACAAAAGGGTAGAAAATTTTTAAGTTTGTTTAATTTTTTGTGTTTTCTTAGAAATTATTTTTTATCTTTGATAATGCATGGATATTTTTAAGATTTGGTCTATCTTTGTATTTTGACAAAGGAGGAAAAATAATTGAGTTTGCATGTGTACCTAGTTAATTTCTTTTAAGGGAAATTTTTTTTTCAAAGATGTGTTTATGTAAGTGACATAACTATGTGATAGTATGTCCTTAATATCAATGTTTTTTAAATCCTTTAAAATAGGGGGAGAAAATTGTTTGATTTTATTTCACATCAATATTTTTTGCATGCATAGTAACAATGTAAGTGTGGCTAGTTTTGTCCTTGTGATAAATAATCTTGTTTTGCTTACTTTATTTTTATATTACATGAATTTTTTTTGCATGACTATTATTTGAGCTGAATTTCATAAAGATTTTGAATATCTTTGCTTGCATTGTTTTGGTTCTTGATCTTTTATTCCCTTTAGTATTTTTGGCTCCTTTAGGTCAAATTTCCCCTTATATCTCTCTCTATTTTCTTTTTGTCTTTGACAAAGGGGGAGAAGAAGCTATGTGCTTAGGGGATAAATAATTGTGTTTAAGATATGCTAAGTACCATATGATTATGTATGATTGAATAGCTAAACTCTACATGATCATGTGATGTTTTGACATAGCATACATATTATTTTATGATGCATTACATGTTTGAAATTATTTCCTTCATGTTGTTTAATAACTTGTTATCTTTATTTTTGACAAGAAGGATAATAATTTTTTTTTATATTTCTTATCATGTCCAAAAAGGAGAAGAAATAAAGAAATATATTTTTTTTGTTAAAGGAATATATTAGTTAAACCCTTATACATACTATAATAATTCATTTATTTATATGCTATGATACATGATAAATATTGAATTTATGCACATGTTAAGGGGGAGCAAAATTATTTCTTATTTTTCATCTGTTTAATTTGAAAGGGGGAGCTATTTTTATTAAATATGCTTATACATGTTATTTATTTTTTACACACACACATATATTATTTATCATCTTTTCAAATTGGTTGTCAAAGCCAAAAAGGGGGAGATTTTTGACCATTTGCATGATCAAACTTCTAATTTTGGACTTTGACAAAAAAAATTTATACTAATAATTTCAATTAAGTGTGTATGGAATTATATACCAAACATATACCAAGCATATACACTTTGGGATGAATAGTGACTTTTCGGGTTGTTTAAACCTCTGAGATTGAAGAAGATTTTTGATATATTTAGAGCTCTTAAATGTGAAAATGAGATTCTTAACTTTTAAATTAGACATCTTAAGATTTCCAAATTGTACTTGATCATCAAAATCAAAGTTCATTTGGGTATGAAAATATTCAGTCGAAGTCAGCATATGCAGCCTGCATTTCAGTTTGCACAGCTCTTGGTAATTCAGAAATATCTTAAGCTAAAGATGTCCAAATGAGGTGATTCAAATTTTTATAGAAATATAAGACAATTATATACAACTTTTATGCAGAACATTTTGTCTGAATCGATCGTCTTCAGTCCCGTTCATGAGCATCTTTTGAAGTGATCACGAGCAGTCCGTCAAAGGAGCATTTGGAGCACATTCTTGCCAAAAGATGGCAGTGCTCCTCACGAGCTGGTGGCTCATGACCTGCTCATGAGTGCACCTCTGACAGCATTCCAATGGGAATTTTTTAAAACAACGGCTATATTTTCACCCCTCACGAGCAATGTTCACTCGTGAGGCGCTCGTCAGCAGCCCTTGAGCTGCCATAAGTTCAAGAATTGATTCAAAATCAATTCTAAACGTTGGAGAAATGATTGATACATCCAAAAACTACATTTTTGAGTGTTTATCTATATAAACACAACTTAAAATTCAATTGAAAGGTAAAGAAAACTTATGCATCATTCATCATTTTCTTAAACATTCAATTGAGCTCTAAAACTTTCTTTCAATCAAAATTCTTTGTGTATAACTCTTGTGAGAGTTGGTGAGTGATTAGAATAGACATTCTTATTCTTCTATTTTCTGGGTTTAGAAAACGGGAAGTGAGATTCTATTCTAAAGGAATTGGTTTAAGTGTTTAGCCATTAAAACACGTGGGAATTTGGTTTTTAAGTGAGCCTTGAAAACTCAAGATTGTAAGGTTGTAAGAGTGAGCCATAAAACTCTTGTGTATTCTCAATCTTGTTAATAAGATTGTGGGTGATTAAAAAATCCTAACTTGGGGATAATTTAGGTGGAGACGTAGGATTATTTGAGAATCCGAACTCCTTAAATATTTGTGTTCATCATTCTTCTTTCTCTACTCTTACTCACTTCTTGCAAATAATTCCTTTAATTTCCCATCTTTGTTCGATAGTCCTATTCACCCCCCCTCTAGGACTCTTTCACTTATCTTTCTAAATTCTCTCTCTACATTCTCTGACTTAGACATCGAAGAGTTTATGGAGATTATCCTCACCTCTTACCTTACCCTTTGTTGATTTCTTGCAAGGCTTAAACTCAGAGATTCTAGAAGCAAGTTATTAAATCCAAATGGCACTTGTAACTGACTGCCTCTAATTATTTTTTTGGATGAAAAATTGTTTAAAAATAATGAAAAAATCATGAATGTACAGTATCTTATATGCGAATTTCATGATCATCTCCTCCACCACCAACCCTTTATTTTCAACCTCCAGCTTCTATTTGCAGCCAGTTGAGCCGCAGGAAGCTTGTAATTGACATGTCTCCATAGCACATCAACTATATCATCTTTTTATAGTGGATACTAAAACTCAAAGTGATGGGAGATGCTTTTAAGATTTCTCCACATCTCTAGCCATCTTTCTTTCAAAAATTTGCTTAGTTAATCAACCATATAACCTAGCTAAATTGATTTACTTACGAAGAAGAAAACTGAGAATTTGGTCATTTAAAATGACTAGAATGGCTAACGATAGCGTCAAATAGCCATGTCCCTCTTTTCCTATTAAACTCATCAAATAAAAGAAAAATGAATTTTTTTGCTTCACATACGTGTGATGGGCCCCTGGCCCCTGATCCATATTGTAATGTAGACCGGGGTCTATAATATAATTTTCCATATTAATGGGTAGTTATATTTATGTTTAGTTTTCTTTCTTTTAAATTGTACTTTTTTTTTAAAACACCATTGACTAAAGTGTTGTGAATATTTCAAAAGCATACCATGTTACTAAGTTATAAACTAGTTTTATGGTCTATTAACATAATCAAGTTGTTAGGCTTTTAAAGGGTTAGAGATGGGAGGAAGTCTCGTGCTTCCCATGAGAAATGGGCCAAGATTCCATTTGTAGTGGAAACGGGTGGATTTCCCCTCGTGTATGAGATATATGCGAAGCCAGATTTTATTTTTATTTTATTATCATATAAATTTAAACCTTATTATTACGGATTTAAATTCTGAAAAACCTTATCTACAAAACTTAATTTTTTATTTTCCTATGAATTCAATGTCAATTTCATTTTCTTTACAACTGTATGTTTTTAATCTCAATTATTTTGGTGATTAATGGTTGTCTTTTCAAAATTCAAACCATAAAATGTTGTTGAGTTAGTTACAAAATAATTACTTTTAATTTTGTAAGATTCTGTCTTCCAGAATAAAAGACTACATTTTGGAAGAATTTGTTCTATCTTGAAGGATTCAAAACTAACATCTTTTAAGGACAGTGCTTCTTCTCTGCAAAGCTCATACCACTACCTTCTTCTACTTCCTTATTTTTCTGATATAAAGAAAGGCCGAAGTTAAGCAAGAGGAATATAGCTGATAACCCATATTAGTATCCTATTATAATAAGGGATATATTCCTCTAAAGGAGAGGATTACTTGAATAAAAAGAAATCTCAATAAGAAAGTCTATTTCAATTAGGAAGACTACTCTACAAAGGAAATCTTCTCCTCTCCTAAATAGGGTAATCCTACAAGACTAAGGAATCATATTCTTAAGAGGTTTGAGCAATATCTTCTCCTATAAATATATCTCATGTCATTCATGTTCTCATTATATAACATCACCAAAACATCATTCCATCACCTCATCATCACAAGCAATCATCCTTTGCTCCTTTATTCTTTATTCTCTACTCTATTATGTCTATTTACTTTATTATATTTTTTTCTTATACTATTACTGACTTAAGCTTCGGAGTGTTTATGGGAGAAACCTCGCCCCTTTACCCGTTCTCCTCGTCGATGTAGGTTCCACAAACAAAAATATTAATTCGGAGTTATCAATAGCTAACAACAATAGCAAGGCATAGCAACAATAGTACTTAATTCTTGATTGTACTTTTTTACTGATTGTACTTAATTACTGAACTCATAATTGCTAAAATTTAATACTTTTATTATTTAAATTCAAAAAATAAAATAATAAGTGAAAAATTAACATATTTGAAAGAAATTAAATTACAACAAAATTTATATGATTTTTGCAAGATTTTTAATTGACATGAGTTCAATTACTAGTTGCCTTTTCAAAATTCACAACATAAAACGTTGCTGAGTTAGTTACAAAATAATTACTCTCAATTTTGCAAAATTCTGTCTCCTAAAATAAAAGACTACATGTTAGAAGAATTTGTTCTATCTTTGAGGATTCAGAATTAAAATCTTTAAATACAGTGCTTCTTCTCTGCACATCTCAGACCAATGCCTTTTCTGCTTCCTTATTTTTTAACGTAAAGAAAGGTCGAATCCAAGTGAGAGGAATACAACCAACAACAATAGCAGGGCATAACAACAATAGTACTTAATTCTTGATTGTACTTTTTTTGGTTATTGTACTTAATTCTTGAAATCATAATTGCTAAAATTTAATACTTTAATTATTTAAATTCAAAAAATAAAAATAATCAGTGAAAAATTAACATATTCAAAAGAAATTAAATTATGATAAAATTTATATGATTTTTGCAAGATTTTTAATTGACATGAGTTCAATTATTTTATACTATTTATTCTAAATAATGTATGATATTTTACTTTTTATTTTTAGTATTGGCATAATACATTTGTGACTCTCTATAATTATCAATTTTTATCAATTTAACACTTTAACCTATAGTTTTACTATTTCAACGCCTAAAATCATCTAAAATGCAATTTTGACATTCCTTATTAGCACATGTGGCATGGTCTCCATGGATAGTGAATTAACATATGCCACATTTAAAAAATTTAATAGACCAAAAATTACAAGTACAAATATCAAACTAACAAAAAGTGGTGAGTAAAGGGGCGACAAATGTAGTATATCATTAAATTAGTGCATTTTAAGCTAGTTTAAATGTTAAAATGGTAAAACTGTAAGTTGATATATGAAACTGATAAATTGCATCAAATACAGATAGCTGCAAATCTATTATGTCATTCAATAATTGAAAGTGATGGTCGAAGTTTGAAAGAGGGAGGGGGGGGGGGGGGGGGGGATTTTAATCATTAATAAAGTAATAAAAAAAAAGTTTAGGGCCAATTTAGTTTTGAAAATAATGTTTGTTTTCAAGAAAATTTTTCTGATAAAACTAGAAAATGGAATTTATTGTTTAGTTGTGGTATTTTTCTAATTTAAAAAACTAGAAAATTATTTTCTAAATTTTTTATAACTAGTATTGGAAAACAAATAAAAGATGTTTTCTAATTAAAGTAGTGTGTTTTCTATGACGTTAAATACATTTTTTTTCTCTATCTAACGTATCTTTTTTTTTTTGCCTCTTCTTCTTCCTTTCCACTTTCATCTTTTTTTTAATCAATCTACTTCTCCTCTTCCTTGATTTTAAGTATTATTGAGTGAGCAGGGATCGTCACTTATAGGTATATACTTTTTTATTTAAATCCAATTACTCATATTTATTCATGAATGATTTTATATGTATAATTACTTATGTCGTCACTGATTTTTATTATGAAAAATTTTATATGTATAATTTTGATTCTTTTTCAAACTTTTCCTACATAAGAACAACAAAAGCCTGGGCTTTATTTCTCAACAAACTAGATGGGTTTTGTTTTTGCCTTGTTGCTTTGTTTTTACCTTGTTCCTTGGGTTTTCACTTGTTTGGGGCTTGTTATAAATTGCTTGGGTTTGCTATGATAGCAAGAGAGGCAAGAAAAGCTGAGGTTAATGACATGTCACATGCAAATCCAAACTAAATAGTGTTTAATGAGAGGGAACATAGCCAAGCCAAGCCAAGAATATATATATATATATATATATATATATATATATATATATATAGATGAGGGTGTATAACCCCCCCAGCCCTTGGCCTAGTGGTGAAGGTATTGGGGGTGGGGTTGAAGGTTGGGGGTTCAAATTCCCCATTCTCTCCCCCCCCCCAAAACCCAAAACCCAAAACCTCCCCCAAATTCCTTTGGTAAAAAAAAAAATGAGAGTGTATAAGGTTGGAAGTATAATAATTTATTTATATAGCTAAGGAATGGTTGAAGGGTAAGGACCATGAAAATTACTAGAAACTTAGATTATTGGATAAATCATATGAGGCATTATGAATTGAATTTTTCTTTCTTTTCTTTACTTTTAAGTCTTTCTAAATTTTTTTGTTCTCTTGCTTTGTTATATATAAAATGAAAAACAATTATTATTTCCTTTTATAAGTTTTTTTGGAGGGTGCTCTTTTCTTTAATTAATTTTACTAAACTTCAAATTATAATAAAATATATTATATCTTTGATTTATAGATTATTTTTGTAACTTATAAGTAAAGGGATGTGAATAGAGGTGTGATGATGATCAAGATGGCCATGTCTAATGAGAAGGAACCAAGCTAACATAAGATAATTTTGGTGAGTGAGAAGTAAATTTTGAGCTTTAAAAGAACATAAATTTAGTTCTAAATAAGTTAATAAACAAGCTACCATGCATGCAAAAACAAAATACATTCATGTTTTTTTATGATGATTCATCATATCTTTTCGTTCCATTTTTGCTTTAGACCTATCATATAGTAATTTAGTTCACAAGTGAGATTGTGCAAAGTTAGGCACCTATTAAAAAGTATGTTGGACTCTTTGAATAAGATTGAATTTTATTAAATGTCATTCAGAAATACATAGTACACATGGGTTTATAATGTTCGGATTACATAGTACATAAGATTGAACTAGAGATGGTCCATTTGCTTACTTGCTGCATCTGTACCGATTCTTGTGCTTATTGTAGTCTATTTGCCTACTTATTGCATCTGTTTTATCTTCAACATGGCACTGGATGTTGAATGTTTGTATAGTAGTCAAGTTTAGTATTGATATTGAATCTTTGTATAGTAGTCAATGTATGTATGTGTGTGTGTGTATATATATATGTGTGTGTGTGTGTGTGTGTGTGTGTGTGTATGTATGTATGTATTTATTCCTAATTGTGTCATTTTGACTTTTGAATTATTATTTATTATTTTGATTATTATATTTATATTATTTTAATATAATTTTTTTAAATTGACGTATATAGATAGGGGGAAGAATGGAAATAGTGAAGATGCCAAAGATTGGTCGCAAAATAACGAGAATGTATTTCTATCCATTCTATGTGAACTAGTTAAAAAAGATTCGAATTGTACACCTATTTTTAAACTTAGTGATTGGTTAGAAATGGATGATGAGCTATTTCTGATAACTGGGGAAAGATATGGAATTGAGAGACTAAAAGGAAAGTACCAGAGACTCTAAACCAAACATAGATGCTTCTCTAAACTATTACAGCACATAGGTGTTACTTATGATTCAAGTTCAAACATTGTATTTGCTGTAGAAGATGTTTGGCAAATGCTTAACCAGGTAATAATTTCTGACTATTACATTTAAATGTATAAGCTGTAATTATTGTATATAGTCAATTAACTTGATTATAATACATACAATTACATAAGAACAAGATATTTAAAATATTTAAGAAAAGTGGTTGCAAGAATTGTGAGATGTTTGTTCAAGTTTTTAATAAATCTATTGCTATTGGGCATTTACATCACTCAATTGCTTCCTACTTCATATGATGAGCGCTTAAATGAAGATGAATTTCTCAATAAAGGTGTTCATGTCATAGAGACTGAAAAATCCAAAGGAAAGTGTGCTATAAATGATTTTATTCTTGGATGTCTATGAGTTAAAAAAGAATCAAAATTTGAAAAAATAGACTCATGCTTAGAGATGTGGGCATCTTATTTGAATGCTAGGAAAGAAAGAGATTTAGCAAAAGCTAAAAAATATAAAGCAAAATGGAACATTGCAACAAATGCACAAACTAACTCCTATTCAATTGATTCATGCATGGATGCATTAGAAGCAATGAAAAATGTGTCTGATGTTGCATATATCAAAGCACTTGAAAAATTCAAAGATGTGCATTGGCAAAAAATGTTAATAAGGATGTCCTATGATAGAAAGAGGGCTTGGCTAAATAGTCTAGGATAAATTTTTCTTATATTTTACTTTTGGTGACTTGATGTTTATTTGATGACTTTATATATTCTTATATTTTATGGTTGTTTGAATATATGACTATTGACTTATTATTATGTATGTCAAATTCTAAAATTAAATACTTGAATTTTATTTATAATTTGAATTTTTTTAATTTGAATGATTACTTTGTATGGTAATATAAATTTATATAGGATTAATACACTATTTTAATAAATTTACAAATATTTTATAATTATTATAAATATAAATTTTTATTTAAACTCTACTAATGGACATATTGATTTTTTAAAATAAGTTGATTTATTAAAAATTATTTTATTAAATGTGCTAATTTAAAATTTTTTCATAAAATAAATAAATTTAATATTAATCACAATCGTATGAATCACAATAATAATCAATATATTAATTAAAAAGTTATTATAATAAATTTCACTAAAAATAAAGCCTATGAAAATATGAAAAACTGAAAAATGGAAAGCAGCAAACAAATATGATTTTCTGTTTTTTATTTTGAAGAATTGAAAACTGAAAAATAAATAAAAGGAAATGAAAACTGGAAAAGAAAAATTTTAATTTTAATTTCTTATATTTTTAATTTTAATTTTATATTTTATAAGAATACCAACGCTAGATTGCACTTTATATTCATTTATTATTATTATTATTATTTTCAAAAAATATATTCAATTATTATTGAATCAACTGAATTTGAGCTAGTTCAAACTTTATTCATTTACTAATCGAAATTTCATAGAGATTACCATATCATAATATATTAATGTGAAAAATTAGTAACGTGTGAATCTTAACATATAACATCAAACTAAGTCCATCACGCCATCCAAATTTTTAAGTATTTAAAATATTCGTAAAAAAATTATTTTTGCTTTATTTAAATTTTAAAAAAGGTGAAAATATACAAAAAAATTATAAAAATATTTATTTTATTAAATAAAATAATGTTTACATATAAACCAAGAATCATAAATTTTTTATTGAAATAAGCATACCATACACACATTTTGTCATAAATTTTTTATTGAAATTGACATATTATATAAGAACTCGATTTTCATTTTTTCAATATGGACTAAAAGTTACATATCCGGAGTATGATATTAACTAAGATATAATATTTAAATATGAGATATTGGAGTTGATTAAATAAAATAAGAATAATATATTTATTTAGTTAAATATCATATAAAATTTTGGTTCGATATGTTCAAACAAAATAATGATATCAAATTCATTTTAAAAGCATTGAATCAACACAAAACAGAGCACACAGAATTAAGTTGAGCAAGAGGATGTGCATATCAAATTCCAACAGGCTATAATATATGTGGAAAAAGTGGTAAATTTTGGGAGGATGTTGTAAATATCATGTATGATTGATTGTATGGTGGTAAAATTAGTATTTTTAATTTTTATGTATATCTGTTTTTTTAATTATTATGGTTAATCTATATATATTCTACTATTTTCTATTTTATTTTTATTTTTTTATTCAATTATTATTATTAATATATATTAAAAATATATATGTACTTTTAATAAAAATAATAAAATAAAATTATTGTAATAATTTTTTTTAAGTTCTTATTTTTATATTTAATTAATTTGTAATTTTAATTTATTAAAATCATTTAATTAATTATTTTTAAAAATATTATATTATTTACAATTCACGTAAAGTGCGGATTCATGCTAGTTATAATTAGTCACGTGATATTTAGATGATGAATTAATGTATGTTTTGTTTAATTATTATAAAACATAAATAAAATTAAATAATTTTAATAAAATGTTAACTATAATAAATTAATATGTGTTTAGTTGATTATTTTAATATATGAATCAAATAAAAAAAATTAAATATACTAATCAAGTAGTTTTAATGAAATGATAAATATAAACTAATTATATAATTTTTAAAAAATGAGAGCTCAAAAAAAATTAAATACATTAATTAAGTATTTTAATGAAATATTAACCATAAATTTATATTGTTTTTAAAAACTAAGAATTCACCTTTCTATTATAAATTTACTGGGTTATATATATATAAAAAAAATGGAAACTTACATGCTTTTAATTTTAATTTTATACATTTTTATAAGAATTTCCATCAATATTATTATTATTATTATTATTATTATTATTATTATTATAGTACTATTTTATTGTTATTTTATCAGTTTATTACCATTATTTTATAGGTGTATTATATATTTAGTTCTGCAAAAATACAAATAAAAATGAATAGAAATTATCGATTTTTGGTATAAAATACAAACCAAAATAAATATAAATTATCGATTTTTGGTCCGATTTAATTATTGCTCACACCCAATTGTATTTTATTCATTTATTATCGAACCAATGTGAATTTGTGCTAGTTTGGACTTTATCCATTTACAATAAACTCAAATTTTCACAAAGATTATTTCATAAAACATTAGTCACAAAAATTAATTTTGTTGTTGGAAAAAAAAGCTCACAAACTGCATCTTTCAAACAGATTCCTTGGAAGGTCGCAGTGCTGCCTCTAAAAGATGTCAACCAAGCTGATATCAATACAATCGCAGAGATATTTTGCTTAAGCTCAATGCTTTTTCTAACATTTCTTTGTATGATTTGTAATCAAGCAACCGACCGGGTTGCTAAATCAGTTCTGTTGAAGTCATTGCCTAGTGATTGGTATGTTAATATTCATTAATGGTCTGTTAATATTCTTTTATAACTTTAGACGTAATACATCAATAATCTTTTATACTTATCATTTCTGTCAGTTTACCAGTTAAATTTACCTAAAATATAATATCATAAAAATTACCAATTTAGCAACGAAATTTATCCGTCATAAATTAGCGACGGATTTCAAACTCAATGACCGATTTAGGGATAAGAATTTTCTTTTATGTCGCTAATTTAGCGATGGAATTTTACATTCCGCCGCTAAATTAGCAATGGAAAATGCAATCCATTATAAAAATTAAGTCAATTTATTTTTTAAAAATTAATATAATAAAAACAGCGACGGAATTCAACGAAAAATTAAATTAACGATCGCAATCATCAATTAATTTATCTCTTTGCAAAATTAATATAGTAAATATAGCAATGGATTGCATATTAAGTTGCTAAATAGCGACTGATTTTGTTTTCCGTCGCTAATTTATTCAATTTTTTTACTAACTTAAAAATTATTTCTATTTTTAAAATTTGGTAAAAAAAATATAAACAAGAAATATAAAGAATAGTATTATTTAGAAATATAAACTATTTCTAAATAATTAAAATTGATATACTCTATATTATCTTTGAAGAAATATAAACAAGAAAGTTTATATATATAAAAAGAATAGTATAATGAAGGATTTTAACTCAAATAAATAAGATCAGTAGAAAAGAAATTGAGAAATATAGTGTATTTTTGCAATATCATAAATTTCTTTATTATTCTAAAAATCTAAACCAAATGTAATAGATAAAAAAAAAATTGCAATATATGTTGGAGACTAACTATAATTCCTTAAAAAATTTTAATGTTTCAGTAAAAACCAAAGCGATAATAGTCAAACAAACTATGATTCAGCATGAACAATAAGAAAATTTAAATTAAGAAAGAAAAAAGAATTGTGAGATAAACTGAACCACTTACAACATATATATGTGAGTGTATATATATATATATATATATATGTTGTATGTATAAATCTTTGCTAACAACACATATAGGAAAATATACTATGTTCAGAACATTTCCCAACTTGAAAAAGTCATAACACTGAGGAAAATTATACATTTTATGGGTTGTGAAATTCGTAACCTGTAATAAATTACTTATTCAGTCCTTATAAAAAATTTATATTTTCTTTTATATCTCCCTTACAGAGAAATTATCTGTTTAAGAAAAATTACTTTAAAACTTTTGAGATTCACGATTTACTATTTCTTATCACAAGTTTTAACAAGAAATATTATCCTAATGGCAAATGCTAGCCAAGTCACTGAATGAGTTGTGTAGGTGGAGCATCTATAGCCTTGTATACAGAATCTGCAATAATATAAGATATTATTGCCAATCTTAAGCTTCGGAAAAGGATGAGCATTTCAGTGAAAGAAACTGAAATTATTAATTTTTTTAAAAATAAAATTTGTAATGGTTTGAAAAAATATTTGAGTAATTTAAAGTAGAAAAATATATAGTATATTAATATTTTTAGAATTTGAGTAATATTAAGATATGTATAATAACGTTTTAGATAAAAAATAATACTAAATAAATATGATAAATATGTTATTTTTAATAAAAAATTAGAAATTTTAATAACTTGAAACGTTAGTTTTTAGAGTAAATATATAAATATGAATATAGATATTTATCAAATTTTTAATTTAATAACTTTAGAGTTAAACATTTAATATATATATATATATATATATATATATATATGCAAATATTTTATTTATTCAAATTTTTAGATGAAATAATTGCTAGTTGTGGATGTGTGGATACATTTATGTGTTTGGATTCCACTAAAAAAATTTGTAACTTAAAACATGAAAAATACATTGTAAAAAAATAAAGATATTTTGTATGGAATTAAATTATGACAAAATTTATATGGATGGTGCAACATATTTAAGTGATATAATTATGTAATTTATACATATAATTTGAGTTGAATATTAATGAATTTTATGTAAATTTTAAAGGTTAATGTTGATTACTCTTAAAAAATTTAGGGCTAGTTAGGAGTAATCTTTAAGCTAGAGTTTTAGTTAGGATTTTGGTTTAACTTTAGTTTAAATAGAATTATTTTTAATTTTAATTTTTTTTCCTATTTTTTTAGGTAAGTATCATTCAAGGATTTTCAATTTATGTTAAAAAATGGAGCATGGCCAATGACACAGGCGCATCATTGCTCGTGTCCCTTTTTGTATTTTTTAAAGATAGAAGCACACCCTCCACCATGAACATATTGTAACTGTGCCATTCGTGGCCTGATTCAAAGAATTGAAGAACTTGCAACATGCTTTGCAGCGCGTCTGTGTACTAAGTCCTTTTTATGGAGGTTTGAAGGTTTTTAAGTACAATTCGCAACACGGTCGTAAAATTGGATGTATCAAACGTGAAAACTTTTCTCCTTAGATTGAATTGAGAATTCACAAGGAGGAGGAGATGGTGGGTGATCAGTTTTACTTTTTGAGAAATTAACAATTGATGTAGAAGTTCTTAATTGCCGCGGCTGTCCTTCTGAAGACACATAACAAGTCAAACAATGTTATTATTATGTATAGGTGATCAGAAACTTTTGAACAAGATGATTAAAAAATAGAGCCCAGGTCAACCACTATTCATAATTTATTAACAATATAGATATTAATGTATTATATAATAGGTATAATTGGGTAGTTTTTACCTTTTATATTAAAAAATGTATCGAATAAAAAATAATAATTACATTACTATCTCACTAACTCAATCAATGTTTATTTAAATTTTAAAAAAAATAAAATTTTCTATAATAAATTTAATTTAGTAGCACCTTTATTATAGTGAGGGAAGTCAAATTACACAGCTGAAAAAAAAAACTGATGTTCTTTTATATTTATTTAATTAAATTTTATTATAATTTAAATTTTTAATATTTGATCATACTAGTAATGAATTTCATTTTTAGATGGTGGGTGATGGTCGGAGGTGAGGGAGGCGCAGTGAGAATGGTGGTCGGAGGTGTCGCACGAAAAGAGGAAGGGTGCTACATTTTTTTTGTGTTGTTGGTGTATATGTAAATGTATATTCATATATATATATTATAATATATTTTATATTTTAATAATTTAATATATATATTCATGTATATTAACCTCTAAATTATAAAAACTATATACATATACACATATATATATATATACACTCATCTATATATATATATACACACACATGCTTATACATATATAACACCTAAAATATTAATAACCCTAATATTTATATATATATATATATATATATATATATATATATAATAACTCATAAAATAACAATACACATAATGTAATTATTAATAAAAACAATAACAATAACATTAAAAAAAATAATGCACTAAATCGAATATTATCAAAATAATATTATTCAAAGTAGTAAATATAAATAACGTAATTTAGTTACCCGAAATAATAAGTCTTCAAATAATTATTTACGTAGAAAATCATAATTAAACATAAAATAATAAATATTCACTACAAAATAATAAAATACTGAAATATAACTTTTAAATTTATTAATATTGTATGTCTCATTTTAAAATAAATTAATTTAAAAATAGGATTATTTCAATAATAGCTACATGTGTATGTGTATAGTTTCATTTATGTTTATGTTACACTAAAACAAAATTTCTAGTCTGCCATTGTTTGGATTCTAATGAATTCTCAAACTGATAATTGATAAAATTCAATAATTAATTATTTCATTTAAAAAAATAAAAATAATCAGTGAATATAAAGAAATTAAATTACGATAAAATTTATACGATTTTTGCAAGATTTTTAATTGACATGATCTCAATTATTTTATACTATTTATTCTAAATAAATTTACTTTTTTTTTTAGTAATCGAAAGTAATGGTGGATGTTTGAGGTTGGAAAAAATTTGCTTTTGCAATTTTAATAAATTTTATTTAGAAAATAAGAATTATAAGATAATTAAAATACAAAAGTTTATATTTTTCATTTTAATTTTATATTTTATATGAATACCAAATAATGCAAATATAAAATTAGATCGGACTTTCTTCATTCATTATCAAATTAAGTTGAATTCCGACTAGTCCAAACTTTATTCATCAGTAGAGATTATCATATCATATTAAGATGTTGTTTAGTTCATATTCCGGAATTGGAATGGAGAGGAGTTGGATATGGAATGAAAATTTTAATAAAATGTATGGTTTATTGTCACGATTCAAATTCGAGAGCACGTGACTGACAGTAAGGAATGGGTAGGCGGAAGGTTCCCGAAACCCGTAGTACGCCTAAAAGAAAAGTAAAATAAAACCTTCCATTTTTATACTTTAATTCATAACGGAACATATTATCAAACTGATTTTTCTTAAAAATAAACAAATTCAAGTGCTTAATTAAAATGTGCTTCAACGTCACATATTATAAATCAAACTCAAATCTTTATACATAAGCGTGGTTTATACAAATAAATTACACAAATATACTTAAACCATACAATCCTTAGTACATATACTACTGCAGCAACCTAGATTAACACATAATACAACTTACAATGACCTACATAAAATAGCTGGTGAAGAAGAAATCCAGCGTAGAGGTAGTCTGAGGTCGAACTCCCAAGCTCCTGAAAAAAAATAAATTGAGGGGAATCAAACCTCACTAAGTAAGTCAATAAAAGAGTTATACGGTTTGAAAACCTTTTTGAACACTATATATTTATAGTGAAAAAATAATAATTTATAATGTATAGGTATAGCTTTTGAAAAATCTCGGTAGAATCCTAAACCCAAAAATCTAAATGGCCAACTGGGCCCACTTATACCAACTAGACTACCGGTCCCCGAGAGCAAAGGCATCCATCGAGGCACCAATTCATAGTCATTCACTTAATCCAAATATATGGCACTGACGGTCCTCGAGAGCAAGGGCATCGACCGAGGCACCCATCCCAATCTATTACCAGCCTTACAATCATTGGTGGTCCTCGAGAGCAAAGGCTTCCACCGAGGCAACCGTCCCAGTTTAACATTCACCAATCATATATATTTCGGATTCATCTCTCAATCTCTACTATGTGCACACAGTCCTGGTGAAGCCCACCAGGTAGCCCGTTCTACCAAAATTTCTCAAAATCAACTTTTAAATAAATAAAATGCGTCTTAAATCTTAAATAACAACATTAAATTAAATAAATCATATAATCAATATTAAAAATATGAGCGCATGCATTCTTTAAGTAAACACACGCACAAATTGTTCTATTGACTTACAAGATGAATGTGAAGGCTGACGACCACGCGTCTGTCTCGGTCTCACAACTTCTGCTCTGAAATGCTCTAAAAGAAAAATAACAAATCGACTTTTAAAACATGACTATGGAATCGAAATCAACAATTAACAAAACAATGAAATTCTAGGCTGACTCGAGGAAAACCGGACAAGACTCGCTAGACAAGATATAATCTAACTAACGGTAGAAATTTTACGAATATCATTTTACGCGAGAAAATCTACCGAAATTTCGACAGAGTCTCTTCTGTAAAATGAACATCTCTCTACCAAAGGTAGAGTCAGTCCTGCATAAAAATGCACTTTTAATAACCACAAAAAATTCATACTCGAGTCGGGCTCCCAAAACTACACTTAGCCCCGACCGAGAACACAATTCAACAAAACATCATGAATTAATATCATTTATTTTACAAAATACATATTACACACACATATACTAAAAATAAATAAAAATATATAAAATTTCAATTATTCAAAAATTAAACAAACTAAATTTGCATTTCATTATCAAGATATAATTAAAGCCTAAATTAAAACTATTATATTCAATTTTTATTATCAAAGTAATGTATTTATATATATATATATTTGGAATTAATATTTAAAATTAGCACTACTTAAGTAAAAATATCAATTAATTTATAAAAATTCTCTAAACCCCTTAATTATTAATAAAACTGACTAAAATATATGTTTAACTATAATTAGCGTAGAATTACATATTTACCCCTAAAATACATAAATTACATATTGTGCTATAAGTACTAAAAATAATTCCTTAAATTATTTAATCATCCCAAAAATTTATGTTTTTCTCAAAATTAATCTTCCTAATATAATTAAAACATAAAATCAACCAATAATTTCTTCTAAAAAATATAATTTAACCTAAAAATCACATTTGGCATAAACTCAAAAATATTTATAAAAATAGTATAAAAATCACAAAAATTATAATTTGAGTTCTAAAATTATTAACATTCACTAATAACTTCAATTATTAAAATTTCATAATTTTTCACAATAATTTTTGAAAATTAACATAAATACCAATTAAATACCTAACATTTATATAAACCTCTAATTAACACCAAAATTCTAAAACCTTAAATAAAATTAATATACCAAGAACAATTAACTATAATTACTCTAATTTTACTAATTAAACCAAATAAAATCCAATAAATCAACTAAAAAAAATTAAATAAAATTATGCAAAAATTCTGTAAATTAAGGAAAATTAAGAAAAATGCTTAAAAAAATTCGAATTGAAGCAATTAGGTGGCATAATTCAACATATACCTAAGAACAACCTAAAATTAACATCTATTTTCGTTCAACAACCTGAAATCAACCTAAAAACAACACAAAGCAACTCACCTTCAACCTCCAATTCCGACGCCGGAGGTGAGTTGCAGCGGCGGCTCTTGGCTTGAACAGACACCTAAGAGGATGAAGGAAGCTGGGGAAGCTTGGGTGGCACCGGATCAAACTCCAACAGTGAGGAGGAAGCTTTGGCCGAAGGTGGAAGAGGAGAAGTAGCGACAGCAGCACCTCCTGAAGCTCCTTCCCGCGGTAGCAATGGCTTCTCAGGCGGTGGCAAGGAGAATGACACAGTGAGAGGGAAGAAAAAGATGATGAGGGACGGAGAGGGAGAGGATGGCAGGAGGGTTGGGAAGCTTCTTTCTCTGTTTCGTTTTTTTTTTTTTTTTTCAGTTGCTTTCTTTCTTTCTCATTTTCTTATATATTATATATATATATATATATATATATATATATTAAATAGCACATAAATTAACCATGAGGTTAATATAGTTTATTAATAATAATAATAATAAAATCATACTCACATAAATTAATAACCCTGAAATAACATTAGCATAAATATATATATATATACCTCTATTAGATAGAAAAATAATTATCACTTATATAATATAACCTAAAAGTATTTATTAAAAATTAAAAATTACTTTATTCAATTAAAATGTAAGGTATTACATTTATTAGGGAATCAGAATCATTAATCTTATTTATATAAAAATGTATTGAATAATAATTATTATGAATTTATATATTTTATTTTATTATTTGAAAAAATATTTTATTTCATAAATTTTAATAATATATGATAATATTTAAAATTTTGATTAATTTAGAATTAATTTGGTATTACGGGAATGAAAATCATTCTTTACTCCTAAAAGAGGAATGAGTGATTTCTATTGATGGGGAATCTATTATCATTGTTATGCAAAATTTTAATGAATTAAACACTATAAATTTGAATTACTCATTCCGATTCCAATCCTTACCCATAATTTTATGAAACAAACGATCCCTATATTAATGCGGATGTAATGTTAAATAAAATACATCACACTATTCAATTTTTTTACATAAATCACATAAAAAAAAATTTTTACTTGATTTTTTTTTAATATTACAAACATCATTACATCATTCACAATTTTAAATATATCACTATCAATACAAATCACAAATCACAATTCATATAGAAAAT
Source organism: Mallotus nudiflorus (assembly GCA_947683625.1). NCBI lineage: Eukaryota > Viridiplantae > Streptophyta > Magnoliopsida > Malpighiales > Euphorbiaceae > Mallotus > Mallotus nudiflorus. Next base: position 474,145 of record CANTUR010000873.1, on the reverse strand, counting down.
ATACAGTATAAGCATACTTCACATAGGAATCGAACCCAAGATTGTCTTAGGGTCTCAACACATTAACCAATTAAACTGCACTTTATTGGCATATCTTTACTTGATTTAAAATTAAAAAAAAAGTGAAATTATATAACAAAATTATAAAATTAAATATTTCATTTAAATATAATAATTTGTAATCTAAACCTAAAAATTATAGAATTTTTGTTGAAATTAGTATACCACACATACATTTCATAATTTTTTTTTTGTTGAAGTTAATATATTATATAAGTACTTCGTTTTCATTTTTTCAATGTAGACTAAAAGTTACATGCATACATATACTATTAACATAGATTTAATATTTAAATTTGAGATATTGGAGTTAATTAAACAAAACAAGGACAATGTATTTAAGCAGTAAAATATCATATAAATTTTTTATTAAATCGATCCAACCGTAACAACATGTAGAGACTTTTAATTTATGTATCAAATTCTGAAAAGGAAATTTGTAAAAGAAAATTAGCATAATGTACTCAACACTCAATGCTTACTTCGAACACTTTGCTCAATTATTATTATTAAACCATTTCAAACTTTTTTTAATTTTTTTTAATTTTTATGTGTTTATTTTCACTTATTTTTTTATTGGTAAGAAATCATTTGCAAATAAATTATTTTATAAATAAGTTGTTTAATGAGATTTAGAAATTTTAAAGAATAATAAATTAATTAAATTATTTTTAAATAATATTTATCATTTTTTAAGAATGTCAAATGATATAAATTTATCATTTTAAAAAGTAAATTTCACTTTCCATAGAAAATCAATTATATTTTTCTATATAGTTGACACTCTCTTTCATTTTATTTAAAAATTATTTTTTATTACTTAATTTTAAATTTGTCAACTTTCGAATACATCTATTAAACTTTTTATTAACATTGCAATAAATGTAATACTTCATATATTTTCCAAAAACAAACATTTCAATTCTTTAAATTTAATAAATTAAATAACTTAACTTTTTACTTTTTTCTTAATTCATTTGATGTTCTCATAAATATTAATTTGTTACTACAAAAATATGTTAAAAGGATTCAGTTTATTTTTTTTTTAAATATCAAATGTTAGAATTACAATTTAAATTTGAAATGAAACAAATATTCTAAATTGGAGATAGTTATAACTAAACTATTTTTTTTATCATATCTAACTAATCACTAATTTAGATACTTTTGGGCTTATAAAACCATTAGATTTTAAAAAATATATATCCTTATGAAATTTATATTAAAAAATAGCTAAATTTCTTAGAATTGACTTTTTATCACCAACTTATAAAAACTAATTTATTTTTATGAAAAAAAAAATTACTTAAACTATCAAATAAACAAAGAAAAAATTATAGGGATAAAATTATTTTATCTAATTAATATTAAAAATTAAAATTTTATTTTGTAAAATAGAACCACTGAAATATTTTATGCAATAAGATATCTAAAATAAAAAAAAAAAAAAATATTAATAAAATCAAAATTAAAAGGTTAAAAGAGTCTAATTCTCAAATAAGAGGGAGAAAATATAAATTATATTAAATTGTGGGAAGGAAAAATATAATTTAAAGAATAAAAGATATGGTCAGCATGATGTTATAATCTTTTCCTCTGTATGGTGCTGCATAAACCCTACTTTTGCTGTTCATTTTCGGGAACTTGTTCTTCAAATGCGTTATCAAGCCGCAACCTTTACATAAGTGTAAAAAGCCAGAATCTGTCTCTTTTTTTTTGTTTCAATTCCTGGCTTCCAATTCCTTATTGCACAGTTTCCAATTCTATACTCGTAATGCACTTCGTCGATCGGTCTTGAACCAGAGGTAATTTATTCTATTTCTTCTAATTCTATGTTGGTTCGTGATTTGTTTCGCTCAGCTTTGCTTCGTTTTTGGTTTGATTTTGTATTGAATTAGGCTATGTGGTTAAAGTTTGCGTTTTTGTTGCTATAGTGAATTAGATCCAAAAGGAATTGAATTTATGTTGTTTAATTTAATTGGTGGGTTTTTTTTTTTTTGGTATTGATTTGGTTTCATGTGATGCGAAAATATTGAATTGCATGAGCGTTATTTTGCCTGTTTGCTGTGTTTGGAAAGTTTGACAATGTGAGAATTGAAATTTGATTATTATTATTATTTTAATTTTTGAGCCGTTTTGGCACTGTCTCTGTTAATTGATGTTGGTGCTGCCAGTTCAAATTGTGACCTGAAGTCTATGTTCAATACCACCCACTTTGTACTCTTTCCATTGTTTTCTTTCCGTCTATGTGCTTACAGCATGTCTTTTTACTGCAGTGCTCATCATTTTTGTGACATGGCAACCGAGGGTCCAAAAAGCTTTGCAAGGAGGGACCGTCTCTTGGAGATTGAGCAGAAAGCTCGGACCTGGTGGGAAGAGAAAGATGTTTTCAGGTCTGAACCTGGTAAAAGGACTCCTGAACCAGATGAGAAATTTTTTGGCAACTTTCCATTTCCTTATATGAATGGGTATTTGCATCTTGGACATGCTTTCTCATTGTCCAAGCTTGAGTTTGCTGCTGCCTATCATAGATTAAGGGGTGCCAATGTCCTGTTGCCATTTGCTTTCCACTGTACGGGTATGCCTATTAAGGCCTCGGCAGATAAGCTTCGCCGGGAAATTGAACAGTTTGGTGATCCACCAATATTTGTCAAAGAAGTGGAGGAGCCAGCAGAAACAGAAACAGAGGTTAATGATGCCCATGGAAGTGTTCCATTGGATAAGTTCAAGGGCAAAAAGTCAAAGGCTGCATCAAAATCAGGAGGACAAATGTACCAATGGGAAATTATGCGTAGTTTTGGGCTCTCAGACAGTGAGATATCAAAGTTCCAGGATCCATATGAGTGGTTGAGGTTTTTTCCTCCATTAGCCATGGAAGATCTTAAGGCTTTTGGCTTAGGTTGTGACTGGAGGCGCTCATTTGTGACAACAGCTGTAAACCTATACTTTGATTCTTTTGTGCAGTGGCAGATGAGGAAATTAAAAGCCATGGGGAAGATTGTAAAAGATGTACGCTACACAATTTTCTCGCCGTTAGATGGCCAGCCGTGTGCAGATCATGACAGGGCAAGTGGTGAAGGAGTGCAGCCCCAAGAATACACTATTATCAAAATGGAGGTGTTGCCGCCTTTCCCTGCCAAACTGGGGCCTTTGGAAGGAAAAAATATATTTCTAGCAGCTGCTACATTGAGGCCTGAGACCATGTATGGACAAACAAATGCATGGGTATTGCCTGATGGTAAATATGGAGCTTTTGAAATCAATGAAACAGATGTACTTATCCTTACAGAGAGAGCAGCCCTTAACCTTGCATATCAAAATTTCTCAAGGTTTCCTCAGAAACCTAGTTGCTTGGTTGAGCTAACTGGTTATGATCTGATTGGTTTACGTTTGAAGTCTCCACTTTCTTTCAATGAGGTTATATATGCTCTTCCTATGTTAACTATTCTGACAGACAAAGGAACCGGGATTGTGACTAGTGTACCTAGTGATGCTCCTGATGATTATATGGCGTTGCATGATTTGAAAGCAAAACCAGCTCTGAGGGCAAAGTATGGTGTGAAAGATGAATGGGTAATGCCCTTTGAGATTGTGCCAATCATCAATATTCCAGAATATGGAGATAAGGCTGCTGAAACAGTTTGCTTGGCTCTGAAAATTAAGAGTCAAAATGAGAAAGAGAAGCTTGCAGAAGCAAAAAGGTTGACCTACCTAAGAGGATTCACGGAGGGAACAATGCTGGTTGGAGAATTAGCGGGGAGAAAAGTCCAGGAAGCAAAGCCATTAATTAGGGCTAAGCTCATTGAGACAGGTGAGGCAATTACGTATAGTGAGCCCGAAAAGCGGGTTGTCTCAAGGTCTGGTGATGAATGTGTTGTGGCTCTCACTGACCAATGGTACCTCACATATGGAGAAGAAGAATGGAGAAAACTGGCTGAGGAATGCTTATCGAGTATGAAACTCTACTCTGATGAGACACGGCATGGATTTGAGCATACGTTGAGCTGGCTAAATCAGTGGGCTTGTTCACGATCTTTCGGACTTGGAACTCGCATTCCTTGGGATAAAGATTTTCTTGTTGAGTCTTTGTCTGACTCCACTATTTACATGGCTTATTACACTGTTGCTCACTTGCTTCATAATGACGACATGTATGGTACAAACAAGTCTCATACTGTTCAGCCTGCGCAAATGACTGATGAAGTCTGGGATTTTATTATCTGTGGTGGTCCATACCCCAAATCATCTAATATACCTTCATCTCTACTTGAGAAAATGAAGCAGGAGTTTGATTATTGGTACCCCTTTGACCTTCGTGTCTCTGGTAAGGACCTGATCCAGAATCACCTGACATTCTGTATTTACAACCATACAGCAATCATGGCCAAGCACCACTGGCCTCGCGGATTTAGGTGTAATGGGCACATTATGCTTAATTCTGAAAAGATGAGCAAGTCTACAGGAAATTTCAGGACAATACGCCAGGCAATTGAGGAATTCTCTGCTGATGCAACACGATTTTCTCTTGCTGATGCTGGGGATGGTGTTGATGATGCCAATTTTGTGTTTGAAACTGCTAATGCTGCAATCCTTCGTCTCACTAAAGAGCTTTCCTGGATGGAAGAGGTTATGGCTGCTGAATCATCTCTGAGAATGGGTCCTCCATCAACCTATGCTGATCGAGTGTTTGAAAACGAGATGAATTTTGCTGTCAAAATGACTGAGCAAAATTACCGGGACTACATGTTTAGAGAAGCTTTGAAAAATGGGTTTTATGATTTGCAAGCTGCAAGGGATGAGTACAGATTTTCATGTGGCACTGGGGGCATGAACCGTGACTTGATATGGCGTTTTATGGATGTGCAGACACGTCTTATCACTCCAATTTGTCCACACTATGCAGAATATGTCTGGAGGGAACTTTTGAGGAAGGATGGATTTGTGGTCAAGGCAGGGTGGCCTATGGCTGGTATTCCTGATCTAACTCTGAAGGCTGCCAACAAGTACTTGCAGGACTCTATTGTTAATATGAGGAAGTTACTTCAAAACAAACTCACAGGGTCAAAGAAAGCCAATAAGGGAGCTCCAGTTGCAACACTAACTGAAAGCAAAGTAACTGGATTGATATATGTGAATGAGCAATTTGATGGATGGAGGGCGGAATGCTTGAAGATACTTCAAAGCAAATTTGACAGCAGCAAACGTACTTTTGCCCCAGATGAGGAGATAATGGAGGCATTAAAGAATAGTTCTGTCGGTCAGGGGACAAATTTTAAGCAAACACAGAAACTTTGCATGCCTTTCCTGAGGTTAAGGAAGCATCAGGCCGTGGAAATTGGGCCTCTGGCGTTGGATCTGAAGCTACCTTTTGGAGAAATTGAGGTCCTTAGGGAGAACATAGACTTGATTAAGAGACAGCTGGGTCTTGAAGAGATGGAAATTTTATCAGCAATCAATGCTGATGATGTTGCTAGAGCTGGTAGTGAGGTCTCAGTGCTGGAAAAAAGTCCTCCCACTCCTGGAGATCCAACTCCCATTTTCTTCACTAGGTAAACATACATACTGGTCCACTTGCAATTTATTTTTTTTGGCAACATCCCTGCCTCCTAAGACAAAATTCTATTTGTTGATTTTTTGATAGGCTTGAGTATGCCTTTCGTTTATCTCCTTTTTTTTTTTCTCTTTTTTTTTTCTCCCTTGGTGCTCTGAAATTGTGCCTGCCTTCTTTCTGTATTCGACGTCAACAGGTAGCAGGCAAAATCCTGTGGAATCATGGTGGAAAAGTTCTTGAACAGAATGATGATAGTTTTATATGCATTTCTTTGGAGTAAAAGTTGCGGAGCCAAAATGAAGCTTTTTAAGCTTTGTTTTTTTTTTGCTGGGATGCTGTCAGTCTGAAATTAGCAGATTCAATCAACAGTGCACGCATACCATACTAGTGAAGAACTTGCAGCACCCTACGATGAACTGGCTTAAGAATTTTTGTGAACTTGACTATGTTGTAGTTTCCTTGCTACTAAATTACCGTGTCCCCTCAATTTTTCTGGTCTTTTATTCCCCTTTTTCTTTATACTTCTTGTTGGATTTACCTGGAAGGGATGATGTGCTCAAACTTGGTTCTCGATTTAAGAGATGCACTTACTTCTAGGCTAAACCTGTGGGTTACATACATGAGATGTGTAATGTTATATTATCTTATGTTACACGGCATAGTTTATTAGTTTGCTTGATTGCTGATTGGAGCTATTCTGCCACATACTGATTGATGAATTCTTGGAATTCAGCATGCAAAAGTTTGCAACCATCATAACTGCATTGCTAGTTGAAAAGCTGCAGTAATTTCTGTACAAGTATTTCGATTTGTTTCCTTTTCTAATTTGCAATTCATTCCATCATCTAAAAATGTTAGATATTTCATGCCAGGAAATCTTTGCAACTTTATTACAGAATGCTGACCCTGCATAATACAAGCCTAAGAGTATCTTGCAATCTTTCTAGGTATTTCGTCCGTCAAATGCAGGTTAATTAATAGACATTTCATCTGTATATTTGTAATTTATTTTACAAGACTCGTAATAATGAACTGTGCTAACACATCATGCATGCCCAACTCAAAGCAATAAAAAATGAGATAATTATCAATGGTAACGAAAACTAAAAGCTTTAACAAAATCATAACAAGGTGAAAGATTTTGATTTTTCTTTTTTCAATTTCTTTTGGGTTGATACAAGATGTAACTTGAAAAGCCCCAAATATTTGTATGGCAACTAAACCCCATAAAAACCATCAGAACCGACAATCTTTGTGCCAAAATGATCTAAAAAAGAACTAAATATGCAAAGGAAATGCAACAGCAAAAAGGCAAAAACAGAGAAAGAGCAAAGAATCCAACTCAACCTACTCAGGGCAAAAGGGCCTGTCCAAGGCGTCCTTGTGACTAGGAATAGTGAAATGCCTTAACCTTCCTTCTTGTTTTTTCATATACCCTTCACATAAAAATGCTTTAGAAAATTTATCTTCTACTTCTCTATTCACATCATGCACAAACACATCAGTTTCTCCTTCTGGCCTATTTCTAGCCATCATTCCAGCAGTATATATAGCAGTCATTCTTCCAGGTGCGTCTTCATAGTACCCTGTTGGTGCATCAACCATGATCAAATCCCATTTTATGTCATACACTTCATCAGGCAATCCTTTCAATGCAAGTTGGCACATTGAGTATTTTGGATCACTTAATGCTGTGCACTCAGGTCCTTTGCCTACTTCCATTAAATTGTCTGCTTCATTCACCTTACTATCATAAGTAACATGATAGGATTCTAACATGGGAAATCTTCTTCTAATTTGTGAAATCCAAGATTCATCTTCTTCAAGAAAAATTGTTCTTCCACCATAGTTAAGCGTACTCCACATAAGACTATCATGACCAAGGCCAAAAACCAAGAAGTTGCATGGAGATTTCTTCTCTAATATTTTTGCTGACACTGATATTTCTTTGAGTGTTTGTTGTGGTGTAATAGTTGAAGTTGTGTAATGTATGAGTGCTTGAGCAAGCGAACGTGGGATCTTACTGCAAGTTGAAGAGCAGTTTCTTGCATTGAATTCGTCAAGATTTGAGGATTTTGCTTGAAAAGCACTAGAAAAGGGAGAAGGGTTATCTTTGGATGAAGATGATAAGTTTGATCTTAACAAAAAAAGTATAAAGAAAGCAAAGAAGACACCAAAGAGGAGAAGCTTAAGGTTGGAAATTTGTTGGGTTTTAGGCCTCATGTTTTCTTGGATTGTTGTTTATGAGAAAAGGTATATATTTTACTCTTCTTGGGTTTGAATTGGAGGAAATGATGGAGATTGGAGTTTTGTGTTCATGAAAGGTGAATTTAAGGTCATATTATTTGGTGGTCTTTTGGAGTTGGAAAAAGAAAAGAAGGTGAAATGAGTTGAGATGTAAAGAATTGAAGGTAGTGGTGATTGCTTGTTGATGCTTAGACATGAAGGGAAGAAACATTGGGTACTTGATGAAGACTAGATAGCTTCTAAAAGGTTTTATGAAGAAGCAAAAAAAACTATGGTTGGTAGATCTGCAAGTTTGGTAGAGTGTTTGTACACTATCTCTTATTTTGCTTGTTCACATATGCTTGAATTAGTTCTAATTCTTGCTTCATGGCTGCTCTTTAATGGGTATTAAGATAAAGATATTGACATGTCTCCCCCTTTTTGTCCACCTTGTTAGGTTTGCTTTTGTTTCTGGTTAAAGTGCTGAAAAGGATGTGTAGATAGCTGAATTTTGTTTTTAATCTAACAATAAGATATGATAAAATAATAGAGATAGCTGCATTTCTTTTTCTCTTTAAAGTTAATAGCTTTGCATGCTGGATAAGCTTGCTTGTAGTAAGTAATGAAGATTATAATTGATAAGTAGGTATCATTGTTTTCTTGTCAAACTATAAGACATTACAAGTTAAAATAGCACCAAACTTTTCAATGCAAAAGGAAAGTTACTAGCCATCTAACCAATAAAGATCATAATAAAGAGAAGATTAATGCAACTTAGAAATCTTTAAAACCTTTATGTATTCATCAATGATATGCGTTATTGATGTTCAAATCTCACATTCGTTAGGAGCAGAGATAGTCTACCTATAATGATAGGAGCATTAGTACCCCTATGAGAGGACTTATTGAAAAATTACCTCCTCACTCCAGTCCAAACATTGAGCTGAGAAGTTTAGAGAGGGCAAGAAAAAGTACCCAAGTATCTGAGGAACTTCTAAATCAACCTCTGTTTTCTGGACTCTCTTTTAGACACTTCAATTCTTTTGTCAAAACTGTAAGTCAATTGCTCTCAAAACAAGTAACAGCAGAACACCAACTAGATATTTTAGAAACAATTTATTAAGTACAAGTTAATGGGTAAAAGTTCAAATCTTCAAGTTCAAAATTCAAGTTTAAACTAGTGAATAGACATCAAAGCATTTTGATTGATATTTTAATTGGAGGCAAGCAAAAGCAATATTTGAGTCCATACAGCCAGTATCTGCTGATTATATATCTCTTTCTAAGGTGTTGCTGTTTTTTTGCTGTTTGATAAGTGCATGGTCAAGACCATCTCAAGGCACATGAAATAGTAACATAAAACAAATAATAATAAGCTGCAACTATATATTTAGAGTAAGAAGCTGATTCAAGCAATGATTTGATTGAAAGTGAGCATAACATGAGACAGATTTTCATTTCAGCTGTACAAACTATAACTTGGAAACAGAATGATGCCAAGAGCAAAGAGAGATTGTCCCTCTTTGGGCATCAAGTGACTGACCTTTGCATTGCAAGAAACACCATCTTACCCTACACTATGGTGATGGATTCAAATGGTTTTTCAAACTAGCCACTTCTCTGAATTCTAAGCTTTGGATCTCATTTCGGTGATGAAGAACTATCTGTTGGGATGAAACCCTCAAAAAATCCTTAAAAGTGGAGTCTCTCCCCATGTTGAGATCCATAAGATTCCAATAAGGAATACCTGATGATTATGTCTTTCTGCAAATGCTCCTGTAAAAATAATCAGTTTCAACTCCAGTATCACCTGCCATTTCTCCCATGGTATAATAGTGATTCTGTCTGTTCAACTCCATTATAGGCTTTGCTGGTCTTGTCCAAACGTGCTTTGCGAACAGCTTCCTGGATTTGCTTTTCATGCTCTCTAAGCATCTCCTCAATGTTTCTTCCTGCACTAAACAATGGTCCAGAGTAGTGCATACGACTTTTCTTTCGAAAGAAACCCTAAGGTCACAGGCAAAGGCAAGTGATCAGCACATATGATATAACATCAATATGATATAAGAGTAACATTTAAGCAACAAAGTTCAGTAGTTTCTTTACCACTGCAGATTCCAAACCAGGCCGCTCCTTATTTGAGAACTTTGCTCTCCCCAATAAATGGTGGGAGGAATCATCCAGATGGTTACATCGAGGATCATAACGATCCTCTGGCCAGTGTGGATTTCCAGTAGTTGCACTGCCACTATCCAAGTTTGAACCGCCTCCAATTCCAACAGAATTTGAAAATCTGGATAGCTGGGCTGATCCCCGTTGAATGAAAGATCTTTGAGTTCTCAATTCTTCAGTCTTCTTAGGAGAAGAAAATGCTTGGCCAGAAGCCTTGAAAGCCTCTTTCTCATTAGTATTAGTACCAAGTGAAGATCTAAAGTCTGTAGGATTCATTAACTGCCCAGAATGAGAGTTGACATTTCTTGCAGTTCCTTCGGGAGGCTCAATAGGGAAGCCAGAACCACCACCTTCTTCATGATTGAAATTTTCACTAATGCTTTTAGGGTTAGACTGGCCTTTCCACTTCTGTATTAAGCATAAAATAAAAAATCATTATTTAAAAAACTAGTTCTTTATATGCGTTAAGATTTAAGAGTATGGGAATGTAATCATGAATGTGCAAGGTCTCAATTACCTGTATGGATGCTGCCAACTCTGCATTGGCATCTGGTGCTGGAACAGCTTTAGTTCCTTTGGAATTCTTTCTATTTGATTCATGTGCATGTCCCTTACCCCCATGTCCCCTCCGCCTGGTTTCCAAATGATCGTTAGGTGGTATCATAAAGAACATGTGGAAAAAATAAATTTCATTTCACCACTCAAATTAAGAAGTCTCCCCTATTCCATTCTCCTAATACCTTTTTCCTTTTGAATTTCAGGGCTTCTATCAATTTATATGCCTTTTTTTCCTTTAGTAAAATGAACTAAACAAGCAAAAGCATCAGAACTCAAGTATTTGATTTGCATGATTTATCAGAAATATTTCATAAAGATGCCTTTGGACCTGAGCTAATGCAATTAAGAAATCATGTTTCTTTCAGAAATACAAAGAAATGCAGCTGCTTCAACATTTTTTTTTCCCTTGTCAACACAGGTTACAAAGCCATTTCCAGATCTTATAAAGAGAAGAAGCAAGGAAGTAAAACGGTGATTTTACCTTCTAGCATCATCATCCCGAAACTTCACATCTAACTCCTTGGTTGGTTGGTACTTGGGCAAACTTGATGGATCACAAGGAAGAGGCATTGTTGTGAAGAACTAAAGAAAGCAGGAAAAAAAAAAGAGAAGAAGAAGAAGATTTCAAGGTTACAGTTGAAAAATTAAAAACTTTATGCAATAGGAACTAAGATTTACCTCACTACCAAGTGCTGAATTAGCTGTTCCACGGTCCTCAGGTTCTATTGCAAGAAGCACATCCAAAAGAGCCAAAGCAGATGAAGGGAAGTCCTTGAATGTCTCAGCAACATTACGTTTGTAGGGTTGTTGAGGTTTAAAAATAGTTGCATGTGGCAGCTTTGATTTCTTCCAGTATTCTTCTGATGGCGACCCACAAAGTTTGAAAACTTTATGCAGTTGCTCCACCTACAAATGATAGGTAATTTATAAGATCTGGACACCAAATCAATGTAATGTCATCTAGAACACCCACACAATTCAATTCAGCCAAGATATCTCATATTTGCAGTGACAATTTAATTTATTAAATTCAGAAACAGCCGTTACAGGTAATAATAGTTGCATTCCCATGCAATGTGAGCATATAGTCAAATCTATTGAACAAAGTTGGCTAAATCAGCCAACAAGGAAAAGTAGTTGTCCATTTCAAATAGCCATCCAACACATTCTAATAAACCTTCCATTGGCCACATTTATCAATAGACTTTGGCTACCCAATGGGCTAGAACCATAGAACATGACAGATAGCTAATACGCTAAAAACAAATATTAGATTAGCATTTTGTAAATTTGAATTAGTAATTGGACGATTGGGGACGACTGGATTTAAACTTTCTTACCAAAGTTGGCGTAGAGACATCAGCAACCTATTAACTGTAACAACAGGTATGTACATAAGTCATGCCATGCATAGCATCAAGATTTGATCATGCTGCTCTTACATCTAGAACCCTTTTCTGGTATATGGTACATATAAATTATGTAAAATCAGATGACCACACAATGAGCTGTTCACCTAAGAGATATTGCTCCTAAAATGCTGCTGACCTCTAGTTGTTTAATCATCATACTACAGGTCTGCCAAACAATAATCTGCAATGGTACTCAACTGAAATTTTTTGGCCTGAAAATCTGCTGAAAGAGATCTTGCAAAAGAATGGATTGATCACTTGTGTCAAAAAGATAACAGCAACGATGGGGATTCTGTTGTATAGATATTCATATGCTTTCATAATGCATAAGTATGTGCTCAGTTGTTAATTATTCTATTTCTACATAAAATTGCGAACATTTTGGATAAAAATATTTACAAATAAACTCAATATCCCCAACTTTTCACAACCAATAAATAATTGATAAAAGTTACCTCTGTTCGTCCCGGCATAATAGGCTTCCCAGAAAACAATTCTGCAAGAATGCAACCAGCGCTCCAAAGATCTACAGAAACTCCATAACTTGTGGAACCAAGCAAAAGTTCAGGGGGCCTGTACCATAATGTTACTACACGACTTGTTAGAGGCTGCTTCTGAGGTGCGCTGTAAAAGGTTGCCAGCCCAAAATCACCAATCTTAAGATTGCCATTATGGTCAATCAGAAGATTTGACCCCTTGATGTCACGGTGCAAAACCCCACGACTATGGCAGTGCTCAAGCCCATGAAGTAATTGTTTCATATAACATTTAATCTGCAGAATAAAAGAAACAAACCAACTTAAGAATATTTGAAAAGAATCACAACATAAGAATATTTGAACAGAAGTAATAAATTAGCAACAAAACCCTGATATTTCAATCTACAATGGTAAAGAGAAAAAGAAACAGAAATCATTTGATGACAATGCACCATAAAAAGAAAAAAGCAACAAATAGGATGAAATTATCATTCCATTTACATTTGGTTAGTCTCAAAAGGAAGAGAAACAGAGAAGAGGAGGATAAAGAGCATGGTACTCGCTAGCTGCTTCTCGTCATTTTGTTGGTTGTTTTTCTTCTTTTTCCTTCCCATCAGTTCAACAGAAAGAGTCCGTAAATTTTTAAATATGTCATAAATTACTAAGCACAATCCATGTTGTGCAGAAAGCTCACTTCCCTGAACTAAACCATCGTAAATAAGGAGACGTTCTGATTTCCTAGTTCCCAGTTCTGCTATTCTTGCAACAATAAAATTCACAAACAAACTTCTTATGTTTATTTGAAATTGAGAATGAAACAACATTTTTTAAAAAGCAACCTTCAAATATTTTTGCAACAAGCCATTTGAAACAGCTATATTATTTGTTTTTCATGTTTCAAAACTAATGCATATCAAATCTATCCATATAATTATCTTTTGATTCCACTAATCAACATTCCAGATAGTGCTTTCCTCAACAGAAACTATAATAGCAAGTGTAACATTCCTTCCCCCCTCCCCCAGTATACGGATTAAAACAAAGTTAATATTTCTTCGATTCTACACTTAATTGCAACTGATGATGCTTTTTAGTCACTTAAGAATGAGATGAGGATGATACAAAATTTTACATCTTTCTTTTAGGGAATGATTGGACGTGATTGCATATCCTAATAATGAAGAAGTCTGACTTCTATCATTTGCATAAATAGTAAAACTACAATATGTTCTCATCTAATTGTCTAGCACTTAAAATCAACTAGGAATAATCAAGAACCTGTGCTTCAGTGAATTTAATTCCTGGTGTTGCCAAAAGCCCTGAAAGGTCGTGCTCCATATATTCAAATATTAGGTACAAACTACCAGACATTTTTGAAGTAATTAGTCCTTCAAGCTTCATGACATTTGGATGATCAAGCCTGCGCAAAATAATTATTTCTCTTGCCATAAAACGAACACTTTCTGGATCCATATTAGCAAATCGAACCTTCTTCAATGCAACTATTTTATTTGTTTCAAGATCACGGGCTTTATACACACTGCTGTAAGTTCCTTGTCCAACCTGAAATCATTCTAAAGAAAGTTTACTTTATAAAAAAGACATAAATATGCACACATGCACTCACACACATATATGCACTGTATAAACAAAACCAATAATTCAACGAAAAAGGACTTGATTGTCTAATGGTGACACAGAAAATTAAACCTTAGGGTTAATCTCTCTGTATAAGGGGCTGAGCAATGGATTAAAGGTGGTATTTGGCTAACTGAACCTTATCAATTTTTTCCCATTCCTGTTTACCTTCTACATATTTAATAATATACTTCTGTTGAAAAGAAGCCATTTCCACACAAGCAAACGTTTTTATTCAAAACTTACAGTGGAAATAAGAAAAAGAAAAAAAAAATTACGTACGTAACATTAAGGAAAACATGGAAAAACACCTTTTATTAGTTTTCCAATACTAGTTACAATTTGGAAAATTAGAAAATAGTTTTCTAGTTTTCTAAATTAGAGAAATATTATAACTAAACAGTAAATTCCATTTTTTAGTTTTCTAAGAAAAATTTTCTGGAAAACAAGCCTTGTTTTCCAAAACTAAACAGGCTCAAAGCCTTTCCAAGATTATTCAAGTACATGAGGCAAGACAAATTCATAAGCGAATTATGTTCGTTCACAGAAGTAATGAAACTTCCAAAAATTAAAGATATATTTCCAACCCATATCTGAATTATCAATGCATTTAAACTTCAGCCTGACTTTCTTGTAAGTGCAACCAAAGCTAACCTGCTTTTGTGTGGCCACGAACAGTGTTCTCAAAATAATATCTAATAATTTAACTAATCTAAAAGACATAACAATCACCGAAATGAGGCATTTTACATCATTTAAGCATAATTAAAGAAGCCTTGAGCACAATCCATTATTTTAAACAACAAAATATTTATTCCAATAACTGATATTAAATTATGAGCATTGACAAGCAAAGTATTGCATTTATGCAACCGGCTACAATTGACATTGGACAAAAGTAAAACAGCCAAACAAAACCACAAATATGAGATGCCAAAAATACAAACAGAAAGCTCACCTTATCCAACTTTTCAAATGATTCTGCCCTTCGAGGAACCCATCCGTTAATGGCTTCTCCAGCCACAGCAGTCAGCCAAGAAGGCCAACCAGCAACAACTTGTGCTCCTCTTTCTCCAGGACTCAAACTCAACATCCTAGACGCCCTTTGACGGTTGGTCTTTGCAGATTTTTTCTTATCCTCATCGTCAGATGATACAGAGGTGGATCCTCCATTATTACTTCTGGGTTGATTTGATATCAAACTGGCTGTGGCATCATTGCCACCAGCATCAACCTGTTCTATAAGTTCATCTCCTTTGGAAGAAGAGACTGAATGCTTGCCGGATTTAGTTGTGTCTTTGCTTGAGCAATTGTTTTGCATATAGTCATTTGCTCGAGGTCCTTTCGAGCAAATGCAGCCCATAATTCCAATCCAGAGTTTCTTGATTGTTGACACAGTATATGGTTCTAATAGATTCAATTCTTTCCGGCATTAAGCCCCAAAATCATCAGTCAAATCAATGCAATACTTGAGAGTTTCAATTCTTGATACAAAATTTAAATAAAAAGAACCAGATCATCAAAATAAAAGAAAACGAATGGCAATCTCTCAAGAAATGGCAAAATCTGTTCGATCCCAGAAGCCTGTTTTGAGAATTTACAAGAACCCAGATCTCCAAAACAAAAGAACACTGGCAAAAGCAACACAATTCATTAACACCAAAAAAAATGCGGCTATCTGCTAAAACAACAAGAACCCAGATCCCCAATTAGGAAGATATACAAAATGTACCAAGAAAAAGAAGAGAAATTGAAGAAAACAAAAACCAAACCAACAGCTCAGAAATGGCAGAAAACAGACTTAGAATAAATAATGTATAAGGATAGTGTTTCTGTCAGCTAACAAATTTTTCTATAATCAGAAAATTCTGCTGTAAAGGCCACACAAAAAGAAGTTGGTCAGCAACTCAAACCAATTCTAAAAAAACAACTAATCAAAACGATAAATTTGGATTAGCAATGTGAGTTGGATACAAAAAAGAAAAAACAAATTCAGAAGAGAAGAATCGAAACAGCAACAAAAGTGAGAGAATTCCGGATCTGGGTAGTTCCTAAAGACACGATTAACCAAAGGAAAATAATGTTTTGGGCTCTATTTTAAGACAACAACTAAGCCTTTCTGTTCTGTAACTTTCGTACTTTGTTTTTTTTTTTTTCTTACAAGTGCAAACAAACAAAAAAAGAGTGAAAAATAGAAAGAATGATCTTTCACTTTCAGAATTAGAAGAAACAGCAACAAAAGGAATGTTGAGTGGATATTTTTTTTAGGTTTGAGAAAGAGAAAGGAGAGCAGTGAATAAGCAGTGGTGGAAGTGGATTCAAACATAAGCATCCTGATGATCAAGAAACTCTGGTGTGCAGCAGGAGTCGAGGGGACTCGAGTGTGGGACACGTAGCAAGATGTGGGCTCATGTTGGTCCCATGGAAGATTCTGCTCGACTGTGACAGTATTGTCTAAACATGGGCTCGTCATTTTATGGGCTAGATTTTCAGATCATTGCCTACAATTCATGCCCTTCTGTAGCTAACAACAACAAAAGGAATACCCACTAGTAACATGGACTGAACTGAGTTGATATGCTAAAGCTTTTTTTTTTTCTTTAACAGCCGCTTGTGATTTCATTCATGCAAGCTTACATAGTAATGCACGAGTATTATAATTAGTCTTAGACGATGAGAATTTTATAAAGAGTGGATAAAATTTTTGTATAACTAGAACTTAAAATTTAAGCACAACACTCTTAGTTAAATTGGATCAGGAGGTTCCAAAGGTTAGAACTGAACTGAAGAGTCTTATCCTTTAGTTGGTAAGAGACATGATTACCACCAATATTACTATCTGCTATTGTTGGGAGACAGGCTAATTTTCACTCTTTACCATTAGCACCTGAGTACTACGTGTGTTTTAGAGGCCTGAAGTAGAGAAGATGAGCACTATGAAACTAGATTACCACACCCTGAACTAAAGCTTTTATTTGTATTCTTTAAGCTGAGATCTCTAATTCAAGAGCATTTATGGGTAATATCTTTGGTAAGGATGAGGCCAATATGATATTCAGCAATCTTGAGAAGTCTAAACTTGGTTATATTGAAGTGAGAATAAGGAAGTTTGTACCTGTCACTAATATCTTTAGTTTCAAGACAGTTGTCGTAGCCAACATCGTAGTTGAACAATATAATTTTTAATGTTGCAGCATTCTCACCATAGTCAAAATAACTTTCATTAGATAAGAATAGGATAATACATTGGATGCCTCTCAACATACAACTTTAACGTCAGCCCAAACTATTTGATAAATCCATCATCCACAATAATCATCTTCATAAGGAAAATTTAATTTTACTAAGAAAGTACTAAAGCTCCTGTAGCCATAGCTGAAAAGAAGAAAATAAATGCTTAATAATGAGTTTCTCTGAGTTCTTTACCCCTTCAATAATTTTGAGAATATCGTTAAAATGAGAGATTTGATGAGCAAATATTTCAAAATACTTTTTTTTAATTAGTACAAATGGTTAATTTTTAACACCACAAAAAAGGAGAGAAATTAGAGTGGGAGGTTTGAACTCTGCCCTCCTCAAACTGAATGTCTAGACATTTTATAACTTATGCTATTTGTGGGAGATATCTTTCAAAGCACTTAAGAAATAGATTTATACTTTTTGGAACACCATTAAGGGTAGCTAATTCTCTTGTCTTATAGAGGGAAATAGTGATAGTTTGGATGTTGTGATAGAAAATTACGTAAGTTTCATCTTTCAATCCTCCTTTCTTTACTTCTTGTTGGCTTCTTTTACGTGGGAATAATCCAATAAGATCTTTCTTCAATACCTTCTCAACAAAATAGATATAATTATAAAATGATATGAAACTACACATATTGAGTTTTAAGCTCAATAATAATTATTTATCAATAAGATATCACAAACAAAATAGAGATTTTGGATGGTTTTATATTATCAGAAATTGACAAAAAAAAACCACTCAAATCTAGAAAACACAAAAATGAGAAACCTATCAACAGTGTCAGAGGAAAAGAAAAGCGCAATTTAACTGTGTTAAAGCTTGAATCTTTATGTTTTGTCTTTTGATTTATCACAAGGAACAATAATATAGTGTACTTTGTTACATTATAAAAAGAAATGCTAAGGCATCTCCAATTGTATATACTAAAATACAATGGATTTTATTTTTTCAATTCATTACATTATTTCTTTTTTTAATTTCAAAATCATTACTTCATTTTTAATTTCAAAAAAAAAATTCCACATAAATCTTTTTATATCTTATTTTATTTTATTTTTAGTAGTTATATATTGTTTATACATTTAAAACATTACACTTATATTTATAAATTTTTGACATATTCATTCACTAAATAATATTTTATTAATTTTGTTAAAAATTAATCACAAAACAGATTTACTATTTATATATTAAAAATATATTGATTTTAATATATTTTTTATTTATAAAAATTATTTAACAATAAAAATTCAAAATTAAACTTTTTTATTTAAAAATATTTAAAACTAATATTAAAAAAACAAAACACAGCTTTGGATGGTTGAATAGTGCAACACTAGATTTGATGTTACAGTATTCATTTATGCAAAGTGTTTTAGAGTGGGAGTGGAGCCATCATTTTAAAAGTGTGTTTGGTTCAAATAAATTTTATAAATTTTTATGAAATTTATTTGTAAATATAAGAGAGTATGTTCGATTTAAATAAAACCTTTGAAAAGTTCATTTGTAATTATAACTTCTTAATTTTGTGAAATTATTTAACACTAAGTTCATTTTTATTGATAAAATGTGTTTAGTTTAAATGAATTTTAAATTTATTTACAAATAATTTATATTTAAAATTCATAAAAAAATGAAATGAATATCTTAATAGAATTGAACCAAACAATAGATAAAAATCACCTAAAAAAGGGTGTAGATTGGAAATGGTCTAAATGGTTACTATTTAAAATTATGTGAGAAATTCGTCTTTAAAAACTCGCTCATTAAGAAATTGATTTTTTCTTTGAAGATATTTTAGATACGAAATTTAAATTATATCATTTTTTTTATTTGTGATTGCCTCTAGTGTACACTGCATTAATATTTAAATTGTCTGAATTTTCAATATTAAAAAAAAGGGTTTAGGGAGAGGTTTAATTTTGATTAAAACATGAAATGAATGATACAATTTCAATGCTAAAGCTTGATTTTTTTTTAATCTATAAAAACTTTGAAAAGCTTGAACAGTGGCTTACAGTGCACTGATTTGTGGGGTGCCATTAGGTGAGGGATGGTGTGTCCTAATCTTGTTCCATTTGATGGGGAGTTTCTGTTTTTCTTGATCTTGTAAGTAGAGCTGTAGAGCAGAATATCTCTGCCAACAAGAGAGAATTAATGTTGAAAATGCTTGATTGAGATATCCAATATTGATTTCAATTTTCGAACTAATTTTTAAACAAAAATTAAATAACCTTAGCTTAGTCAAGATAATATTTAATTAATTCAACACCAACAAAAATCAATTTGCATACTGAAGGTTGAACCGTCTAATGGTGCATTTTCTTTTAATACATGTACAAATTAAATGTTCGACAGCTGCGTCCCCTTTTTTCAATTAAAAAAAAAATCAAGTAGCATTGATAATAAGTTGAATTAAAATAACATTTAATTAATTGATCAACAATAAACTTCAATTTGCTCTAAAAATAAATTTAATCGCTTCTTTTCATTTATAATTTTATTTTTTAAAAAATTAAATGCTACAAAAATGACAGTTGAGTATAATCTATAGTTACAAATCCTTATATATCATTTTTTTTTGAAACTATATATTATTTTTGTGGATGCACTGAGATATGATATGATCAAGAAATAAACAATATTATGAGAAAATCATATGTTAAGATTGTTAATATCCAGGGAAATACACTCAGACTCATGCATGTTACAACTTATATAACATCAGTCATAATCCTTGTTTTTAATTTTGTATAATTTTGAAATAAATATCCTTTATTATTGTAAAAGTTAATTTCGTTTAATTTGTCTATATTAAAGTATATATTTTTATCTAATTAAATAAAATTTCACAAAACTTATTTTAAAGAAAATGCATTTCTTGCGCACAAAATTTGTATTGCACAGAAAAACCTTTTAAAACAATTGACATAAAAAAATAAAACAAAAAATAAAAATAAAAATAAAACTTACATTTGGAGGAATTTGATGAGTCCATATTAAAATTTTTAATTACTATCTAACACATGATAAATTTAAAATATATATTATATTCATTAAAATATATATCTAAAATTAAATGATATATATTCATCAAAATACTAAATTTAAAATATATATGTATTATACACATGACATATATTTTAAATATTCGTCATATCCATACACATGATATATGTTGAGATGTGATTAAAAAAAACAGTGTTTATCTTTAAAAATAAGAATTACCTTTTGTATATATTATTTTTATTTTATAATTATCTCCAACAACCTAGTATAAGATTCCTAACCAATCCTGAATTAACCAAATAGTACGAAAAAAGATCAATCATTCATTTTTTTAATTTTAGTATTAATCAAATAGTAAAAATTATTTGCTTAATTTTTGTTAATATTAATGTACATATTAATCAAATAGCAATTTTTTTTAAATTTGTTATTTTTTTTTGACAAAAAAGATAAACTGATCATTAGAGATACATTTTGATGAAATAATATAAATAAAAATATAATTAAAAAATTATATTTATATATATATATATATTAAATGATGAGCCTTAAAGTCATTAAGCCAAAAATTTGACAAATGATTATCTTCATATTTGAATATTCACCCTAAAATCTAATGTGTCAAATTCTTAAAAATCCTAATTTTTATTAAAAATAAAACATTTATTATGGTTTTTTAGTATTATTATTTAACTAAAATACTATTATACATATTTTAATACTACTTAAATTCTAAAAGTTTGTATATAATATGTATTTTTTTTATCTCAATTCACTAAATCATTTTTCCTAAACGATTAGAAATTTTATTTTTAAAAATTTTCTTAAATAAACCACTATTATACATATTACAATAGTAATTTAATAGTCTCAAAACAAATTCTATTATATTTAAAAATAATGGCAATAAAAATTAAAAAAATAAAATTAATGTAATATATTTTAGTTTTAATTTATTTAGTTAGCTTTTTCTCTTTATAAAAATTCTCATTTTAAAATACATTTATTTAATTTTATATAAAATATTTTGATTATATTATATCAAAAATATTACTCTTCTTTTTCATTCGAAATTATATCTTTTATTATATATATATATATATATATATATATATATATATATATATATATATATATATATATATATATATACTTTTAATAAAAAAATATTAAAAATTTGTTATAACAACTTTCTAAAATTTCACTTTTATATTTAATTAATTTATAATTTATTAAAATTATTTAACAATTATATCAAAATATATATATTATTTAAAGTCTGTGTAATATAAGAATTCACAACTAGTTTTCACTTAAATTGTAAAATTATTTATTGATATCCTTCAATGCGATAATAGAGCTATTTTGATTTGTAACTTAGTGATTCATTCAATAATTTGTATATTGCACTCTATAGTGTTGATAAGCTATAAATTAATTTTTTTTATCTTAAATTGAGTTTGATTGTAAAAATATTAATAAAAAAAATACATAAAAGACAATCACCAAAAATCTCATAGATTTTTTTTTGAATTGGGGAAGGGTAGGTAAGCAACAAACCTTTTACGTATACAATGTCATGAAAGGAGTAATTCGACTGAGCTACTAAGTCTTCAACCTCATGAAAAGAATTAAGAACTCCATGAAAAAATTCAGAAGTTTTCAAAAAAAAAAAAATCATATATCTATATTTATTAAATGTAAAAAATAAAAAATAAAAAAAATTAGAGATAACCGTCAATCTAAAAAGATAATCAATAATAGCCAAAAATGAAAATTTTTTATAAAAACGTTTAGAAAAAAGAGAGAAGAAATAATTAAAATTTATATATCAATATTTTTTTAATTACGTAAACCTTGAATTCAAAATTTTTTTAGGATTAAATTTAAAATTTTACTTAATAAAATATAAATTTTTATCATTTAAATTAATAAATGTTAATAATATTATGTATATAATATTTTTTTTCTAAAAATTATCATTAAGGATCATTTAAAGGGTGGATTACATTTTCTTCTGAAATTTCACTTAACTCACGTTTTCCCTCTTTTGTTTGAAAATCAAAATTTTTTTATTTCTTAATTTTCATTTTATCAAAATTTTATTCATTTTGATAGAATTCTGTTGAATCTTTTACATTAAAAAATCACTTAGATCCCTCTTTTATTCTCTATAATTAAAAATAATTTAATCCCTCAATTTTTTAATTATTTTAAATTTTCAATTTCAATGTCAATTAATTTTTTAACACCTCATAGGCGGCAGAGTTTAACGTGCACTAAAGTGTTGGTAACCATGGTACTATGTGGGCTCAAGGCTCACTAAAAAGTACATGTTAGGTCTTTGAAGTCTAAATGAAGATAAAGTCACCACTTGGATAAAAGTCAGGATACACTGTACAATAACTGGATCTTACGGAGGTTCCCATAAGCCGTCATCAGAGAACGGGTTCAGAAACTGGATATGGTCTTTTGAATGCACACTCGACCTTGCGATCAGCCTTCGTTCGTGTTTTGTATTTTATCACCTTTAAATATCTGGTTATTCCTTTATTTACATGCAATTTGGAATTGCCTTCAATCATTTGTTCAATTTTATACTTAAGTCCGAGTTTGCATATTAGCCCAATTTCATGCCTTAAAGTCCTAAAATTCATCAAAATAATAAATCAAACAATACATTGGAATTCAAAGGGGGATGAGATTAAGGATTACAACATTTTTACACAAATAAAAGTTTAATAAACCAAAAATATACTAAAAATATACAAAGAATAAACCAAGACTAACTAGTTCTTAAACCCATAAAAACCTCTCAAGAACTAATTAAAGGATAACCCTTAACAATTCAAGGAGATCAATCTCAAGGATACTGTAAACGCCAAAATATTAGTCCAAAAATACGTAAAATCTCTCAAAAGAAAGCATTCAAACCAATTTACAAAATAAGTTCATGCAAATGGAGGTTAAGAACTTAATATATTAACTTGGAAGACATGGTACAGATAGTTATATGCAAATACACAAAGTATAAGAACTTAAACATGCTAGGAAATCAAAATCATGCATAAATATTACAATAATCTCAAGATAAAGGCATGGGTCGCCCTGTCTGAGTGGTGATCACCCCTGTGAAAAGGCAATCACCTCATGGCAAAGAGGTGATGCCCTTTCATAGAGGTGTCGCCTGATCGACAGGCAGCCCGACTCTCAAAACGGCTAAACTTTTATTCTAATCAAATGAAATGTAAACAAACAATCAGAAACTTGCTATTTTACAACTACATTTAACACCCTAGTATATCATATTAATAACATGGCATAATAGGTAGCATAAACTCAATATATACACTAAATAAATAAACAAACAAACAAACAAACAAACAAAGTCATATACAAGTATAACATCAAAATGCTAAGGTGATAAATATGATTTACTTAAGTATGAGCTTTTAACAAAGTAGTTGGCCCTTAAAGGTTGCTTTGGATGTTGAACTCTACTTGGATGTGAGTTACACTTGAGGACAAACTTCTTTCACCTTTTTCACTCTCCCTTTTGTCCCTAATTCTTTTTTGCTAAATCTTACTAATGTTAGTAACCTTCCCCTTTCTCTCTTTTCTTTCTCTATTTTTATCTCAACCCCCACCCATGCCCCTAGGTTCCTAGACCACTATAAGCCTCAATAGTCTTTTTCTTCCCCTTAAAAATCTCTTCCTCATGCAAAAATCAGGTTTAAAGGGTGTGGGGCCCACCCCACTTGACCACCATAGTTGTAGTTGCATTAAATGCTGCTATAAGTGGTTTACCATAGAGGCGGTGCCATTGCAATGATGTAAGCCTCATAGCACAGAGGCGATCGCCTCATAGCATAGAGGCGACACCTCTCTGGCTTAGCCTTAAGTTAGGCCATATGGGCCAAAGTGATTTTGGTTAGGTTTGAATGGTTTAGGCTAGGTTTTGGGTCCCCAGACTCTCAAGTCCATTTCTAATCAAAGATTCGAGCTTCATACTTGTATCTAAGCTTTACATTCTCATCATTAGGCTTTAGTGTGGGTCGATCAAATTGAGCACCCGCGGTCTACCCCCGATTCATGAGCCGATCGGATTGGGTGTCCACAGTTTGCCGCATGATTTTTTTAAAAACCAAATGCATGTAAAATAGTTTTTTGAGAAAATCATTGATAACGCAATCAAAGAGAAAGTAAAGAGGTAGCATACCTGGATTCTAAGTTCACTCGAGAGGTGAGTGCTTTGACTTGAAATATAACCATGATCCTCGAGTTTTCTAGGCCCAATCAGCCACTCATTATAGTTTTGGCGTGAAACTTGGGTTTTGCTGGCCCTCCTTACACTCAATAAAAACACGATTCATAAGTTTTCCTAGCCCGATCAACCACTCATATGAAATATAATTCATGGATTTTCCTGGCCCAATCAGCCACTCATATGAAATATAATTCACGAGTTTTCCTGGCTTGATCAGTCATTTATTTGAAATGTGATTCACAAATTTTCCTGGTCTGATAATTCACTTAGTAAATTGCAGACTTTGGGAATTCACTGTCCGATTAGTCTATTTTTCATTGCACACTCCAGGAATTCATTGCCTGGTCAGTTGCCTCATCACTGATACTTCAATCAAAGAAAATTCATAGCTTATCCTCATATGAAAGTTGATTAAACTGAACACGTGATTTTTCCCTAATGCACGGGCCAGCCAAACTAGGTGTTGTTGATTCCATAACTTATCCTTGGATATGGGCTGATTAAACAGAATGTGCGATTTACCCTCGATGCATGGGCTAGCCAAACTAGGTGTTACTAATTCCATAGCTTGTCCCTGGATGTAGGTCGATCAAATTAAATACATGATTCACCCTCGATGCATGGGTTGACCAAACTAGGTATTGCTGATCTGTGCTTTGACCAAAACCAAGAAAAAAACTTAACTTTGCAAACCCCTTCGGGTTCCTATTCGCAATTTGACTGGTGCCTTGACCAGAATCAATAGTCTTAATCTTTTAACTACTTTGGGTTCATTCAAAATGAATAATTCATTTGTTATCATCATTCGTCATATTCATCATCTTCACTCGTTATCATCATTCATTCATCTTTCTTTAATTTTTAATTTCCAAATTTTTTTGTTTACCTATAAAAAGGATCTCTTCTCCCATTTTCCTTCATTTTTTCTTTTCCTTCCTCCTTCTCTTTTTTTTTATTCTCTTTCCCACACTCATACCCATTTAAAAATGGACGACGAGAGGACTCCTCCTATGCCCGGATGGGATCGTGCCTCGCAACTTTGGATTGATCTAAGGAAATCAGATTCCTCTCTTAACGGATTTGAGAACCCACATTTTCTCTCTTGCGATTAGAGAGGTTAGTGTTTGAATCCTCTCATTTTTCCCTACAATTTATATTGGGTTAGCAATTATTCATGATAGTGTAAGCACCCAATTTCAAGAAGTAATTGTGCATAATTACGACGTAAGCCCCCATGATGAAATTTATTCAAAAATTGAATTTGGTTGTCAATTTTATGGACTTTAGGGACTAAATTGCAATATGTTTTAGGATCTAATTACAAATAAGTCAATTTTTTAAGGGTCTTTTGATAATTAAAAGTTAAAAAAATTAAAATTAGGATTGACATTGGTGTAATGCTGATCAGCATTACATAATACCGATCATCATTGCACAATGTCAATCGACATTGCATAATGTCGACGCGTAAAAGTCCCATTTTTTTAATTTTTTGAGTATTTTTTCTTATTTTTGTTAATTTTTTAGTGTTTTGATTGGTTAAAAATTGAATTTTTATTATTAGTTTTATCTGAAAATTTTTTTTGACGCATTCAAAAATCAAATCTTATCACTTTATTTTGGAGAGATAAGTCTGTTCCTCTAAAGGAGGAAGTCAGTATGCAGGCAGACTCTACATTTAAAAGTAAAGTATGCATGCGTGCGAGGGGGAACTTTTTTTTTGAGAGGGGATTTTTTTTCGGGAGGATTTTTTTACTCACAGAGAGACCGAGAGAAACATATACACGCAGATACTAAGAAACTTGACTGCACAAAAAATCCTAAAATCTAAAACGCTATTGAGAACATCCTTTTCAGTCCATAATCAATAGCTATTCAATTTCAACGGTGATAACCCAACCTGAGGGGCTAAAAAGGGCATTTACACAACATCTAAATTATCATTGTTCTTTTTATATTTCATTATTTTCTATTATTTTCTTTTTGTGATTTTTCCTTTTGTTTTTGTTATTATTTTGATTATTTAATTTGACTACTTATTTGATTACTTTTGTGTTGTTTTGTTTTGATGTCCGCATGTGAATTGAGGAGGATACTGCTTGTGTTTAAACTGAACAGAAGGTCCATAGAATGCCATGGAAGAACCTATATTGTTTTCTAGTAGAATTTAGGGTTTTATCTTTATTTTTTCATTTTTGGTGTTCTGTGTAGTTATTTTAATTCATGGGTGTATAATTGTTTAATTTTAATTTTGTACGTAGTTTGTAATAGCCCTAGTAGTGAGAATAGTAAAAGATTTAATTTTCTGCATTTTAAAATCAATTAGTAATTAGATTCGACTGGGTAAAAATTAAATTAAAATCAATGGTAACAGTAGCTTAATTTAGGGTTTATATATAATTAAATTAGGTTTTTTTTTAGAAATTATATGTGAATGTGCTTTGATTTGATTTTGTTACGTTTTTTTATGTTTTTTTTATGTTTTTTGGCTTTTTTTATTTGGTTTTTGGCCCCAAGCCCACGTTTAGGTCTAACCCACTTAATAAATAGGTTTAAAAATGGTTTAAGACTTTAAATAATTAAAATTAATTTAGGCCCATTAGATTAATTAAATTTTAAGCCCACTTAGTTAATTAAAAACTTGTTTAGACTTAGTCAGCTCACTTAATTTCATTTCTTTTAAAAATAAATAGACTTAGACCCACATTTCACTTAAATAAAACTAAGTTAGACTTAGGCATACCAATTTAACTTTCCTTTAAAATTGAATAGACTCAAGCCCATTCCTTAGACAAACTAAAATAAATAGATATAGGCTCACTAATTAATAAAAAATGTAGACCCACCTTTAGTCCCTTTCTCACTTGTAAATAAAATATAAATCTAGCTAAACTTTTTAATAAAATTAACATAGTTTAGACTTAGGGACAACGTGATCTTGAGTGAATTTTTTATGTGTAATTTTATTAACTAGATGCCTAGAGTTAAATGGATGTCAAATAGGATTTAAATAAATTTGCATGTAACTAGAGGGTGAAATAATCATTTATAAAATTATTTTAAATGAACATGAGACTAAAAGAAGTTAGTATTCCGTATCCAGAATCTCCTAGTTGTGGTGCTAAAAGAAGTTAGTATTCCGTATCCAGAATCTCCTAGTTATGGTGCTAGCTTTCTTTTAGGGAATCGAGTACCACCTTTTCAATTTATCCCAGTTATTACCCAGGGTGGTGACTCCTCATCTCCACACTATGTCTTTGTGACAGTGGTTAGTGTGTTTTCTAAGGCCCATAGCCTAAATAGTGTGACGGTTGCTAAAATCTTGGATGCGCGCTAAACCTCGCCGTCTACAGATAGTCTATCATTTAGGATTAAAAATAGGGCAAATTATGATCAAATTTTGTAAAATTAATCAAAAATTAAAAATTATCCTGATGTTCTTCACTGTGTAGAGGTGTTCACCTTTGTGATAAGGCATTTGCCTTTGATGCAGGAAGTGGCCATCGCGTCTGTCACAAAGGCGATTGTCATAGCCATGAGGTGATCACCTCATAGTTGAGGCATTTCGCCTCTTTGACAGGGCGATTTGTCTGTTTCCTTTTCAATTTTGCATTTTTCTTTAAAAACAACATAAATTTAACTATAATTTATTTCAACTTCCCTGATTTTCTTACAGGTTGATGCTCAGACGTTTAAGGGTATGGGGAACTTCCATGGAGCCCATGTCTTCTTCAATGACTTGATGGAAAGCCAAAAGGACCGACTTAAGGAGACCAGGTTTGATAATTTTATCATCACACTTCTTGATAAGCAAGGTTAGAATGACTATCATCCCCTCCACGCACTAATGGAGTGATGGTTCGAGATGACTCAAACCTTTATGCTCTCCTTCGAAGAGCTTACTCTGGCTCCTATTTCCTTTGCAGCCATCATTGGGATAGCATGTGCTGGGGATCTCATCCCTCTAAATATAAGTTTGCATCAACTGACTCCTAAGAAGGCTGCTTTCATTAAGCATTTTCTTGGTATGGTCCAGGACATGAAGGGATTGCACACCATCAAGTTTGATTCAATTTAGAGCTTCTACACCTAGGAGAGGATCACAGAGATGGTCACTCCACGCCAGGTGGATCAGGTATCATGGGCTTTCTTAGCCTATCTACTAGACACGACTCTCTTCGCTGACATTGCTAGTTTAGTTGACCTGATATTCCTACCACCCCTACGAGATTTGGATCCGGTGGCCTCCTATAATTATGGAAACTGTGCCTTAGCTTATTTGTATAAGAGTATAGATGATCTGGTGCACGGAGCTAAGAGATTCTGTGACTTTTAGTAAACCATTTTAGTAAGCTTCATCCTCTTTCTTAACTGATTCATTTCTATTACCATTTACTAAATATTTTATTAATGTTGCTTCTTTTATAGGTCTGGGCAATGGAGTTAGAGTTGCTCATTAGGGTGACTTGTGTAGTGGATGAGCTTCCGGCCATTCAGAGGTAGGGTGCCAGCTGTGTCCTGAAGAAGAACTTGACTTAAGTTCATATCCATCGACTGCACCTGAACTCGTTGATGCAGGATATGGTACCTAAAACATTTATTAATTGTGTTCGTAATTTTCATAAATTTAAATTGCTTACCTTTTGTATTTTCACAGATTTAAAATAACTTATGGGGTCGTAAAGATAAGTGGAATATGGAGATGACCTATTCCAGGCCGTTATCCCAGAGGAGGGTCCTTTTATGTGGGCCAGGCTGATGAGTCTAATGTTTTAGTGAGCGAGTCCTCAATTGGAATAGGGGCGCTACGGCTAGGTGTGTAGCTAAGTCTCTTCCAATGGCATATTTTAGACGCATGAGTTGGAGGGTGATGATCTTGCTAAGGTTGTCGTTGGTTCACCGGCTATGGATCATACCATGCAAATAAAAAATCAGTATAGGGATTTCGTTCGGACCTATCTCTTGTAGACGGTACCTTTATTTGATGCCTTCACTTCTCAAGTAAGTGTTTAGTTCTCAATTATGTTTTACAATAGTGTTGTTCTAATATAATTCCTTATTTTTAGGATATACTTGCTAGATCAATGGTTCATGTTAGGCCTCTCGTGCATAAAAGAGAGACCTAGAGATCCCGCAGAGATCCACACAGAGAGGGGACCTCGGCTGCAGTTGATCATATGAGACCTTCTACCATTTCTATCTCCAAGATCATTGCCGACACCTTTGCTCACACTCCTGATCTGGTTGTTCATTGTTGGGTTCCTCCATGAGAGCTATCCCATCAGTTCTTGATGTTGGATGATGAGCTCATACTTGCTTACATCCCAAAGGGCGCTACCCATGTAAGTTTGCTTTTAACTTGCATCTTAGATCATTCTCAATGCGTTTGTTAGTCTCTAACATCCTACTAATGATGCAAATTTTCCTAAACCAAGGGCTGTACATGTATCATAAAATCAAGGCTCTGATGGATCATATGATGGCTGTTACTCAATAATGGAGGGTAAAAATCTCTTATACATCTATATTTACGCATACCTGTATGATTTACTGACCTAAAGTTTATTTTGAATAGGATCAAATGAAGCTAGTCAGGCTAGGATTGCTACTCTCAAGTGACAAAATGAGGTGCTCTAGATTGACAAGGAGAGCAGTGATGAAGAGAGCAGAGGAGGTGGCAACTCTGGAGGTGACCCCAAGGGCATCTAATCTGATGCTTAGACTAGGGATAACTGAGATAGGCCCTAGACACATTTAACAGTTTTTACTTTGGAATTTTAGAACTTTTCACATTTCACTTCTCTATTTTGGTTGAATGTTTGGATGATTACATTTCCTTTGTTATTCAATTCATTCATTTGCATCCATATCAATATATTTGAGTGATTTAGCCTCACATTTTTAGTTGAAACCATGTAATTTTGCATTGAATGCATGCCTTTTTTTTGCTAAAGAGGTGATCGCCACTGTGCCATCTACTGAAGAGACGATCGCCTTTTTAGTAAGAGATATCACCTTAGTAATAGTCTTTAACTAACTTAACTTTTCAAATTCAATTCCATCTCCTTTTGAAATGCCCTAAAACACATTTTGAATATCTGAATATTACCCAAAACCTGAACCATGATTGAAAGATGCCTTAAATGATTGCAAACTATCCTAAAGAGCCTGAATGGCAACTCTTGGGCAAAATTAAAGCCCTTTCACTTGTCCACTTTCAAATCTCTTTATGTAAGGAAAATCAACTTCTCATTTCTTCATGTTATATCTCAATTTTAGGATCCCTAAAAATATGTCTTCTAGTTTTGCACAGTAGAAATTTGCCCTTTACCCGAAGAATTCGAAGCTATCCTTGGTTATCACTTGGATTCCTCTTATCAACTTACGATTCCTGCTCTTAAAGTCTAGGATCTACATTCCATTTAATTCCAAATGGCTCGAATTTTTAGCCTTCCACCTCGACTTTCTCTCAGTATATCCTCAGATTAGATGTTGAATTGGAGCCATTTCTTAACATCACTACGGGTGTAGAAAAAAGTAAGGTTTTGGCCTCAGATAATGGCTCTCTATTTGTATGCTCAATTCTTGGTTGTCTCTACTTCCGGCAATTGTGATGCCAAAATTCTCTACATCTTTAGACCAAGTGGAAAATGGACTCAACCCTTTCCTCCTTATTTTGGCATAAACTATCATCGACTTAGATAACTTTTCATTAAACAGGCAATTCTCAAAAAGCCCGTTCTTACTGGAGGTAATTCTCTCTTTCTCGTTATCACCCTCTATTTTCTTGGCATTTTTTCATTTATTCATTACTTTTACAGATATGGCTTCATAAGAAGCTAGGGCTGTTTGAGCCTCCTTAGAATATTGTACACTATAGGGTCAAACATTGTTGAACTAAGAAGCTGTACCTTATCCCCGAAGATGTCCAAAGCTGGTTGTCAACATTCCCTGATACTTTAATCTATTGGATGTGTCCATGGTAGAGATTACAATTCATGACTATCAGATCATACACTCATTATGTTCCAATGGCTAGCTTTCATTTCACCACATTTTATGACCCTGCTCATCTCTAATATCAATTTGGTTAAAAATAGTTGATTGTAGGACCAGTCCATGCATTTGAATCAAGACCTCTTTCTCAAAACTTTATGGATAACTTAGTTAGTACTTGGCTGTGGAGAAGCATTCAAAGAAACATCAACTACAACAGAGATATATCTACCGATGATTAATATAAGGAGTGGATACAATTACAATAGACACAAAAAAGGTGAGTTTATCATAAATAAAAAAGTGATAGAGTTGCAAGCATTCAGTATCAGGGGTGCTCAACAAAAGAAAAGGAAATAAAATTAGCTTATGAATTAAGTTGTTATTTCACTTTTATTATATAGAGTTTCCCTTTACAGCAGTTAGACGGTTTGTAATAGACACTTAATGTAATGTTTAACAATATTTCAATAATCTTATTTCATTTAACTCAAGCACAAGATGTATATACATTTTGTTTCTGGCATAGCTTATATTGTTGGTTAGCTTGCCCTTATAAGTTTTTTAACCAACTATTTTCCTGCCCTCTCTCTCCTTTTACACGTCCCTAAGTTTTATCTAGACTGTCTCTTTCCGAGGTTTTCAACCCAGTAGGACTTTTCATTTTTTATTTTTATCTTTAATTTTTGCCTAGACAACCTCTTTTTAGAGGTTTTCTCCTTAGCGAGACTTTTATAAAAAGTATTTCTTGAGCTTGTTTAGGTTGATGGGCTCTTTGAATTCATTTCCTTCTAAGTCTGATAAGATAGCAGCACCCTTGTAGAATAGTTTCTTCACCTGATACGACCTTTCCTAACTTGGCTTGAACTTGCCTTATGGATCAATCGTGATTGGCTTCATGAGTTTTGACACCGAATCCCCTTCTTTGATCTTTCCGGGCTTGATCTTCTCATTATAAGCCCGAGCCATCCTTTTCTAATACAACTAGGAATGATACATCGCTTTCAGTATTTTCTCATCCAGCAATGTTAGCTATGCCAATCGGCTCTCCACCCACTAATATTCTAGGATTTTAGATTCTAAAAGAACCCTTAATGATCAAATCTCTACTTTTGTCGGCAATACTGCCTCACACCCATATACTAAGGAGTATAGAGTGACACCAATTAATGTCCTTGTAGTAGTCTTGTACCCCTACAATGAGAATTATAAATAATCAGCCTAGTCTCAATAATTCTCTATCATCTTGGCTAGGATCCTCTTCATATTTTTATTTGTAGCCTCCACTGCCCCATTCGCTTGTGGCCTATATAAAGATGATTAATGATGTTTTATCTTGTATTCCTTTAACAGGGCAGCTGTCTTTGCCTGAAACTGAACACCATTATCAGTGATGACTTGATGGGGCAACCCATATCTATAAATTATATTCTTCTTAATGAATCTTGCCATTTATTTCGAGGCAATAGAGGTATAAGACTCATCTTTGACCCATTTGGAGAAATAATCGATTGCCACCATAATGTATCAACGACCATTTGATGCTCTCGACCTTATCTCTCCTATAATATCGATTCCCTAAATGATGAAAGGCCATAGAGAAGTCATTCCTTGAAGTTCCATAAAAGGCAAATAATTGACGTCTCCATAAGTCTGATGGTTATGGCACTTCTTTACAAACTTGACACAATCTGTCTCCATAGTCAGCCAAAAGTAACCTTAATAACCTATCTTCTTTGCTAAGACTGTCCCATTCATATGTGGCCCACAGACTCCTTTATGCACTGCTTCCATCAACCTTAGAGCTTCATCTTTATCAACACATCTCAAATGAACCCCAGCTAGCATTCTTTTGTACAACATGCCATTATAACTAATAAATTATCGAGATACCATTTGCAGAAGCATCCTCTCTTTCTTTTTGACATCTTTTTGAAAACCGTCTTATTTCTAAATACTTTTGAAAATCATAAAACCAAGGCTTTTTAATGGCAGTATCAATTGGCATTACCCTTATCCCTTTATAGTAAGGAGTTCTTGTTTGCTACTTATTTTTCCCACATAGAAGCTAATATAGTTAGAGCATCTGCCATTTGATTCTCTTCTCTCTCGGTAGGTAGATGAATTTGTATTGAGCAAAGGATAATGAGACAGTAGTCAAATAATCCCAGTACAGTCGTAGTCTATCTTCTTTCACTTCCCATTTTTTAGAAGCTTGTCTCTTACTACTAATATAGAATCTTCATCAACAGTAACATCCTCTACCCCCATAATTGCACAATGCCTCTAATCTTAAAAATGCATACTTCATACTCATTTTGGTTATTCGTCACTTCAAATTTGATCCTTTTATTGAGATCATTTCTCCCTTTATCATGATCAAGATTACATTGATACCAACTCCTTTGCTATTAACGGCTCCATCAAAGTACATTCTCCAGCCTTTCACCTCTAATGCCCTTAAATGTTCATTAGGAAACTCCAATTCCCATTCTTGTTCATCATTTACTGGGTTCTAAGCTAGAAAGTCTGCTATTGCTCTTCCTTTTACCACTTTCCTTGCTACATAGTTTACCTTGCACCTCTAAACATGAGCAAAACTAATCATCTAGCTAATTTTTCTGTAAAAGATGGGCTCTACTGGAGGTATTTGAGGGGATCATGTTTAGAGACTGCTTGTACTTTATAAGACTAGAAGTAGTGCCGAAGCTTCTTCGTCGCCTAAATCATGACTAAACATGTCTTCTTTACAAAACTGTAACTTGTTGCATAATGCAGAAACTTCTTACTCAAATAGTACACAATGTGCTCTATCTTCTCTTCACTTTCCTGAGCTAACATCACACCTATTGCATCTTTCTCGATGGCTAGATAAAGGATTAAGGGCTTTCCTAGCTTTGGCAATTATAGAACTAGAGAATTCATAAGATAAATCTTGATAGCTTCAAAAGCTCATTAACATTTATAATCCCATATCACTAGCTGATTCTTTCTCAGTAGCTTGAAAATTGTTTCATAGATTGTAGTCAACTTAGCTATGAATCTACTGATGTATTATAACCATCCAATAAACCCTCTAACTTCTTTTTCATTCTTTGGCATATGCATTTCCTTAATCGCTTTGACTTTATCCAGGTCTACTTCTATCCTTTTGACATTATGTCCTAGCAATTTACTAGATGTCATACCAAAAACACACTTCTTCGGGTTTAACCTTAGATTGTACTTTTTTACCCTTACCACGAATTTGTCCAGTGCCTCAAAATGTTCCTCTCTTGTCACACACTTTACCATCATGTCATCGAAATACATCTCTATCTCCATATGAATTATGACATGCAATAGAGTAGTAGTCATCCTCTAGTAAGTAGCTTCCATATTCTTAAGCCCAAATGGCATGACCGTGTAATAGTAGATACCTCATTCTATGGTGAAGGATGTTTTTAGCTTATCAATTATCACCATCATGATTTGATTGTATCTTGAGAATCCATCCATAAAAAAATACATTGCACTAAAAGTTATGCTATTAACCAGGGGGTCGATATGTGGCAATGGAAAGTCATCCTTCGGGCAAGCTTTGTTCAAGTCTCTATAATCCACACACATTTTGACCCTTCCATCTTTTTCGGTATAGGTACTATGTTTGCCAACCATTGGGTATCCTCTACCAGTTCCACAAACTTTGCCTTTAGCTGCTTCTTAACTTCTTCCTTGATTAAAAGAGCTAATTATGGCCTCAACCTTCTCTGTTTCTGCTTAATTGATGATATGTGAGGATATATGGGGATTTTATGTTCTGCGGTTGCCTTGTCAATACCAGGCACATCCTTGTAACCCCAAGTAAATCCTTTTTATCTTTTTATCAATACCTCTTTCATTTTTTCTCTCTTATCAAGAGTTAAATCAGAAGCAAATAATATATTCTTAGGATTTTCATTTAGGCCAAAATTAAATAATTCAGTTTACATGGAATTAATGTTAAATATATGCATAAAATGATCATTACAAACAATATAACCATTAGGAAACACATCACATAAATAAGCAAAGTCATACTTTATTGCATTCATTTTAATAAAAAAAGGTCATTAGTCTCAAACAAAGAAGAAAGTGAAACATCAAAATCATCATCATAAAATAAATCCATGATGAAGTTGAGGATGTAGGTTTCGAGATCCAGCGCCTCGTCTTGATTAATAGTATCCTTCGTCTCCAAAGTAGCAATGTTCTTTTCATGTCCCTCTTCCTTGGTTAGCATAAGCTCTTCTAAAAGAGTTTCATCAGCAGTAGCTTTTCCTACCCCATTTACAAATTCAGAGAAGATTTTAAAACCCAAAATTACTTCTCCAACCATTAGCAAAGGTTTAAGAGTTCCAATGTATGGGTAGCTAGTGCCCTCTCTCACAAAAGTCTCCCACATATCTTTTTTCTCCACTGTAGCTTCCTTTTCTGAGTTGTCAAGTTATTCCTATATATCCAATTCTCCCTAGAATCATCTTCTCCTTTATACCCTACTACGTATTTTAAAATTGACACTTTGCACTCTATAAAGCTTGACGGTTGACTTCAACCCTTTCCTAATCTCATACCAGACATGAATTTCATATTTTGCATCATGCTTAGGACCTTCTTATCCATCTCATCTTTATAAATCACACATACCTCAAAACTGGGGCTTATAGGGATTTCTTTGGAGGCTAGTTTCAAAGCAACTACAACAGTTTCAATTTCTGCCAAAATGGTAACAACCTTACCCTCATGCAGGAACTTAATTTTTTGATGGACTGTGGATGGTACACCACCTAAAGGATGGAACTACGGCCTTCCTACCAGGATTGTAAAAGTCACAGGGATGTTGATCATATACAAATTGACCTAAGTCTCAATAGGCTTGGTTTTGACTAATGCTCTAAATGTCCCTTCAACTGGCCTTTTCATGTAATCATAAGCCTTGATGATTACCTTAAAGGGTTTTAAATCTATTACACTCAATCCTAACTTTGGCATAATCTTTAGTGGGCACACATTAATAACGGAGCTATTGTCTACCATCACACAATAAGTCATTTTGCCTTTTACTTCAACCTTGATGAATAAAGCCCTGTGATGATCCCTTCCTTTTAAGGGCAAATCATTATCAGAGAATACATTGGCTCCTTGAGGGGGTTTTCATTAGTGAGCTCACCATTTATTTAGGAGTACAACTAGTGGAATTCCTTTTATGATCCAAAGCCAAGACCAGTGCTTCTCAATGATCTCTTGAATGCATCAACAATTCCCAGACCCTAACAATGACCTCTTCTTTCTTTACTTCTTTCACTCTCTTTTCTTTTTTTAGATCACCTTCCTTTATTGATCCAGGTTCTGCAGTCTTAATCTATTTCCCTTTTACTTTAACTTTCCTAATTGATTGGTTCCCTTCATTCTCCTCATTGTTCCATAAATCAATTAGATCCCCATCTTCTTCATAAAAACTCCAGATGTCCATTATGTTCATAGTAAGTTCTACAGGCTGTTCATTTTGGTTCAAGTCATCGGGTTCAGATTTTGGTAAGCTAGGGGTGACAACGATGAAATAGTTTAGGACTTGCTCTTTCATCAATCTTATGTTAATTATGAGAATAGTTAGGTGGTGGTGGTACATTATGGTAATTAAGTAGAGGGTTATTTTTAGTGTTTGGCTTTTGGCTATCAGGATTAATGATTTTTCATGCATTAATCAAGTCTTAAATCTCATTTCTTAATCATGTGCACTTGTCAATGTGATGGCTGACATTTTGGTGGAATTGGCAATAAAGTTTAGGGTCGGCATTTGGTATGGGTGATCCTTGGGGTAAAGGTCGCAAAAGGTTCTTTTTAATTAGCTTCTCAAAGACCTTTGACATAGGCCTCCCAAGGTTAGAGAATCACCAAGGTTGTCGTAAAGTACTAGCTTGCGTATTAGTACTTGTTGTCTAATAACATTTATCTGTACACTGCTGCTTAAACCAGCTTCATTTTTGCCCCTAGACCTTTCGCCAAAGAATCTATTTTCTTGGGCCAAATCTAATTCTTTATAGACCCTAAACCTATATAGCTCTTCAAAATTTTAGATCCTAAGGTCTTTCAACTTTTTAGACAATGCTGGAACACATCCTTTTATCGTTATTACCAATTGGTTCGATTCAACAGGTTTCTGCTTCATTTGAGCTAACTTCCTTCTTTATCGAGTCAGGTACTCAATGAAAGACTCATTAAACCTTTGCCTAGTATTCTTTCTATCTTTCTAAGACACCTTTAGTTGCACATTGAGGCCATATTGCTTTACAAAAGCTGCATATAGCTCCTTCTAATCAAACTAAATGTGTGGTTCTAAAGTATAGTACTAACAGATTGGTGCGCCCTTCAATGACACAGGGAACTGTTTGACTATTTAAGCCGTAGTTAGCTTGGTGCTTTCATATAGGTCACATATCATTTCAGATGCAAATGGGGATCCTTAGTTCTGAAATACCTCTTCCTATTAGGGAATTTGAACTTCCGTCATAGTGGATCATCTTCCCTTTCCAGCCTTAAATCAGTGTAGTCCAAAGAGGCATCTAAGCCTTTCTCCTTCATCATCATTTGCATTTGGCCTTAGTTATGTTCTTAACCCACTTAGTTTATTTCACATCCTTAATCGGATTCACACCCTTTCGGTTTGGTGGATTAGCCCATACCATCACATCATTATTTTCCTTTTCTCTTACTAGGATTTAATCCTCAAGGTCAATTGGATTGGCTAGTTGTACATTAGGCGATTGGGCTAGTTAATTCTCCTTAATAAGCTTTGCCATCTCTCCCATAATTTCCCTCATCATGGATCGGGTTTCAACAAATAACTCCTCTTTCAACTGTGCTTTAAGAGCCTCGAGATCAGAGTTCCTTACCAGTTCCATTTATGGATGTGTGATTAATCGACCAGAAGCAGAGTGAATCCACACAAATGAGCTTGAAGGATCTATAACTGTAAGACTATAAGTCATAAATATGCATGACATGTATGCATGATATACAGGTGCATTTTATTATATAAAGTAAAAAAGAAGGAAAAATAAGTGATTAAGGAAAAACATAAACACACTTAATTTACACACATTACTAAAACAAAATATAAAACCTTAAAAATGATAACCTCGACCTTTATTTCTCCCACATGTGTGTTCATTGGTGAGTTTCTTATCCTAGGATTTTTGGTATGGGTTTTAATTATCAATGGGGGATAATAAAATTGATGTATGCAAGATAACTCTTAAAATGATTCAAACAAGTAATAGGTCCTTTAAATAAAGCCCAAGTCCATCTTTAATGGGCCAAGGTCCTTAGCATCATAAGCTTACCTTGTCAAGGCCCATTTTGACATAGTTTGTTTATAACAAGCCTGGATTGGATATGAGGGCCAATTTTACTTTGGGCCATTTGCTAACGGGCTAAAATTTATTTTAAGGATCCATTATATGGTAAAAATACACATGCATTTGGGAGAATTCCTTAGGAAAATTTCTAGGCCATTACATGGGCTTGAGTTTTGGGCATTAAGCTTCAGCTCCTACAACGATATACGTCCATATACATCTCCTTACTCAAGGGTTAAACAACATGGATTGGTACGTGTCATGAGTGACAATAATCCATTATTCTACCACCAGGTTTGAGTGAAACATAGGTAGTAAAATAACGACTATTATCGGGTTAATACGGGGATTGAAGTGCTTATATGTGTACAAAGAGTGTAATGAATGCAATAGGAATGCAAAAGAAATCAAAGAATAATTAAGGATGATAAATTACAGAACATTGGAATCAATTTCTCTATCCCTAGTAGAGTAGCCATTATAAGCGGCGGGGTTTAGCGCGCATCCAAGTTTGGTGTCCACGGCACTGTGTGGGCTCAAGGCCCACTAGAAAATACATGTTAAGTCTTTAAAGCCTAAATGGAGATGGAGTCACCACTCAAATAATAACTGGGATACACTGTACAATAACTAGATCCTATGGAGGTACCCAGAAGTCGTCATTAGAAAACAGGTTCAAAACTAAGTATAGCCTTTTGAATGCCCACTCGACTTTGCGATCGGCCTTTGTTTGTGTTTTGTATTTTATCACCTTTAACTATTCAGTTATTCCTTTATTTACATGCAATTTGGAATTGCTTTCAATCAGTTGTTCAATTTTATATTTAAGTTC
This sequence comes from Mallotus nudiflorus, assembly GCA_947683625.1. Taxonomy (NCBI): domain Eukaryota; kingdom Viridiplantae; phylum Streptophyta; class Magnoliopsida; order Malpighiales; family Euphorbiaceae; genus Mallotus; species Mallotus nudiflorus. The sequence goes on along the minus strand of CANTUR010000873.1, from coordinate 434,325 downwards.
GAGTTTGCACATTAGCCCAATTTCATGCCTTAAAGTCTCAAAATTCATTCAAATAATAAATCAAAATAATACATTGGAATTCAAAGGGGGAAGGGATTAAGAATTACAACATTTTTACACAAATAAAAGTATAATAAACCAAAAATATACCAAGAATAAACCAAGACTAACTAGTTCTTAGACCCATAAAAACCTCTTAAGAAATAATTAAGGGATAAACCTTTAATAATTCAAGGAGATCAATCTCAAGAATCCTGCAAACGCCAAAACATTAGTCCTGAAATACGTAAAATCTCTCAAAAGAAAGAATTTAAACCAATTTACAAAACAAGTTCATGCAAATGGAGGTTAAGAACTTAATATATTAACTTGGAAGACATGGTACAAATAGTCATATGCAAATACACTAAGTATAAGAACCTAAACATGCTAGAAAATGAAAATCATGCATAAATATTACAAAAATTTCAAGACAAAGGCATGGGTCACCTTGTTTGAGTGGCGATCACCTCTATGAATAGGCAATTGCTTCATGGCAAAGAAGCGACGCCCTTTCACAAAGGCATCACCTGATCGACAGGCAGCTTGACTCTTAAAATGGCTAAACTTCTAATCTAAGCAAATGACATGCAAACAAATAATAAAAAACTTGCTATTTTACAACTACATTCAACACCTTAATAGATCATATTAATAACATGGCATAAAAGGTAGCATAAACTCAAAATATACACTAAATAAACAAATAAACTAAGTCATATGCAAGTCTAACATCAAAATGCTAAGGAGATAAATAGGATTTACTTAAGTATGAGCTTTTAACAAAGTAGTTGACCCTCAGAGGTTGCTTTGGATGTTGAACTCTACTTGGATGTGAGCTATACTTGAGGGTAAACTTCTTTGACCTTCTTCTTTTCAAGAGAATGGACTCTTGAGCTTGAGTTTCTCCTCTTTTTCTCAAGAGCGCCCCCTTTTGGTTTCAGTGCCTCTCCCTTTTGTTCCTAATTATTTTTTGCTAAATCTTGTTAATGCTAGTAACCTCCCCCTTTCTCTCTCTTTTTTCTCCATTTTTATCTTAACCCCCCACCCATGCCCCTAGGTTCGTAGACCATCATGAGCCTCAATACCTTTTTTTTCCCACCCCATTTGACCACCATGGTTACAATTGCATTAAATGTTGCTGCAAGTGGTCTGCCACAGAGGCGACACCATTATGGTGAGGCAATTGCCTCAATAGTAACTACCAGAGAGGCTATCACCTCATGGCATAGATACAACACCTCTCTGGCCTGGTCCTGAGTTAGGCCAAATGGGTCGAGGTGATTTTGTTTAGGTTTGAACAATTTGTGCTAGGTTTTGGGTCCCCGGATTTTCAAGTCCATTTCCAATCAAAAATTCAGGCTTCGTACTTATATCCAAACTTCGCATTCTCATCATTGGACTTCGGTGTGGGCCGATCAAACCAAGTACTTGCGGTCCGCTCCCAATTCATGGGCTGATCGGATCAAGTGTCTACACATCTATACAAACATCTATCAATATATTAAATATAAAATTAAAAAATATAATTTCACTTGGTTTAATTAATTTTCTTTTTAATAACTTTAAAAATTTATAGTTGTTGAAATTAAATACTAAAAAATTGAATAATTTGATTTCTAAAGTGAAATCAAGCAAATTAATAATTTCATTAAAAGCACAACCTAATTTTTAATTATAAAGTGTTGAAATAAATATATGTGAATGTTGGAAAAATAGTTATTTTTAAAATTTAAATATAAAAAATAAAAAATTCAATTGTTTAATTTTATAAAAATAAATGAATTGACCTGTATGTTTTTCTAAAATAGATGAACTAAGCCATATGTTTTTATAAAATAGAGGGATTTATTTATTTTTTAATAAAATAATTCATCAAAACCTATCGGAAGAATGAAAGTGCTAACAGAATGAAAAATAAGGGATAAAAAATTTTCAATTTTCAAATAAGTAAAAAAATATAAATTAAATCAAATTTGAGGAAAAAATGTAATTTGCTCCCATTTAAATAGTTTATATTAACCATCACATTTGTCCATTACAATATAAACAAAAATTACTTGCAGGCCAAAATGAAAAGTATTAACTCTTAAAACCTAGACTTCGAGGGAAAAAAAAAAAAATTAGCCGTGTCTTCTATTTTCTCTTTTCTTTTTATGTTTTTTTTTGTTAACATTTGTGTTTTTGGTATCGTCAATTATTTCTTATATTGGGAGTGATTCTTCATCGTTTTTTATGGTTCTTATTTTTTTCGATTCAATAAACATAGATTCTAATTTATTCTTTTTTGTTTTTTGAAATTTTTGAATTTTTTTGTAAAATTTTTAATCACTTTACGAGATTTTGATGACTATTCACTATAAATTTTATAATTCTTTTTATTATACAATTTTTGTTGATATTTATACAATCGAACTCATCTAAAGATAAATGAATGTTATGAAATGAAGTATAAATATTGTCATTAGATTGCTAAGTTACAAATTCAAAATAATTTAATCAACATAATTGAATAATAACGACGAATAATTTTATGTTTTAAGTGAAAATTTATTTTAATACTTTTTAATTTAATTTATATTATTTGTTCATTAAACTATATTTTTTACCTTCAAAAAAACAATTTTTTAAAAAATCACTTGTAGGCCAACTTAAAAGAAAGATAATTATTTGTAATTGAGACAATTATGCACAAAAATAACCAAAAAAGGTGCAAGAAATAAATGTTTTGCACACATTTTATTTGTAAATTAAGCTTTGCATTAAAAAGTTCATTATTGAAATTCTAAGCCCTTTGTAAAAGAGAAACTCTAGAACCACTATTGACAACCTTAATTATTAGATAAGTTGATTGCTAAATGTTATGGACATTAAATCACCGACAACATTTACACACAAACAAAAGTATAGAGATGTTGAACTATTCTTAGCAATTAATGACATAATAATGCATCTTATGAGCCATTTCTTTTGGCTATATAAAAAATTATACACATTATTTTGGACTTATTTTATTTGGTCTCTGTTTCAGTAATTTTCATATGTATAATTCTACTTTCATGAAACTATGTAATATGTACATTAATATTACCATGCCCCAATTTTGATATATATAAACTTAATTTAAAGTACAATTTTTTAAAGCTAAATCGCTTGACTATAATTGTTAATTATTAATATTTAAAATTTATTAAATTTTAATTAATATAATTCTGAATTAAACTATAAAAATGATAAAAAATTTCCAACTAATTCAATAGTAAGCAGTAAGTTTAATCTCAAAACTTTAAATTTTGGATCCGTAAATTAGGTATTAAATAACTTGCCAAGACACCATAAATCTATTTCTCAGATTATGTCCAACCATTTCATGCATGTTTTATTATTTTTTATTACCACATGCACACACTTTTTTTTTCATAAAATATTTTCTTAGGTGATAAGTAGTTTTTTTTTTTGAAAGGAAAAGGAAACTTTCATTAATGAAACAAATTAGAATGAAGAACATCAACAACAAAATTTGGGGATATTTTACCCAAAATTTAGAATTTGACAAATAATTACTAGTTCTAGTTAGGAGATGAGCTACTTGATTTGTAGATCAACGCACAAAACACAAAGAAGCATTATCTAAATCAAAAAATAACTTAACACAATCATAAATAATAAGGCTAAAAGGAGAAGCATCATCAAATGGTTGCTGCACTGCTTAACAAAATAATTAGTTTCAATAACAATTAAATAGCAGTCATTCCTCTTAACCCAACTTAGTGCTTCACGAACACTAAAAGCCTTTGCCAAATGCACTTCAAAACAACCTAGACCAAGAACATACTTCACAATAAAAACATATCCATGTGATCATGTAAAACCAACCCAAAGCTAATTTTATTAACAAAAGCAAACAAAGTTGCATCAACGTTTAACTTGTGAGAACTGACAAGAGGTTTAGACCAATAAATCGAAGTCATTTGTTGAAGTTGAAACGAGGTGGAAGGAAGCTTATAAGAATATTTAGATTGAGCTTTAACCTATTGGAAAAGCTGAGAACCAACAAAATTAACCACGTGGCGAGGAGAAAAAATCCGATCATTCCATACATTGTCATTCCTAGCTTGCCATATAGCCCAACTGATCATCATCACCAATGCAACATCATCCTTCCTCAAATTAATAAAAATAGAGCTTATCCAATCCAAAAAAGAAGAGCCAACAGTTGATCCAACTCCTAACCAAAAAGGCGCCAATAAGTAGAAGCAAAAGGACAAGAAACTAAGACATAAAATATACTCTCTGGACACCTGTGACAAAGATTACACTAAGGATCAACCTCAACCTTCCTATTGATCAACAAATCCATAAAAGGAAGACATGAAATAGCAGCATGCTAGAACATATGTTTAACTTTGGAAAGGACTTTGCTATTCCACACAGTCCACCAAACAAAGACACTTGAATGAGAAACTTGATCCAGTAAACTAACACTAACACTATGGTGATAACAACTCTTAATAGTATAGGCACCCTTAGCATCAATTTAACAAAAAAGAGAATCAAAATCATAGCACAAACTTAAAGGCACTTGTTGAATCAAAAATTGATTTGTACTAGAAAAAAATCAGAAACAACATCCTTGTCCCAGTGTCTAGTTCCTAGAATCATAAACTAATCAACAATAATATTAAGCAACTCATTAGGAGCAGAATAACTAAGGTATGCCTGAGAACCAATCAACCATAGACCACCCCATACTTAACTGAAGTACTAGAACCAACTAGAATTCTACAACCATCACGGATCAGATTTTGAGTAGCATGAATGCTACGCCAAATATAGCTAGGATTATGACCAAGGGAAGCATGAAGAAAAGTGCTAAAAGGAAAATATATAGCTTTAAACAATCAGGACACCAAAGAGAAAGGATTAGACATGAACTTCCAAACTTGTTTACTTACGAGAGAAAGGTTAGCATTATGAAATTTACGAAAGCCCATATCGCCACTAAACTTATGTTTGCAAAGTTGATCCCAATACTGCTAAAGAATACGTTTAGACGAACCATGATCCTTGTCCCACCAAAAACAATTTAGCATTTTCTCAATATCAGTACAAACATTAAGCGGGAGTAAGAAAACACTCATGGCATAATTAGGAGCTGCTTGAAGAATTATTTTAATAAGAATTTCTTTACCCGCTTTAGGTTTGGTTAGTTATATATTAATTGTCTAAAAAAATTGTAACTTTGGCTTCCTTTTGTTGGTGTGTTTATGTTGGTTAATGAAGAAGAAGCATTTTCAAAAAAAGAGAGAGTTTTTAGTAGAAGAGTTAGTTTGAATAGAAATGGAGGGGCTAAGCGTGTAAGCACGCGCTGTTTAAGTGAGAGTGTGGGTACATGGTAGAGCAATTTTGCCACATGGTGGAACTTGTTGACTTTGTATAGTGCACGCTTTTGCCACATCGGTAACTGGTGAGGACCACTTCATCCACACAAGCATGATTTAATGCCTATTTTGTGTAAAATGACAATAAGGTTATGTAACGTCTTCCATTTTTCACTTCCAAATTGGCTAAAAAAAATAAAAGATTGAAGTCCAATTTACAATTAGGGTAAAATATTAGGGTCCAATTTAGCACTTTGGCCTAAGTTTTATTAGAAAAAAAAAGTGTCTCCAAAATAATTGATGCATAAGAAGATATTTTTTTAGTGAAACAAATAATGCCAAAACTTTCATAGTCTTCCTTATTGGACAATAATTAAATTATTTTGTTTATTGACAAATTTAGACACTTTGTATTTTGAAAAATATAGAAGAATTTTACTATTGATGTCAAAAATTTAACCCATGATCCCTTAGTACTTTAAGAAAATTTTACCACTTAAACTATTTAACATTCGATTTCAATCCTTATAATACAATTGATTAACAAATTTACATTAAATATTTTTTTAAACTTAGAGGGATGCATTTATCATATTAAATGTGATAAAAAATAAAAAAAAATTATTATTTTTAAAATTGTAAAAAATTCGATTATATAATTATTCAAATATTGAGGACATTACATTGTGCCAATGGGGTTTGAAATCTTATTTAATACATTGACCCCTTTTTGTCATATGGCACATGGATATTTTTGGTCAATGTATTGTGTAGCTCACAGATTTTGAATGAAAACACAACTGAAAAATGGTGGTCCAACTGTTGCTAGGATTACATTTCTATTTATGGTCTAAAAAAAAGCCATAAATGACCACAATTTTGACCATTTTAGAATCCCATAAAATCTTTTACACATTGTAAAAATCATTAATCACTATATCTCACTGGCTTGCTGTACTTAGGCAAAGTACTAATCTTCTTTTTAACTTTTCTACTACCATATGTATATATATACATATAACATTTCTAACCAAGTTCACTTCATAACAATATCACCCCAATTCACCTTTCCAATTATCATCACCCCAATCATCTTCAAACCCAATTTTCTGTCAATAAAAATAGTGAATCCGTTAGCATATAATTATAAAAATTTAATTTTTATTTTTTTTAATGAGCATTAGAGTGACAACTCACAAACACAACCAAAAAAAGAAAAAAAACTAACCGAGGCTTAGGTTATCCTTAACCTCGCAACCAATCAACCTCACTCACTGATTACACATTTTTCTCTATTTTAGACAATTAAAAAAAAAAAAAAAAAAAAAACTCGCCGTAAACGCCGCCAGGGCAAACCCACGTAGGTTCGGAGTAGAAGACCAAACCAAAAGTCTTGTAATACCGAACCTAGCGTTTTTTGCTAGGTCCGGAAGACACAGCTGGAGACAGCCTGTCACCAACAAAGTCCCACTCACCTATTCCCCTAACTACGTTCTTTTCCTCTTCCCTTTCTTTTTCCTCTTCTGTTTGTATTTCTCTCTCTCTCTCTCTCTATCTGTCTCTTTATTTTTATTTTCTCTGTTTCTTTGCTTTTATTGTTATTATTTTTTTCTTTGGTTCTCTTCGAGTTAGGGTTTCTGTGGTCGATCTCGCTTCGCAGTTCTTGGATTCTCCGTCAACCGTCGCCGGATCAAGATTCTCCGTTCTGTAAGCTATCTTCCGATCTACTTTTTTACTCATTTCGCTTATCTTGGTTCTTTGATTTCGTGGCTTTAGGGTTTCTTCATGTTCTTCAGCGATGCGTCCTTGCTTTTAGTTCTTTTTTTCTTGAGATAATTATTGTTTTGTTGCATGTTTATATGTGTTAGCGATTTGATTTTTTTTGTTTATTTATTTAGTTTCGTGTGTTTAAAATGCGTGTACTTTAAATGCTTAGATTTAGAGGTTCATGAATTAGAGATCGTTATTATGTGCATTGGTAACTTTTTAGCTATTTTTTGTGTGTTTGGTTGCTAAGAAAGTGAGGGAAACTAAAATTAATAAGATTGAGAGTTATATATATATTTGAACTGTAAGAAATCCTCATGGAAAGATATGAATTTGTCTTTGGTATTCATGGATGGAAACTACTGTCTGATCTTGAATGCTAGTTATGTATGTTAATTTTTTTTTTTGTTTCTGCATGTAATTCTGCAACTCTTTATTAATTATATTGTTGGCATGTGTTTGTGTTTCCATGAATACATTTATCTAATGACAATGTGTTAAATAGAGGGAATTTTGTAATTGGTTCGATTTCGTACACGTGCATTGTTTTCAATTGAATGCAGATTCTCCTTTTTTGGGTCTGTCGGTTAGTATTTTTTTGTTAGGGTTTTGATTTTAGTTTTTTTTTTAATACATTATGCATATTGTTGATGCATGTTTACTTGGTCATTTGAATTTATCTATCATGGGCTTCGAAATTTGAAATTTTTTTAGTTATTGCTGGTGTTTCTATGTGTCATGGAAAGTATGATATGCATATCGGTTTCTTTCCTCTACATTTTTGGTATAGTATATAGGGTGCTCCATTTGTAATGTGTTATTGATTAAGGGCAAGTGTTATTTGTGATCATTATGATGACATGCGTTACATATGCTGCATCTAAGGAATGCACAAGTGTTTCAGGACTTGTGCATTATGTGCCTAATCACCCTTTTTTTTTGGCAATCTCGCTTTCTAACCTTGCATGCTCATGGAGATGACATGATAGTTCCTTTTTCTTTTTTGATATGGACAAAATGGTTTTCGTTTCATTTCTTACTTCCAAATATGTAAGTTGTCCTTTTTTGTGTAGAAAATGTGTCTTGAAAATTCTTTTTACTTGGTTTTTTTCCCCTCTTCTTTGAACTTCTCTTATTGTTGACTGTATATACTCAACTGAAACCTGGACATGTGTATTAAGTGATCTGTTATTATTCTTCTATCTAGGTAGTACATGTATAAATTAGTCAAAATTTATTTTCCTTTTTTACTCTATCATTAATCACATGCTCTTTGTTGAGGATTTTCCATTTTTTAATGTTATAGGTGGTTGGCTCGGATAACTTACCTTAGCCAGATTCTTTGTGGACCATCTAGAGGAGCTGGCTGTGGACCATTCAATGTACTGCCTCTTACATGGCTTTGCCATAATAAGTGGAGTAAAAGCCAAGGTGCAATTACTCTGATTGACCGTGTTTGGTTAGTTCAGCCTGGACAAGCTAAATTCCAGTATTATTTTGGAAATTACTGCTACAAAATTAATCTTGGGAAGGAAGCGTATACACCAGAGGAGGATTCCTTGTATCCATGCTGGCAGAGAGCATGCGTGGAATTTGTGCTTCGGGTAATGCCCCTGAAGAGTTTTGCTGCCGATGCATTCGGTGTGGTGACAATTTGCCTAGTTGCTCTCTTAATTATTCTCGGTTTGCTTTGCATTGCTTACTCATTTTACTTCCGCTCTCGCGTTCGTAGTCAAGGCCTAATTCAACTCACTTTTTTTAGTGGTCCTTGGATTATCCGAATCACATTCATTTTGTTTGTAATCTGGTGGGGTTTTGGTGAGATTATACGTTTAAGTTTGCTGAGGCGTAAGGGGAGAGTGTTGAATGCCCTAGACTTGACATGGCAAGAAAATGTTTGCAAAGGCTACCTTGTATCAAATCTGGGTTTTGCAGAACCTTGTTTATTCCTCACCCTTGTGTTTCTTCTTCGTGCGCCCTTACAAAGGATGGAGTCTGGAATTCTAAGTCGAAAATGGAATGGAAAGACTGCAGCATATGTTCTCCTCTATTGCTTTCCAATGTTTGCTCTTCAGCTCTTCATTATTCTAATTGGGCCTCAGTTGCGCAAGAATAAAGGCTCTTTAATGAAATTGCCCCATTATTTTACAAGCCCAGCAGCTCATACAATAGAAAATATTGCCCTCTGCACTTATCCTCTGCTAAATACCATCCTCCTGGGGCTTTTTGCCACCATACTAACTATTTACCTGTTTTGGCTTGGAAGGCGGATTTTGAAATTGGTCATCAATAAGGGTTTGCAGAAGAGAGTATACACATTAATATTGTCAGTTTCAGGTTTTCTACCATTAAGGGTCATTTTACTTGGACTCTCCGTTCTATCTAAACCAGAAGATTTGCTGTTTGAAGCACTTGCTTTCTCAGCTTTTCTTGCCCTTCTATGCTGTGCTGGGGTGTGTATCTGCATGTTAGTATACTGTCCAATTGCAGATTCATTAGCTTTGGGGAATCTTCAGGACATGGAGGCCAGGAGAAGAATAATTGATGACCACAATGACACTATTTCTCTCATTGCTAACCAAAGCCATCTTGCAGAAAGCAGTCGAATTAGCCCTGGGAGAAACTCCGATGCATCAACCAAGCGTGGATCAATTTCTTTTAGAACTTACGAGAGGGATGGGACATCAACAACAGGGCCATTTGTGGAGCTGAGCCTATTCTCTCCTAGTCGAGATGCAACCCCACCAGGATCACCTCCATTTATGGGTTGGGGGCTAATGCATCCTCCAAAGCAAGCACAAGGGTACTGAAAGTGGGCAAGGAACTGAGAACTCTTGGTGAATATCAATTTTGTGGTAAAGAAAAACTGATTGTAAAGGGTTAGTTTCAATAAGAATTTTATTCTTGGTTTGTTTTCTAATTTTAGATATGGTCATGGTGGTTTTAATTTATGAGCTTTTTCTCAAATTTTCTTCCAACTTCTGTTTAAGGTTTTGTGCAATTGACCTATTTTTCTTGCATGATTGCATAGAGGATATATGAGTGAGTGAGTGAGTGAGTGAGTGAGAGAGAGAGAGAGAGAGAGAGAGCTGAAGCTTCGTTAAAAAAAAAAAAAAATCCTTTGCAGGTTAAATTGAAGTTCTATTATTGTATTTTCAAAGGTTTTTGATATGCATGGGAGCTTTTGACAGGTTTCATGTGCATTTTATTCCTTCTGAATGTAACTTTACTTTTTTGATTAGGGGCTTTTACGTATTGAGTATTTGCAATGTATAGAACCAATATGCCTTTGAATATAGATCTAAAACTGCTTACCTGAAGAAGTGATTGAACAAGAAGCGAGCGATTTGATGTATTAAACGACCTAGTCGGAGCACTCATATACCTGAACCGGTTTTATGTAAAGTTCTTTTATCATCAAGAAAATTATGACGATCAAGAAGATATCTTCTGGGTGTTCATCTTAATCAAGAAGAAAATTATGACCATAAAGAAGAAATCTTCCGGGTGGATCTGGACTGAGCCAAGAAAACTTGAAGAATCCATCTTCTCCCTAAAACAAATCACTAAAATTTCACCACAGGCGCAAAAAACTTTCATACCTAATAAATTCAATTGACAATTTTTTGGGGAAATGCAGTAACTAAAACTAAATTCTTCATCGAATCTGAAGGAGGCCAGTAGCATCTTCAAAACTTGCTGCTGCTGAGAGGATACCTTTTCTAAGCCAAGAAAGGAGAGTGATTTAGCTGTTGACAACTTCAGATTCTATTGTTATTATGTACTAATGTTTGCTTGTCCATTGTCCAAAGCTGATAAAATATGCCATCATCTAACATTTTTTTTCGTCATCAGTTGCTAGAAAAACTGTTTCTTCATTTAGAACATTTTTAGGGCTTGGATATAGTTTTTCTCCCCTCCCAGTAAGCAGCAGCTGCAATTTCTTTGAACTTCCAGAATCAACGTACCAGAAGTCATCACCAACAGCCTATCGTCTTTACCTGTCATTAAAGTAAGCACAAAGGTTAAAATGTATTGTCTTTCTTCGTAAAAAAAAAAAAAAAAAGAAAGGTTCTTGATTCTTAAAAATGAATCTCAATTGAGCTATATTTCAATCATTTTTCTCTTAGTAATCGATCTGCCTCCATAGAAAACCTCCTCTCGAATGTTTATATCCCCTAAATTATTAGACATTTTTTTAGTTGTTATACTCACGGGTGCCAATTCATTCTCTAGGCACTGAAAATAACTAGATCTTGAAGTGGGGAGACAAACATTAATTGTCAAAGTTAAGCTCCTTGAATCTTCCTCTCGTTAAACAAGTCATAAAATATTAACCTTGCCACACAAAACTTTCATAAATAATATAATTTTTTGTTTTTCTTTTTTAACTGGTGTGGTGTGGTTAGGTGTTGATATGAACCATTTGCTAATAAAACTTGGAAATATAAAGATGTAGCCACTGCTGTTTGAACGAGGCCACCACTAACAATTTAGAAAATAAATAAATAAATAAAAGAAAGCAATTTCTTTTTAAACAAAACAGAAAGCAATAATTTTACCATTGTGGGGTTCCCCCCCCTTCCTCCTCTCCTATGTTCTTATATTGTTAATGTTCACAACTTTCATGTATTGAGTTTTCTGAATTTGGGAGGTTTTTTTTGTTAATTTCTAACAAAAAAATCACCAAAATTTCTTTTTAAACAAAATAAAATCAATTGTTTTATCATTGTCGGTTCCGTCTCGTCTCCTATGTTGTTAGATTGTTACTGTTCATAACTTTCATATATTGAGTTTTCTGAATTTGGGTGGTTTTTTGTTAATTTTAAATAAAAAACCACAAAAATTCATGGATTTCCTTAATTTTTTTGTGATATTTTGTTTTTAATAAATAATTTTGTTGAGCATAATAGCTTGATATGTGTGGTTCTTATTGTTATTGCAGTGATAGCTTTCGAGAGGGTGTGCGTGCGGGAGATAACCCTGCCTCTATGGCTGTTTACGCGAGCTTTAAGCCCTCTTTAAACACTCTTAGAGCATATATATTAAAACAAACACACTATAACTTTTCTTAGAGAAAAAGGGATATATACAAAACACCCCTTTTTCTAATATATAATTTATCTAGTTTGCCTACACTCGTTAAGTGCTCTTTAGCCGACTAGCACTCAGCTTTAGGTGACGTGAAACCCAACCCCTAACCTGAGCCCTTCGGGTCTATTACACCCAGCCCATATAACTGGATTGAGCTAATTCCTTGTTGTCGTATTTCCTATACTTCCACTAGTTTGGTTCAGTGGTTTTTCTCAAGTTATGAAATTTTGTAAGTGATGTTAGAAACTGCTAGCGTTTCCTATATAAGGCTTGACTTGTATATCTCGCGATATAACTTTAGGCCACACTTCACAGACAAGAAGGCTAACATTGTAGTCCCTTAGGTCTTGAGGGAAGAGTCTTGCCTCTTCTTAAGTGGAGAGAAACTACTGACTTGATATCACGTCGAGGGAACTTTAGATGGGGGGTCGTGATAATTGTTGTGGCGAACAACTTATATTATCCTAAATGGTATGACAAGTGAGGGAGTACTTTGCAGATGGATCTTATTAAATCACAAGCAAGAAACCACCATCAAACTCAAGAAGGAAGATTGAATGATGAATCTCACATTTTCTGCCTTAATATCCAAGCTTCCATTGCATTTTATCTGCTCTCCAACATAAACGACATTTTCAAAACCGTTATTCAGTTAATGAGTTCTCACAAACTCATTTCTGAGCATTTATCCTGTTCTTTGCAACCATGACTACTAGTGTCGTTGCTATTGCTGGTGTAGGATTTCACTTTTAGCCTTAGCAAGTTTCATTTTGAAAGAAGATGTTGGTTGGATTTGGACTTGTAATGATGTGGACTATTATTCACTTTCTTATTTGTTGGGCTTTAATGCATTACCTTATTATATTCTAATGAAAATCATTATGTTCGTTAAAAAAAAAAACAGAAAGTAATTAGTTGTCAAAAATTGAATAATCTAATAGCCAACTGATTTTGTATTATATTGTTTCAATTCTATTTATAAGTTTATATGTATGTGTAAATCAACACTATTAAGACTCATGAATTTATTGACTTGATCAGTTAAACTCTTACCGCTACACCAAATATCGGATCCACTCTTAAAATGGCCAAAAAAAAAAATCAATCTTCAATTCTAAGTAAGGCAACACCGACCCGACAGAGCACCAACCATTAATAAAGTAGAGGTCTATACATAGTATGAAGATTCAAGTCCTTAAATAGTTGTGGTATTGAAAATGTGGACAATATTGCACAGTTTAAAATTTGGGGGGACCAAGGAGTTTTTTCCTTATTTATTTTTTTCCAGCTAATATTTTGCCACGTGTCACCAACATCGACCGTGCTAGCCAACAGGAAAAGGAAGAAAAGTTCAAGAATCTACTTCTTCTGGCACTTGACATTTCAAAGAGCAATAAATAAATAAACAATACCAAAGTGACCATAATGCCCCTGAATGTCATGGAATTTAGACACTATCTCCTTATTTGATTTAAAGCAAATAAATTCTTATTAATAATTTAACTTAATATTTACATAAAATTAAAAATTAAAAATTAAAAATAATTTTAAATTTTTTTTATTTAAATCAAACATAATCATTTAAATTTATAAATAAATTTTATAAATTTTTGAAAAAATCATTTACATGAAACACACTCTATATCTCAAAACTCTACTTACACAAAAAATAAACTAACAATTTTTATAATCAAAATGATATTCATTAAAAAAATTCAATAATTTTAATCAAAACTAATTACTAAAAGTTTTGATTATTATATCTTATCAATTGCAAAATTAATATTTATTTAATATTTATATTAAATTATATACAAAGAAATTAAAAATACAATTGTATTTTTATCAAAATTTATTAATTTTACTAAAACAAAATACATTATTTATTGTTAAAAAAATTTATATAATATTATAATGGAACTACAGTAATTGTATTTTCAAATTATACAAAAAGTTAAAGTAATAATTTTGAGATAAAAAATATTATTCTTTGATAAAATCTCAATTTTTTTAAATTATAATTTACCTAATAAAAAAAATGCACAAAATTGCTACATAAATAGTAATTGAAAACTAAAAATAGGGGCAATCCTGTCATTTAATAGTGAGCGCAACGCCGCCAAGAAATCACCCGACCTTTCTTCATTTTTCTCGTTCTATTAACTAATCGCTTCTGCTGTCTTTCCTTTTCAACAGACAAATTAAAACCCTAACCCTAGCAACCATTGCATATAGCGAAGAAGGTTTTTATTAGAGCAAGAAAATGGCATCGTTCGATGAAGCACCTCCCGGCGATGTAAAATCCGGCGAGAAGATCTTCAAGACTAAGTGCGCACAATGCCACACCGTCGAGAAAGGCGCGGGTCACAAACAAGGTATGTATTTGTTTCTATGTTTTATGTTTGGATCTGATTTTGATTTAATCTTTTTGATTGAAGGTTTTTGTTTATGGATCTGATCTTCTTGTTGTTGTTGATGGATCGTCAGGGCCGAACCTGAATGGACTGTTTGGGAGACAATCAGGAACAACTGCTGGATATTCTTATTCTGCTGCTAACAAGAACAGGGCTGTTCAATGGGGAGAGAATACGCTCTACGATTATTTGCTTAACCCTAAGAAGGTACAATGTGAACAGGATTATTATTCTGTAAAATATATATTTTTTTTTATGATGAAATTAGTATATGGTTATTAGATGAGATCTTGAAATAATTGATTGAAATCAATTGAATTGAGGAGTTGTGATTGCACATAATTTGAATGATTTTGTGAAATTAGCTCTTTTGGGAATTGGAATTTCTGCAATTTGTTATATTGGGGGCTGGTTTTCATTGTTAGATTAGATGCTGGAAAAGTGTTGATTAGAATTGTTGGATTAGATGACCTAGTTTCTTCTTTGCAAAGAAGATGAGCTTTAGTAATTCAATTGGATAGTATTTGATTATATATGATCGGATTTCTTATTTAAGAATTTATATATGATCTTATGTTGGATTACTAAAGCTCATCTTCTGCAATTTGTTATATTGGGGAGTGGTCTTCCAATTGTTAAATTAGATGCTGGAGAGTTGATTGGAATTGTTGGATTAAATGACTTAGTTTTTTCTTTGCAAAGAAGATGAGCTTTAGTAATTCAATTGGATCCGTAGTCTTTGATTATATATGATCGTATTTCCTATTTAAGAATTTATATATGATCTTATTTCTTATTTAAGAATTGTGTTGTGTTATCTGTTTGAGTGTGATGACTTTTCTCAATTTTCTCATATATTAATTTTATTTTATTTTATTTTTCTACACTTATTATGCATTCTGAACCATTATAAGTGTTTGATTAATTTTTTTGGATTGCACAGAATACACACAGTTGAAGTGCTTTCTGTAAATATTTGAACATGTTTATAACCCTTGTTTGCTTCTGGTTTTTCTTTTGTGCAGTACATCCCTGGAACTAAGATGGTTTTCCCTGGATTGAAGAAGCCACAGGATCGCGCTGATCTCATTGCCTATCTGAAGGAAGCTACTGCCTGATCATTTTGATTAGTATGGCTATTTTTAGCAAATGATTTGTCACATTTATTGGTTCTCCCAAACAATTATTTTGTTCAAAGGATGAGGAAACTATCCACTTATGGAATAATACAGATTAAGGCTTGAAGAAGCTCTTTGTTTTGAGAGTAGAGATTAGGGAAAAAATTCTGTTAAGACCCTTTTCATGAGGCATTTCATGAAACCTGGATTTTTGTAGCTTCTCATATTATCTGCTGATATGTCGGTTGTTATGGATTTCAAATTATAGAACCTGTTCTCTGAAATGAATTTTGTTAGTAGAATCAGAATCTTTGTTGCTTTTGCCTACTAGTTGTTAGCTGTATATATTGCAAGGTAGGTTCTGGTTATTAGATTATGATTGTTTTTCTAAGATGTGCTTTATGAATCTTCATGTTAGTTGATTTAATGGATGGGTATCGGTTCTTTTTATATGTAGCAGCCTCTCATTTAGTTCCTTTAATAGTGAAAGATTTTTAATTTATGTGATGGTTCTCACTCTTGAATGTAGAGTGCTATAAACATAAAACCCATCCTTATGGTGTTCCTTCTGCTGAATTAATTAATTATTTATTTATTTATTTTTTGTGGTTCTTTTCATTTCTGAATATAGAGTGTTACAGGAATTGTAGTCTGATTTGCCTTTCGTTAAAGGCAAGCTAGACACATGTTGGTCATAATATTTGCAGTCTAGAGTATGAATCACATTGAACCATTTTTGTTTTGTGCATGATTTTCCAGTGATATCCTTTTGGATTGTCTTAGAAGGTTGGTGTTAGGAATAATAGCGCGATGAAGTATATGAGTAGGATGGTTGAAAGTACATGTATATCTAGATGGGAAGTATGCCTAGGTTTGACGTTGCATCATTGTGGATACATACATGCTTTATGTAGATGAGGACCAGATCAGAACAGGATATGATTTCCTTCATTAAGCAAGTAAAGGTGATGAGAGGCAGTTGTACACAAGGTTCAGTTTCACAAATGAGACTGAAGTGGGGTTGGTACTTCTCCAATCCTGTTGATTTGCAGGTCTAAAGAGTGTGTTAATGTTCCCTAGGGCTTTCAGGTTGGTAGCCTAATTTCAGATTGTTGGAATTGAACCTTTGAAGTTTGGTTTTGAAGAGAGACACAGGGCGTGTGTTCAGCTGGAAGAACAATGTGATTTGTGGTTTTTACTGCAATTTATGTCGTGGCATATGAACATTGTAAGTATGCATGCAAGAAGGAGCCATTATGATGTTGCCTGTTCTGTTGAAATCTAATTGTTGCCTTCATTAGTTACCCCAGTCAAGATCGAAGTGTAATCTGGCCTGCCGTTTGACTTCCCTCAAAACATTTGAGGTCAATTTGTAATTTGGCCATAATTATTTGTTCTCTGTGGTACATTTTTTTTACCGTGTGGGGAATTCATTAGTTAAACTGTTTATATTGGTTTATTCATCCACTGGTTGCCAGACCTTAGATGTCTCCATTGGTATTATTTCTGTTTTAGCCTTTTGAAAAATCAATTTTGATTGATCCCGCGTTGAGCTTTTTAAATTGCTGGGCACCTTCCTTAGAAGTAGTTTTATTCTCTTTTACTCGGAGTCAAATTGGACTTTTAAACGCTCCTTGGAAAAAGGATAAGAAAAATGCTAATAACACCATTTTGTTGTTTTATTATTTAATTAATAGTTGTTTTTTTAAAATTAAAATCGAATGGAAAGTATTTTAATAATTTTTAAATTGGGAAAGGGAGTCAAAAATTAAAATCGACCTATTGATGTCTTAATAAATTATTTAGTTCGGTAAAATTTAAATTATACTAAATTTGTTAAATAATTAAAGAAAAAGTATAAAAATGACCCTAAAGTCTTTTCAAAATCTCACATAAATGTTTGATTTTTATTTTGAAACAAATGTGACTCTCATCTTTCTATAATCTGATTTTTGTATCCTCATCCAACAGTGCTTCACAAGCCTTTATTTATTTATTTATTTTTAATGTTTGTTTGCACTATATGCAGGTCCCATAAAAATTTAAAAAATAGAGAAAAAATGCCACTCTTCCGTTATCTCCCACCTAAGCTGCTAAGGTGGAGGCAGCGGCGGCGGTGGCGGCTTCTTTATCAGGACAGATGGTAGTGGCTTGACCATAAAAATATCGGTCTCATCCAGCAAACAACCCATCATGATTATGAGATGGGCAATAGTTTATCTTCAATGTCAGTGCACACTTTTAAGTATTAACATTAATTATCTATACCTTATTTTATGTATGGTGCCATCAACTCTTTAGATACATATTGCATAAGAAATTAGAACATAATTAAAATTCCACTTCCGTCTAGTTCTTATTTTCTTTAAAATAAGAAGAATGAAGCTATAAGAATTCTTTTGATTCCACATTCATTTCTTGTTCACAATATTAGAAAGGTTATTTCTTATTCAAAATTCATCACCAAAAATCTATTTCCTTTAATTTCATCTTTTACCTTTTTCTCTAAATAACTTTTTGTTTGGATTTAAAATGAATTTTCGCTAAGTTCACCTATATGTGCAGACCCAAGATCCAATTACATGTGTAGAAATTAATTAAATAATTAATTATTGCAAGAACGAAGTGGTTAGCTGTGGATTTTAAACGTTGAGAAGTGGAGGTAAGGTGGAGTCTTTAATGAGAGACATGTAATAGTGGACTAAAGAGTAGTTAACAAGTTGAAGATGAAGGGAGCGCTTCCTACAAAACAAGGGAGATGAATGATCCAACATAAGAAAACTACAGACAACTTCAATCAATAACAATCATATAAAAAATTACAATTTCTGTTTCCATTTATTGTTTATGTTTCTATATGTTCAAACTTAAGTTTCTTAACTTTAAATCACCTAGTGCACTCAAAAATTTCAGATCACTGTAGATGGTGGGGTTTAGCGTGTGCTCAAGTGTTTGACTATCACGACACTGTGTGGGTTCAAGGTTCACTAAAAAATACAAAGTAAGTTAAAAGCTTAATCGGAGATGAAATCGACATCCGGATGAGTTGGGACACACTTATATGGTAATTGGATTCCATGTATGTTCTCAAAAGCTGTCATCAGATAACGGGTTCGAAAACTGAGTATGGACTTTTAGAATGGCTACCCAACTTTGTGATTGGCCTTCGTTTGTGTTTTATGTTTTATTACCTTTAATTATTCAATTATTTCTTTGTTAACATGCAAATTATAATTGCCTTCAAATAATTGGTCAAATTTTACATTAAGATATAGATTTGCACATTAATCCCATTTCACAATTTAAGTCCCAACATTTAAAATAAATAAAGCAAGTAATAATTTACAATCATACACTCCAAATGAATGAAGAATGGATTAGGAATTACAACACTTTGTAAAAGAAAAAGGTAAAATAATGAAAAATAAACCATAAGTAAATCGAAAGTAAACTTTTTGGATGACCAATAAAACCTCTCAAGAACTAATTAATATGATGGCTATTTGATGATTAAGAATCACCGAATAACCCTTATAATAAACGCAAGTCAGCCCTTTCTTACAAAACAAAATAAATAAACCTACAGAAGGAAATGACAAAGTTAACTCATGGAAAATAAAATACTAATAAGAACAATAAGTATCTAAAATGTTGGTCAAGCATAATAATAAAACGATCGTAAAAGATGAATGAAAAGACAAAGCATGGGTGTTCTCAGTAATCATGCACAATTGCGAGAAAATCAAGACAAGGTTGTGCAGGATCTTGTTAGAGTGGTGATCACCTCATGACATGGCAAAGAGAAGGCACCTTTTTATACAGGCACTGTTTGACCAACAGATGTAGGTAACTTCTATAAGCAGTAAACTTATATTTCAAGCAAGCAATAAATGATATAGACAAACAAGACTCATAACTATGCTTAAAACTTTAATGGATCATTTAGGGGCAAAGCATAACATAAGCGATGGACAAAAGAAAATGAATAAATAAGCAAATAAATAATAAGTTATGCAAATCTATAATTTTAACATTAAAGAGAAATAAAAATCATTACTGAAATATGAGTTTTTCTAAAATAGTTAGCCCTCATAATTGGATGTGGGTGTTAAACTCCATTTGAATACAAGCTTTTCACCTTTTTCTTTCAAAAAAATAACCTTTGAACTTGATTCTCCTTCTTTCCTCACTCAAGGACGTTTTTCTTCTCCTCCCAGAGCTCCTTATTTTTCCTCAATTTTTTTATTATGGTTGCTAACCTCCCTCTTTCTCTCTCTTCTTCCTTTTTTTAATCCCATGCCTAGCCTATATCTCTACCTTTTCACTCATCATTGCCCTTTCCAACTCACCATTTCTTCCAAAAAATCCTCTTATTCACAAAATTGGCTGAGTTCAGTAGAAGATGAGCCTACTAAGTTGGCTGCCATGGTTACCTCTACATTTAATGCAGAGACAAGTGGTTATTGTAGAGATGCATCTCTACGATGACGCGATTGCCTATTGCCATAGAGGTTATCACCTCTTCAAAGAGGCATTGCCTCTTTGGCCTAACTCTGTATTAGGCCAAATGGGCTAAGGTGGGTTAAATTTGCTTCTTAATGGGTTTGGGCTGAGATTTTGGTTTTTAAGCTTTTAGGTCCATTTTCAAGAAGATTTAGGCTTCTTTATTGCATTCAAGCCTTGCATTACTCATCATCAGGCTATATGGCGAGCCAATCAAATCGAGCAACCACAATTCACCCCCTATCTTGGGTCGATCGAACTGAGTGTCAACAGTTTGCCGTTTGATTTTTCAAAAATCCAAATGCATACAATGACAATTTTTAAAAAAATCATATGTATAACAAAATTAAGGGATGTACTTAACCTCTAATGTTCACTTAAGAGGTGAATTCTTTAACTTGAAATGTGACCATGTTCCTTGGGTTTTTCTGGCCCAATCAGCCACTTATTAATATTTAATAAATCATCTAAAAATGTGACCGTGATCCTCAGATTTTCTTGGCTCGATTAGCCACTCATATGAAATGTGATTCACAAGTTTTCCTGGCCCAATAAACAATCCCATATATGGAATAGGAAACTCACATGTTCATCCTTGGGTTTTCTTGGCCCGAGAGGCAGTCCTTTATCTGAAACAGGAAACTTCACACTGTCATTCTTAGGTTTTCTTGGCTTGAAAGGCAATCCCTTATCTGAAATGGAAAACTCCACATTTTCATCCTCGGATTTTCTTGGCCCAAGAGGTAGTTCCATATTTGGAATGGGAAACCCACGCCATCATCTTTAGGTTTTTCTGGTCTAAGAGGTGGTCCTTTATCTAAAATAGGAAAGTCCACACTATCATCCTCGGGTTTTCCTGGCCTGAGGGACAGTCCCTTATTTGAAATAGGAAACTCACCTTTATCCTCGGATTTTCCTAACTTAAGAGGCAGTCCTATATCTAGAACAAGAAACCCATGTCGTTATCCTTGGGTTTTCTTGGCCCGAGAGGCAGTCCCTCACCTGAAATATGAATTTCAAGGATACAACCTGACCTGTCACTACTAAAATTATGAACTTCGGGAATATAACTTGACCAATTGCCCTTTCTTTAACTAAGAAAACTTCTATTAATTTTCAAAATTCGCTCCAGGAAACCTTCCCCTTCTCACTCATCATTTTCTTCATTTTTATCATTTTTATAATTCATATTGTCTTTTTTTTTTACTATAAAAATCTCCTCTTCTCCCTTTTCTTTCTTTTTCTCTTATTTTTCTTTTCTTATTCTCTTTACCTTCTTTTTTCCCACATCCACTTTCTTTCAAAAAATAGACAATGAGAGGACGCCGCCTATGCTTGAGTGGGATGGCATTTTTGTTGGGTTTCATGATACAAACGCAGTAGAAAATTAAAAATTTATCATGTTTCCAAACTCAGATCCATGTAATTTGATTACTTAATTAAATTTAGGGTTTTAAGAATCTTACCAAAACGCATAAAAGGCAAGATTTTCTAGAAGGATGAGAGGAGGTTCACACCAGTAACACCTTACCTCGAGCTTTTTGCTTTGGTTATTCAGATCTAGACATCTCTAAAAAGATGCGTCCTCTATAGGTATCCACACGAACAACCCTTCATAAAAATGAATTGGAGTGTGTACTAACAACTTTCATAATTGTCTCACAAATCAAGAACAAAAGAAAAACTCTGTGTTTATTTTCTAAGAAGAGAGAAAACAAATTTGGAGGCAGAAAAAATAAGTGAGTTAAACCCTAGAGAATATAACATATTTATAAACTTCAAATTAGGGTTTCACCTACCAATGACCTTTTGGTAATTTTCCATTTATTATATTCTAATTTTGTTTTAAAAAAATAAATCAGAAATAAAATCTTATTTATTTATTTAAAATAACATTTATCTTAAACAAATAAACAAACAAACAAACAAACAAACAAATAAATAAATAAAACACTTTAATTATTTATTTCCACAAAGTTTATTTTGGGCTTATTAAACCCATATTCGTTTTGGGCTTATTCTAAGTGTGTGACCTTGTAGGTTCACATAACATTGGCAATGGGCCTAAATCTCTATTTAGGCCTATAAGTCATAAGTGGCCTTTAGTAAGACATTATGACTACCCAAGTCATGTGAAGTCAATAATCCAACATAACCTAATTATAGTGAATTTTATCGTCCCTTTATCACATGATATCTTAATTGAATATAAGGAATAGAATGTCATCCTTATATAGTTCAGTATTATGACTTGATTCTAAGTAAACTGAAAATGATAACTTTTTATCAATTCATTTCAATATGGCTATGCATTTTCCTTTAGTCTATCTCATCAAGGGGCCCATAGATATCTTTCTCATATTAATGAGGGATAAATTCCTTCTGAATCACTCATATTCCTCATATAACTAATTTCATATCCAATAACATCCTATTTAATTGTCCGGTTAAAGACAATGTTATAATGCGTCAAAACATAAAATAGCTATGTAGAAATCCATAATGATTTCAAGGTCAAAGGACTGAAATAAAATTACTGTGATGAGAAATACTTATGATAACAATCTATGTAGCATTCTCATAGTGGGGTCAATCCAGTATATGATCTCTCATCATGTACCTATGAGTTGACTTAATATCTCATTTTCATGATTAGTAAAACATAACCATCGGTCAACATCATACTAGCCTTAATACTTTAATATTTATATAATGAATAAATGACTAGGGATAATTAGAATAGAAATTTTATTTTAATCTAAGGGTTTTACTATCAAGTCACATACTTGATGGCCTTAGTAAGAATTAAGCATTCATATAATTATCATAAAATCAAATGATAATGAAATACCTCTTTATTAATAAAATAAAAAAGTCAATACATAATCACAAATGATTTACCTAGTGCATATCACTAACATCTCCCACTTGCATTAGGCCTAATCAACATCGTATCGAATACCCATGGACCTAGTATGACTCTTATGTTTAGGCTATGGAAGAGGCTTAGTCAGTGGATCAACAACATTACCATTTATAGGTACTCTGCATATCTTGACGTCTCCTCTCTCAATGATTTCTCGAATGAGATGATAACGCCTGAGTATGTGTTTGGATCTCTGATGTGATCTGGGCTCCTTAGCTTAGACTATAGGTCCATTATTATTACAATACAAGTTCACTGGATCTAATATACTAGGAACAACACCTAGTCTAGTTATGAATTTATTGATCCAAATAGCCTCCTTAGCTGCTTCTAAGGCAGCTATGTACTCAGCTTCTGTTGTAGAATCAACAACGGTGTCTTGCTTGGAACTCCTCCAGCTCACTGCACCTCCATTCAAACAAAACACATATTTTAACTGTGATAAAAAATCATCCTTGTCAGTTTGGAAGCTCACCTTCCTAACCACCATACAATAAAAATGCATCCTTAGTTCTTCTCAAGTACTTAAGGATATTTTTCACTACTGTCCAGTGACTTTCACCTGAGTCTGACTGGAATATGCTCATTGTGCTTAAGGCATATGAAACATCAGTTCAAGTACACAACATTGCATACATGATAGATCCAATAGCAGAAGCATATGGAATCTTACTCATGCGGTTTCGCTCATCTTGTGTCATAGGACACTGGGTCTTGCTGAGACTAATGCCATGCGACATTAGTGAGAATCCTCTCTTGGAATCTTGCATGCTAAACCTGTTAAATACCTTATCAATATAAGTGCTTTGACTTAGGCCAATAAGCCTTTTAGATCTATCTCTATAGATTTTGATGCCTAATATATAAGTAGCTTCACCTAAGTCTTTCATTGAGAAACAATTCCCTAACCATGATTTAACATTTTGTAAAATAGGGATATAATTTCCAATGAGTAGTATGTCATCCACATACATCACTAAAAACACAATAGCACTCCCACTAACTTTTTATATACACAAGGTTCATCTTCATTTTTAATGAAGCCAAATTCTTTGATTGCTTCATCAAAATGAAGATTCCAACTTTGAGATGCTTACTTCAATCCATAAATGGATCTTTGAAGCTTGCATACCTTTCTAGAATTCTCAGGACAGATAAAACCCTCTGGCTGTGTCATGTACACATCCTCAAGTAAGTTTCCATTAAGAAATGCTATTTTGACGTCCATTTGCCATATCTTATAATCATAGTATGCATCTATGGCAAGGAGAATTTGAATAAATTTTAGCATAGCCACTGGTGAAAAGGTTTCATCATAGTCTATACCATGTGTTTGTTTGAAACCTTTTACAACCAGTCTTGCCTTAAAGGTATGCACATTGCCATCTATGTCAGCTTTCTTTTTGAAAACCCATTTGCACCCAATAGTTTTTAAACCATTATTTGGGTCAATCAAAGTCTATACTTGATTATCATACATGGATTGCATTTCTAATCTCATGACTTTAAGCCATTTCTTAAAGTCAGGACTATTTATGGCCTCTTGATAGGATGTGGGCTCATTTTGATCCATAATTAACACATCATTATCATCGGTTATAAGAAATCCATATCTCATGGGGATTTGACGTGTCCAACCAGACCTCCTTGGGCTTTCTAGTACTTATGCAGGCTCAACAACTACTTATTGATTCAACTGTGGTTCCATATCAGGTACAATGCTATTTTGTGGGCCTTGAATTCCTTCATGTTGCATTGTGCTCCCATTGGTTCCTTTGGAAATAAACTCTCTTTCCAAAAATACACCATTCTGAGACACAAACACTTTGTTCTCAAATGCATTGTAGAAGTAATATCCTTTCATTTCTTTAGGATATCCCACAAAAAAGAATTTTTTAGATTTGGGTGCTAGTTCATCTGAGATTTGATGCTTTATAAAAGCATCACATCCCCAAATCTTAAGAAAAGACAAACTGGGAGTTTTTCCAGTCCATGTCTCATATGGTGTCTTTTTAACTGCCTTCGATGGAACTCTATTCAAAATGAATGTAGTAGTTTCTAAAACATATCCCTAAAAAGAGATTGAAAGATCAAATTAACTCATCATAGATCGAACCATATCTAATAGAGTCCGATTTCTACGCTCAAACACACCATTCCTTTGTGGTGTACCTGGAGGAGTTAATTGTGAAACAATCCCATAATCTCTAAGATGATCTGTAAATTCTTGGTTTAAATATTCACCACCTCGATCAGATCTTAGTATTTTAATATTTTTACCAAGTTGATTATGTACTTCATTCTTGAAAATTATGAACTTTTTAAAAGATTCAAATTTATGTTTCATTAAATAGAGATAACCATATCTACTGAAATCATCTGTGAAAGTTATGAAGTACTAAAAACCTCCTCTAGCAGTTGAGCTTAATGGTCCGCATACATCAAAAAGTATTAGGCCCAATAAGTCATTAGCCCTCTCACTCTGTCCACTAAAAGGTGTTTTAGTCATTTTTCTAAGTAAACAAGATTCATATATATCAAATGATTCATAATCAAATGAATTTAAAAGCCCATTTTGGTGTAGCTTTGAAATGCGTTTCTCATTTATATGGCCTAAACGACAATGCTAGAGATAGGTCGAGTTTAAATCATTAGATTTAGACTTCTTTGTATTAATGTTATGGATTGGTATTTCATTTGTAATATCCCGTATTTTTAAAATATTTTTACACTGTACCGGGATATGCAGTGTTAATAATTTCTGTATATTATATGATATTTTTACGAGTTAATATGTATTTAAAACCTATTTTAATTACTGTGTATTATTTTCAGTGTTTTACGTAAAATTTTCCTGGGACTTGCATTTTCGGGGAAATTTTCACGTAAACAATGTAATATTAATTATTTTAAATATATTTTCGGACTTGCATGAACTCATGTGTATTTTTAAATTATTAAATAAAGCCTGTGTGTGAATATTTATTTAATTAGGGTTTAATATATATAACCCTAATATTTTATTATTTATTTATTGTTATTTAATTATTTTATTCATTATTAAATTATTAAATTTTTTTTTATTATTATTTTATTAATATTTAACTATTTTATTTTTCTTTTTCTTTTTTTTTTCTTTTCTTTTTTCTTTTTCTTTTCTTTTTCTTTCTTTTCTTTTCTTTCTTTTTCTTTTTCTTCTTCTCCTTCTTCCTTCTCCCACGCCCGACCACCACCATTCTCCCTTCCCTCCCGCTGCAACTCCGGCCACCTACCATCGGTGTGCCTCCCGGCTTGCCACCGCTGTTCCCAGCCGTCCCCCGCCGCCAGCAGCTCCCTTCCCCGGCGCCGGCAGCTCCATTTTCCATTTTTGGCCGAAAGTCGATCCATCGCTGTTTCTCCCTCCTCCGGCCACCGTTTTCGACACCGCCGGTCTCTTTCTTCTCCTTGAGGTCTGGTGAGTGTGATTATATCTTTGGTTTGAGCTAAAATGGTTTAGATTTGCTTAGGTTTCAATTTTTCAATTTCGATCACATTAGGGTTTTTGAATTTTTTGAGATTTGAATTGGATGATTCATGAAAAATCCCTTTACAAATGTTGTTCCTAGTAGCTCAATATACATGTATGAATTTTTATAGAATTTTTGGAGATTTTTTGGATTTTTGAATATTTTAATATTATTTTCTAATTTTCGGAAATTAATTATTTAAATTATGAAATTGGAGTTTATGGTTAAATTAGGTATTGAAATGAATTATAGGAATTTATTTGGAATTTTTATGAATTTCTAAGTATTTATTTTGAATTATTGAAGTTTATGTAAATTTGGGAAATTAGGGTTAATTATGTTTTTAATTGAATTTAATTGGATAATTGAGTTTAATTATTGATATTATTGATAAATATGTTGAGAGAATTAATTTTGGATAATTTTATAATTTTTGGTGAATTTTTGAAGTAATTTAAGTATATTTATATATAGGGGTATTTTGGTAATTTTACCCTAAATTGTCTAAAAATGTAATTTAATTGGTTTTAATAGTTATTTAAGGTATAAAAATGATTTCTACAAATTATTTGGTATTTTTAACTAATTAAAATTATTTTTCGGGAATTATTTTCAATTATATATATAATATACGGTTTTTCTAATAAAATGAGTTTTTATCGGTTTTTACAGTGTTTTAAGGTTAATTATGTAATTTCTACATATAAAATGTATTTCTATGTTATTAGGGTATTTTTGGTATTTCTGAAATTATTCTGTGTTTATGGACCCCGGTCGGTAGATTGTAGTCTGGAGTCCGACCGAGGGGTTGTGGATTGTGTTGAGCTTATTTTTTGAAGTGTGTTTCTTTGTAGGGTCGGCTCTACTCTTTTGAGTAGAGAGATGTCCGTTTTACAGGGGAGATTCTGCCGGATTTTCGGTAGAATTCTCGTAAAATGTGATGTCCAGTCGAACCCTAATTTCTAATTCTGTTTCCGTATTTAAATACTCTAGATTGAATTCTAGGATTTCTGTTAGGTTTATTCTGATGTCGATTATTTATTGCTTGTTTAGTTGCACCGAGACCGAGGGCTAGTGGACCAGGCCCGTCGAACCTGTCTCGTGGAGCGCATTAGGTGAGTTACTATACTATATATATATGCTTAGGATGCATGATTTAGAAATGCATGTTTTATGTTGATTAAATATGCATAAATAATTTGATTATTTCTTAAGTTTATATTAAGTATATTTTTGGTATATAATAAATTATATACATGTTTTATTAATAAAATATATTTAAAATGTTTTTAAATATATTTTTAGTTTAATTTATGATTTGATTGGATTTATTTGACGTATATATACTCGAAATATACCTGGTTTACGTTTGGTATATTTCTGGTATATACATGGTTTATATTGTTATTTCATTTATATTCATGCATCATTTATTTTTGTGAATGAATGTTTTATATTATTAATGGTGAAGGATATCGATAGAACGTGCTACCTAGTGGGCAGCACTAGGACCGAGTACGTACCGGTACGCCTATAGCTTTAGGCTATATTACGAACTTATTTGTGGATATTGATTGATTATGATTATTGATGTGTGAGATGTGATTTGGGTGTGATTGCTGGAGCTCGGTTGACCAAGTGTCTCGGGGCCAATCACACTGGCAGTCAGACTGCTGGAGCTCGGTTGACTTAGTGTCTCGGGGCCAGTCTATTGTCTAAATGGATTAAGTGGATATATTTGGAATAAGTGAGCCTGTATGGCTAGAGTGTTGTTTAACACTATTTTCTGAGGTTGCGTTATTCTAGGGTTCTATGTGATCCTTCATAAACGATGATTTTCATTAAAACATATAAAATGATTTTTCTGCATCTGTGTGAAATTGCCTGTATATATATTAGATATATATATACTGTTGATTGTATGCATTGTCACTTAGTGTGTATGTATATATATTATAGTAATTCACTCAGTGAGGTCTGACTCCCCTCCGTTGACTATTTTTCAGGAGAGTCAACTTCTTCAGACCTCAGTAGCAGGTCGATACGTCGGATTTCTTCTGCCCCGGCTTCTTTTGTGTAAATTATTTACTTGAGTCTTATTTATTTTATCTAGACACTGCAGTAGTTGTGAATCAAAGTGTTGGATTTCATGTATTTTATTTAAAGAGATGTATTATATTGAAACTGGATTTGTATTAAAAGATTTATATATCTATGAGATGAGATTTTGATTTAAATCCAGTTGATGTGAATAATGTTATGATATTATGATTTTTATTTCCGCTGCATATTATATTGTTATTGTTATTATTGTATATTTATTTTATTTTTAGGCTTGCTACGGGTTCCGGATTCGAAAGAATTCCCGTTCCCTAGCACCGGTCATGGCCCCTGTTTTGGGTCGTGACATCATTAGTGTCTTCAGCATCTAAAACATAAAGTCCATTAGTGCATGAAGCATATCCATAGAAAATGTTATCTTGATAAATGTTGCATTTATTATTCTTAATAATAAATTCAAACCCTTTTTTATCCAAACAAGAAATAGAAATAATATTCCTACGTATAGTAGGTACATAATAACAATTTTCTAAAGATAAAACAAGTCCACTAGGCAAAGGTAACTCATAAGTTCCTATAGCTAAAGCAGTAACTCTTGCTCCATAGCCAACACGTAGGTACACTTCGCCTCTTGCCAATGATCAACTCCTTTTTAGACCCTACACATTTGTACAAATGTGAGATTCTGATCCAGTATCTAATATCCAAAAATCAGAAGCAGATAGATTTAATTCTATAACATGAATACCTGAAGAGGTAGTCTTACCACCCTTTTTCTTCTTCAGATCATCCAAATAAAGCTTGCAATTTCTTTTCTAGTGGTCTGGCTCATTATAGAAAAAGCAAATTCCTTCCTTTGCTTTGGGTTTAGCTTTGGATTTGGGCTTGGGCTTCTGAAAGCCTTTAGAGACCTTGCCCTTGCCCTTTCCAACCCTTTTCATCCCCTTTCCCTTATTGACTATGAGAACATCCTTGGTGTTACTTTTGATGTTCTTTTCAGTAGTTTTTAACATCCCATACAACTCTGAAATAGTCTTCTCCATACTATGCATATTGAAATTCATAACGAAGCTATCATAAGCTTCAGGCAAAGATTGGAGAATAATATCCACAGCTAGTTCTTATTCAATCTTGAGACCATGCTTGTCCAAGTGATCAAGATGACCCTTTATCTTAAGAATATGAGGACTAACAGAGCCACCAGTAGTCAGCTTGCAGGAAAACAATGCCCTGATGGTATTAAACCTTTCAATTTTGGCTTTCTCTTAGAACATTGCCTTGAGATGGCCTATCATAGTATAAGCCTCCATTTCCATCAGCTGCTTTTGTAGCTCAGACTCCATACATCCAAGCATAACATAAGTGACATCAGTAGAATCATTGAGATTCTTGTTATAAGCATCCCTTTGTGCTCTAAGAGCACTGACAGTTGGTTCCTCAAGGATGGGTTGATCAAGGATGTATTCCTTTCTCTCATGCCTAAGAACAATTCTTAGGTTTCTGTACCAGTCAAGAAAGTTAGTCCCATTGAGTTTATCCTTCTAAAGGATCGATCGCAGTGACATGGTAGGTGTAATGTTTGAAGTCATTATCTATAATAAATATATATAAAGTCCATTCAGTATTTTATTAAATATGTATAAGGCATAATTAAAAAATCCCACTAAATTTACTTAAATTAATAACCCTCTAAGTTAATTTACAAATTTTAGTGGGATAAGATCCATATTTCACTATACTTTAAGTGAGCTTTTGGCTCATCGCCTAAAATATGCTTATTTAGGTAGACAACTCTTATCAATTACATCTCATGTAACTCTTGGATGGTATGGGATTTGACATCATATGTCATGGCTAACAATCTTATCTAATGCCCTAGGTTCAAAACTATTTTGATAACCTAGTTAAGTCAAACCATATTAAATGTTTGGATAGCACCATTATCCAATTTGCCTTCCCCGGATAAACTTATACACCCTGCTTTGGCAAACCCATATATAATAATCTAAGGCTTGACAAGTGTTGAATTTATGGGAGGCATTATAATGACTTAATATTAAATGAGGGTTCATCTTTATTTAATCTTATTTAGTTATTGTTATGTTGTATTGCATGACATCATATGGCATCACATACATGGCATCATATGACATCACATATATAACAACTAAAATAAATGTGACATAGCATGGCCCAAATCTAAGTTAATCTTCAAAAGCCAATATGAAGATCAAAGGTCAAACCTAGGTAATATTATAATTACAAATTGAGCCTCCAACTTGGATCTCCATCTTCTACCATGGATCTCCTTCTTTGGTTCCTACCTTGGATCTCCATCCTGGGCCTCCAA
This sequence comes from Mallotus nudiflorus, assembly GCA_947683625.1. Classification (NCBI taxonomy): domain Eukaryota; kingdom Viridiplantae; phylum Streptophyta; class Magnoliopsida; order Malpighiales; family Euphorbiaceae; genus Mallotus; species Mallotus nudiflorus. The sequence goes on along the minus strand of CANTUR010000873.1, from coordinate 403,166 downwards.
CTTGAATCGCACCATGGGTCTTGATTTGCATAAATTATTGTAATTTATTCTACACTATTTTAATAAAATAAATACAACAAAACAAAAATGACTTGCAGGCTATATTTAAAATTACAACCCATAAAAATTAAATCCAATCACATTGGTCTAAGGGTCATACTATGCACCATGCATTAAACAATAAACATGTATAACATAATAATCTATTTAGTTAGCAAATCCAATTATTATGTAAAAAAAAAATAATAATGTGACAATTCTTTCGGGGTCAAAGGGCAGCACCCTAGGTGGCAGTCCCGCTGGCTAGTCAGTGGGTCCGACGGTAAACACTTTACCTTAGCTCTTCGGTGAATTGCCTTTCAAATTTTTGAATATTAATGAATTTTCGTAATCAAATTACTATAAAATCAATCTGTTCAAAAATAGACAAAAACGCTCAATTAAAATATCACGACCCAAACTAGGAGTCATGATCGGCGTTAGGGAACGGGAATTCTTTCGAATTCGAAACCCGTAGCAAGCCTTAGAAAATAAAATCATGAAATAAATAATTAAAAAGTATGACAGAATTAAAAATTTTCAAATAAATATTATATAAATACTTCAAATCCTTCTCAATGAATATATCTTCGTATAGTAATCAAATACAAATTTTCAGAGTATACAATATCAAAACAATATAATACTCTTATGATTCAATAACACAACTACTGCAGTTTCTAGAATACAAATCAGAATTCAAAATATACATTTGCATAAAATAGCCGAGACTGAAGAACATCGGCAAAGAACTCTACAACTAAGGTCTGACGATATGGGATCTCCTGAAAAAAAAAATAATTGAGGGGGGTCATACCTCACTGAGTGAATTATTATAATATATATACATGCAAACTAAACCATAACAATAAGGCATTCTTATATATGTGTATATACACACATTTCACACGAATGCCAAACTCTGCCTTTATAAATATACTAAATGTAGAAAATGTTTATTTTAATTCATGAAGGATTCATAGAACCCTAATAATAGCAATCCCCAGTCAACCCCATCATCACTCTAGCCATACAGGCTCACTTGATTCCAAATAGAACACTTATTCCAAACTGGATAGCAGATTGGCCCTGAGACACTAAGTCGATCGAGCTCCAGCAGTCTGGCTGTCAGTGTGATTGGCCCCGAGACACTTGGTCAACCGAGCTCCAACAATCACACTATCTATCACCTCACATCTTAATCAACCCAATAGATCATTCAATCCACTTATGGATAGTAGACTGGCCCCGAGACACTAAGTCAACCGAGCTCCAGTAGTCTGACTGTCAGTGTGATTGGCCTTGCAATCACACTATCTATCATACCATTAATCTCAGTTAAACCAATCTAATAAATTGTAATCACCCAAAATTAACTCTCACTCAACCCTATTCTTTCGCATTGGTACGTACACGGCCCTAGTGTTATCCACTAGGAAGCACGCTCTATTGATATCCTTCACTTAGAATAAGTCATTTATTCTGAAAATAATTAATGTGGAACGATATTCATAATAATAAAATCAACCATATATATATACCTAAAATATAGTCAGTATATTTCGGGTATATATATGTCAAATAAAATATGAAATAAACTAAAGATAAATCATTGATATGGTTAAAAAAATTTAAATGAGTAATAATAATATAATATGCATTTTCTTAAAAATATACTTAAATATACAAAAGATATGCCCTAAGTACACAAATCATTTAATAAAACATTTATGTATAAATATTCATTTAAATACGTGTTTGTGTTTAACATATATTCACAAATATACTAAAAATAAACCTAATTATCTAGCATGCATATATCAAAAATAAACCCTAAAAATACCATTAATGTGCTAGGTTTAATTTAATAATAAAATATTTATTTATTTGGAAATAAATAAAAAATATACCAAAAATAAACTTAAAAATAATTTAAGTGTAGGTTTATAATATAGCATGCAATTATTTAAGAATAAACCTAAATTATACTAATCATTTAATAAAATAATTATGGTTTGATGTACATTTAAATCATGTATAGATATTAAATTATAACAAACATAAACCTAAATATCTAACATACATATATCAAAAATAAACTCTAAATATTCCAGCGATATATTAAATATATATAGACAATATACAAAGATTTATATATCAAGATATACTAAAAATAAACCAAAAATATACCAAATCATATTATAATTAAATTACTGTTTAAACATATAATGAAAATGAAAAATCTTAAGTCATGCACCCTATATGCAATGCATATATATATAGTATAATAACTCACATGTTAGCGTTTCACGAGATAAACTCGGCGGGCCTGATCCGTTAGGCTTCAGTCTCGGCGCAACTAAACAAACAAATGACAACATGAATCAGAATAAATTTAATGGAAATTCTAAAGACTCGATTTAAAATTTTAGATACAGAATTAGAATAGAGATTTGACCGGACATCACGTTTTATGAGAATTCTACCAAAAATTCGATAGAACCTCCCCTGTAAAACGGACATCTCTCTACTCAAAGAGTATAGCCGGTCCTGCAAAGAAAACACACTTCGGAATAAAACCAAATTCACAACCACAATCTCTCGGTCGGACTCTAAACTACAATTCATCGATCGAGGTTCACAATTCACAGAATAATTACAAAATACCAAAAATGCCCTTATATAATAAAAATATATTTTATAATTCCAAATTATATAATTAACCCTAAAACTTATTAAAAACCGATAAAAACTCATTTATTTAGAAAAAATTGTATAATATATATATAATTTGAAAATAATTTACGAAAAATAGTTTTAATTAGTTGAAAATACTAAATAATTTGTAGAAATCATTTTTATACCCTAAATAACTATTAAAACCAATTTAATTACATTTTTAGCCAATTTAGTGTAAAATTACCAAAATACCCCTATACATATAAATTTACTAAAATAAATCCAAAAATTCACCAAAAATAATATAATTACTCAAAATTAATTTTCTCAACATATATTTAAATAATATCAATAAATATACTCAATTAACCAATTTATTTCAATTAAACACATAATTAACCCTATTTTTCAAAATTACATAAACTTAATAAATTCCAAATAAATATATAAAAATTCACAAAAATTACAAATAAATTTTTATAATTCATTTCAACACCTATAATCACCATGAAACAAAATTTCATAATTTAATTAATTAATTTTTGAAAATTAGAAAATATTAATAAAATAATCAAAAATTCACAAAAATTAAAATAAATTCCAAAAATTCTAAAAAAATTACAGCATGTAGATTAAGCTTCCAGAAAAAAAAGTTTGTGAAGGAATTTTTCATGAATCAATCAAATTAAAGCTAAATAAATTTGAAAACCCTAAATGGCTGAAAAGAAGAAATTGAAACCTAAGCAATTCTAGACCAAATCAAGTGAAAAAAAGCTTGGAATCACAGTCAATAGAGCTCAAAGAGAAGATAGAGACTGGTGGCATCAAATTTGGTGGCTGGAAATGGCTTGATCGGAGTTGATTTCAATTTTTGGCCTCCTTGAAAAATCCGGCCAAAACACACTGAAAAAGGGAGCTTTAGGTGGTGGAAATGGCTGGAGGTGGAGGAGGAAGGATGAGAGGTACAGTGACAACAAAGAAATCAGCCGGAAAGGGAAGAAAACGTGTTGGGAGGAAGAAGAAGAATGGAGGGGCAAAATTGTAAATAAAGCAAACTTTTGATTTTTGTTATAAAATAATGTATATATGTATATATATATATGTCCACACTTATATCATAATATTATATATATTCTCACACACAAATAATTCTCACCACATAAATATTTTATTATATTTAATAATTTATACACTTAAAATTAATTAATTAATATTAAAACTAAATAATAAAAATTAAGGTAATTAATTAAATCCTAATTAATTTAAATAAATACACATATATACATTTTATTTTAGCACTTAAAAATTATGTATGAGTTCATGCAAATTCGTAAAACTAGTCAAAATAATTAACTTTAAATTATTTATATGTCAATTTCCCCGAAAATGCAATTTTCGAGAAAATTTTACGTAAAGTACTTAAAATAATATAAAATAATTAAAATTAGCTTTAAATAAACAACAAACTCATAAAATATCATAAATATATACAAAAATTATTAACACTGCATATCCCGATGCAGTATAAAAATATTTAAAAACTCGGGATATTACATAAAACAACCACCTTACAACCCTAATTTGCCTCAAGGAAGCAACTAACCAATTTTTGTAATCATATTACTGAATCAGTTGCTGCCTAAAATGACATCACTTTTTGTAAATAGCTTACAGTCTGAAAAATCCGTTTAAAACATATCAAAAACAATTTTTTTTTAAACAGACACATCCATTAAGAAAACCCTAATTTCTGTAATCAAAATTACAGTTTGAACGAATTTGTATAAAACAAATCCATTCTACATAATCTGTTTAACATTTAAACAGATTGCCCCTTAACACATAATCTGTATAATCATAAAATTTCTGTTTCAGATTTAATCAAAAACGATTTTGATGATCGAAATAAAAAATGATTTTCCTAATTAAAATAGAAAATAAATATGCTGTTTCAATTAATCATATTAATCGAAACAGAGTACATAATAGATATAAATCCTTAAATGATTAAGTTTTCGAAAACAGAGTTTTTGTTTCATTAAATCGCATTAATAAAACATTATACTTAATTCATTTTTCATAAAAACATCATACAGAATTCGTCTTCAGTAAAACAATATACTGAATTCATTTTTCATGAAACAAGATTCTGAATTCATAAAATCAAAAATTGCTTTTAGTTTAATCACATTAAACCATTATAAACATTAATCAAATTAATGTTTAATTCTATTTTCAAATAGATTACTAAGAATTGTCATAAAACAAATCAAAACCCTTTTTAATAATTTTGAAAACCCTTTTAAAAAATGAATCATAAACCCTAACATATATCATATATACACAGAATCAATTAATCGAATTACAATAAGCTATAATACCATTGTTGGGTTTCGTGATACAAACGTAGCAAAAAATTAAAAATTTATTATGTTCCTAAACCTGGATCCATGTAATTTGACTAATTGATTAAATCTAAGGTTTCAAGAATCTCACCAAAACGTAGAAGAGGCAAGATTTTTTGGAGGGATGAGAGGAGGTTCACACCGGTGACACCTTACCTTGAGCTTTTTGTTTTGGTTGTTTGAATTTAGATATCTCCAAAAGGATGCGTCCTCTATAGGTATCCATATGAACAACCCTTCACAAAAATGAATTGGAATGTGTGCTAGCAACTTTCTTGATTGTCTTACAAATCAAGAACAAAAGAAAAACTCTGTGTTTATTTTCTAAGAAGAGAGAAAACGAATTTAGAGGCAGGAAAAATAAGTGAGTTAAACCCTAGAGAATATAACATATTTATAGACTCCAAATTAGGGTTTCACCTACCAATGACCTTTTAGTAATTTTCCATTTATTATATTCTGATTTTGTTTTAAAAAAATAAATAAGAAATAATATCTTATTTATTTATTTAAAATAACATTTATCTTAAATAAATAAACAAATAAATAAATAAATAAAACACTTTAATTATTTATTTCCACAGAGTTTATTTTGGCCTTATTAAATCCATGTTCATTTTAGACTTGTTTTAAGTGTGTGACCTTGTAGGTTCACATAACATTGGCAGTGGGCCTAAATCTTTATTTAGGCCTATAAGTCATAAGTGGCCTCTAGTAAGACATTATGACTACCCAAGTCATGTGAAGTCAATAATCCGACATAACTTAATTACAGTGAATTTTATCGTCCCTTTATCACATGATATCTTAATTGAACATAAGGCATAGAATGTCATCCTTATATAGTTCAATATTATGACTTGATTTCAAGTAGACTGAAAATGATAACTCTTTATCAATTCATTTCAGCATGGCCATGCATTTTCCTTTAGTCTATCTCATCAAAGGGCCCATAGATATCTTTCTCATATTAATGAGGGATAAATTCCTTCTGAATCACTCACATTCCTCACATAACTAATTTTATATCCAATAACATCCTATTTAATCATCCGGTTAAAGGCAATATTAGAATGTGTCAAAACATAAAATAGCTATGTAAAAATCCACGATGATTTCAAGGTCAAAGGGCCAAAATAAAATTACTGTGATGAGAAATACTTATGACAATAATCTATGTAGTATTCTTATAGTGGGGTCAATCCAGTACATGATCTCTCATCATGTACCTATGAGTTAACTTAATATCTCATTTTCATGATTAGTAAAACATAACCATAGGTCAACATCATACTAGCCTTAATACTTTAATATTTATATAATGAATAAATGGCTAGGGATAATTAGAATAGAACTCTTATTTTAATCTAAAAGTTTTACTATCAAGTCACATACTTGATGGCCTTAATAAGAATTAACCATTCATATAATTATCATAAAATCAAATGATAATGAAATACCTCTTTATTGATAAAATAAAAAAGTCAATACATAATCACAATTGATTGACTTAGTGCATATCACTAATAATTTTCCCTTCCACAAATGCCCTACAACCTTAGACTATCAAAGGGAGACCTAATTTCTCTTCTGGCAAATTTGAGGAGTCACATCTATTCATTAACATCCGAAGAGGTTGTTACCCAAATCTTCTTTATTTTTATATAAATCATACTGAATTAGAGTGTATTCATATTTATTTGCCATCTAAAATAAAAAATTAGATTGATTAAATTTGAATCTTATGGATTTAGGGGGAAAAAAATTAGAAACTGCCTCCTATTTTTCAATGTGTAGAGGTGACCACCTCTGTGTTAAGGTAATCACCTCATCATTGGAGAAGTCACTGCTTGTCAAGAAATGATCATCTATATGTCAAAATGAGAGGGTATCACCCCTTTTCAAAGGTGATTTTCATTATGATGAGGTGATTACTTTATCCATTAAGCGTTATACCTCTCTAACAGGGCGTAGTGTCCATTTCTTTCTGCCTTCTTCATTTTTCTTTCAAAAAGCAATAAAATTATGCTTTATTAATTTAACTTCCCTAATTTCTTTTGTAGTATGATGAAAAAAATTAAAGGGTGTCGGGTGTTCCCATGGGGCTCAAGTCTTTTACAATGACTTGATAGAGGATCAAAAGGACCGAATTTAGGAGATCGGGTTCAAAGACTTTATTCTTTCACTCCTCAATGAATAGGTACAGACAAATATTAGCCACTCCACACATTGATGGAGAGATGGTTTGACATGACTCACACCTTCCACCTCCCCTTTAAGGAACTCATTTTGAATCCCATTTCATTTATTGCCATTATCGTGATTGCATGTGCTAGAGATCCTATTCCTCTCGATGCGAGCTTGCATCAGTTAGACAAGGCCATCTATATTGAGCATCTCTTTGGTATGATCCCAGACATTAAAGGGACACATATCATCAAGGTTGACTTAATTTAGAGCTTTTATACCTGAGATAGAGTTGTAACGATGGTCACTCCTCACTAGGTCAACCAGGTGTTGTAAGCATTTTTTATTCACCTTCTCGATACCACTTTCTCTACTGATACTACTAGCTCGGTGGATTTGATGTTCTTACTGCCCCTGCGATACTTGGATAAGGTATCTACATATGATTAGGGTGGCTACGCTCTGGTTTATTTGTACAAAAGCATGGATGAGGTGGTGCGTGAAGTTAAATGGTTCTACAGCTTTTGGCACACTATCCTAATAAGCTATATTCTTCCTTTTTCCCTTGATTTATTCCAATAACCATTTATTGACACCCGTTATAATATTCCTTTGGCAGTTTTGGGCACTAGAGCTAGAGTTACTGGTTGGGGTAATGCAGGTAGGATATGATTTTTTGGCCATAGGAAGGTGGGGCATCAGTCGTGTCCTGAAAAGGCATCTAGCTCGAGTGCACATCCATTGGCAGCACCTGAACTCTCTAACACAAGATGCAGTACCTATAACATTTGCAATTATATTAGCAACTTTATGAATTTAATGCACTTACCTGTTGGTGTTCCCTTTGCAAATTTAGAATGACTTGTGGGGGCCTGAGAATGGATGAAATGCTGAGATGACCTATTTTAGACCACTAGCTTAGAGGAGAGTCCTTTTTTGTGGGCTAAGCTATCGAGTTTGGCATCTTGGTGAGTGAGTCCTTAATTAGGATTGGGGAGCTAGGGCAAGGCGAGTGCCCAAGTCCCCTCCAAGGAGTATGCTTTGGACGCACGAGTTAGAGGGTGCTGAGCTTGATCAGGCTATTATTGGAGAGCCAATTATGGACCACACTATGTGAATTAAAAGCCTTTACTTGGAGTTTTTTTGAACCTACCTTTTGCTGACAGTTCCTTTATTTGCTGTTTCTACCTCTCAGGTAAGCATATGATGCTCAACTTACATTTAAGATCGTCATATTCTGACATGATTTCTTATTTCAGGCTGTAACTACCTAACCTGCACCCTGGGCTAGGCCTCAAGCATGAGAGGGATCTTTAAAGACCCCGCATCAGTTCGAGTACAAAGGGCTCTTTAACTGCAACTGAGTAGATGAGGCCCCTTGCTACTTACAGTTGGTCGACAACAGTTTCACTTCTACTCATGACCCTTTGGTTAGTTATTTAGTTCCCCAGGAAAGCTATCTCATTAGTTCTTGACCTTGGATGAGGACCTTACACCCACATGTACCCTTAAGGGCACTACTCATATGAGTTTATCTTTGACCTGTTTGCTAAATCACTTTTGATAGGTTTGTTAGTCCTAACATTCTATCGATAACATAGATTCCTTTGGAGTAAGGTTTATACATGTACAAGATGATTAAGGCTTAAAGGGATTATATACTAGACATTACCTAGTGATGGAGGGTAATTATTCTTCCTATGTCTATATGTATACGTGCTTGCATGATTTACTATCCTTTAGTCTACTCAAATAGGATTGTGATAAGGCTAGTCAGATAAGGATTGCCGCCCTTGAGAGTTAGATCAAGATGCTTTTTATTGATGAGGATGAGGATAGGAGCGATGATGGCATCGGAGGAGGGGATGATCCTGAGGGCACTGAGTCGGATATTTGAAGATTAGGGCCCATTGGCTGTTTCTTCGACACTATTATCTTTACTTGTTTGATTATGATATTGGAACATTTTCATATCTTATTCTGGCTAGATATTAGCAAAATTTAACTTTTATTTCAGTCAACCTTAATCTTCATGTACAATTTAGCATTCATGATTATATAATTCTCTTTTCTAAAACTGTGTAATTATATCAAAAAAACTTCTTATGCTTTTTATTGTTGGAGAGGTAATCGCTTCATCCTTGAGGCATTGCCTCTTTACTATCTGCTCAAGAGGTGATCGCCTCTTTATACTGTGGCATCGCCTCTTTGATGAGGCAATCATCTAAGCATCAGGTCAGTTTCCTCTCTTTAAATCTTTAACTCTTCACTTTCAGCCCTATCTTTAAACATCTTCTCCTTAAACCTCCATTTTCTTCCCCTAAACACCACCAAGAGCTTGAATCATAATTGAAAGAAGCCTCAGACTATTACAACCAATCTTAAAAGGCTTAAATAATAGAACATGGTCCAAATTAGAGTTGTTCCACTTATCAATCTTCAGATTACTACATGCTAGAAGAATCAACTTCCCTTTTCCTCTATGCTCTAACTTAATTCTAAGATCCTCAGAAACATGTCTTCCGATTTAACACAGTAGAACTATGCCCTTTACTAAAGGAGTTTGAAGCCATTCTAGATTATCAAATAGATTCTACTTGCCAACTTACAGTCCTTACCCTTAGAATTCCAAACTAATACTTTATTCAATATCAGATGGTTCGATTGTTCAAGCTTCCACCCCAGTCTTTATCTCACTACATTCTTGGCTTGAAGATCGCTTTAGAACTTTTTTTAAAAGCTATCACTCATATAGACAGGAGAGAAGTTTATTGGCCCCGGATGATGACCCTCTATTTGTATGCTTAATTCCTGCTCGTTTCCCTTTCTGAAAATTGTGATTCAAAACTCCTCTACATTCTGGACCAAGTGGAAGCAAGACTTAACCCTTTCCCTCTTATTCTAGCAAAAATGATCATTGGACTGGATAACTTTATGAAAAATAAGTAATTCTCTAGAAGTCTGCTCTTATTGGAGGCAAGCTTTTTCTTCTTTGACTTTTATTTTCTGATTTGTTAACATTTTTACTTACCCATTACCCTTACATATGTGGTTCCATGAGAAACTTAGATTACTTGAACCTCCCCAAGATATAACACGCTATAGAGCTAAGCATTATCGAAATAAAAAACTGCATCCCATACTGAAAGATGTTCAGAGCTGGCTGTCAACATTCCCCGATACTCTAATCTAGTGGATGTGCCCATGGTGGAGGTAGTAGAATATGACTATTTGGTCTTACACTTACTGTGTTCCAGTTATTGGCCTCCATTTTGCCACTTTCTACAATCTTGCTCGTCTCTATCGCCAATATGGACAAAAGAAACTAATTATGGAGTTAGTGCATGAGTTTGAACTAGGACCCCTCTCCCAAAACTTCTTAAATAACTTAATGGCTACCTAGCCTCATAGAATCATTTAGAGGAACATAGATTATGATGGAGATTCGACCACCGATGATAATTACAAGGCATGGATTCAATTGTAACAGATAAAAAAAGATAAGTTTATTATAAACAAAAGGATAAGAGAGTTGCAAATGTTGAGTGCTCAAGATGTTTAACAAAAGAAAAAGAAACAAAATTAGTTTATGAATTGAGTCATCATTTTCCTTTTTTTAGATAGCATTTCCTTTAGTAGTTAAATAGTTTGTAATAGAAACTTAACATGATGTAATATCCCAAATTTTTTTAAATAATTTTAAACTGCATCGAGATATGCAGTGTTAATAATTTTTATATATATTTATGATTATTTAATGAGTTTGTTATTTATTAAAGTCATTTTAATTATTTTTAATTATTTTAAGTCCTTTACGTAAAATTTTTTCGAGAATTTTATTTTCGGAGAAATTAAAACTTAAATAAATAAATATTAATTATTTTAAACAGTTTTATGAAATTGCATGAGTCCATGCATAATTTTAAAGTGTCGAATAAAATATTTACGAATACATGCATTTAAAATTAAATTAGATTTATTTAATTAAATTATATTATATTATATAGTTTTAATATTAATTAAGTGTATATATGTGTATATGTGTGTATATATATTATTAAAATATGTGTGTGGTGCATATTTATTGTGTGTATTATATTATATATTAAAATAATATAAAGTTAAATATATATATACATATATACATATAATATTCATAACTAAAATAAAGTTTGAAATAATTACCATTGTGCCATCGTCACTTACCTCTCCCTCCCGATCGTCTCCTTCACAATTCTGACCGATGCAACGCCATTTTCTTCCAGTCAGTGTGCCTTCTGGCATGCCACCTTCCCTTCTAGCCATTTCTGACGTCCAAAGCTTCCTTCTCCGACGTGGTTTGATCGGATTTCCTTCAAATTACCAAAAGTTGCTCTCAACTCCTATCAAGCACATTTCGGCCACCGTTTCGAGCCCCATTGGTCTCTATCTCTTCTTTGAGCTCTGGTGAGTGCATTTCCAAGCTTTGTTTCACTTGAAATGGTTTAGATTTCCCTAGCTTTTGAATTTTTAATTTCGGCCTACTAGGGTTTTTGAATTTTTTGAGCTTTGATTTGGTTGATTCATGTAAACTTCCTTCACAAACATTAATACTAGTAGCTTAATCTAGCTTTGTGATTTTTTTTGGAATTTTTGGGAATTATTTTGATTTTTGTGAATTTTTGATTATTTTATTAATATTTTCTAATTTTTGAAATTTAATTAATTAAATTATAAAATTGTGATTTATGGTATTTATAGGTGTTAAAATGAATTTTAGAAATTTATTTTTAATTTTTGTGATTTTTATATAATTATTTTGAATTTATTTAGTGTATGTAATTTTTGGAAAATTAGGTTAATTATGTGTTTGATTGAAATTAATTGGTTAATTGAGTATAAATATTGATATTATTGAATTATATGTTGAGAAATTAATTTTTGAGTAATTATATTATTTTTGGTGAATTTTTGATTAATTTTAGGGAATTTACATAACTAGGGGTATTTTGGTAATTATGCACTAAATTGGCTAAAAATATGATCAAATTGGTTTTAATAGTTATTTAAGGTATAAAAATGATTTCTACAAATTATTTAGTATTTTTAACTAATTAAAACTATTTTTCGTAAATTATTTTCAAATTATATATAATATACTATTTTTCTAAATAAATGAATTTTTATCGATTTTTAATATGTTTTAAGGTTAATTATGTAATTTGGATTTATAAAATGTATTTTGAATATTAAAGGGCATTTTTGGTATTTTAGGTATTTTTATGTGTTCTGTATTATCTCGTGAATTGTGAACCTCGGTCGGTAGAATTGTAGTTTGGAGTCCGACTGAGGGATTGTGTTATGTGTTTATTCGAAGTGTGTTTCTTTGCAGGACTGACTCTACTCTTTGAGTAGAGAGATGTTCATTTTATAAGGGAGGTTTTGTCGAATTTTCGATAGAATTCTCGTAAAACGTGATGTCCGGTTGAATGCTTATTCTAATTGTGTCCACTATTCTTAGATCGAGTCTATAGCATGTCGATAGACTTATTCTAATTCATGTTCTCGTTTATTTGTTTAATTGCGCTGAGACCGAGGCCTAGTGGATCAGGCCCGTCGGACCCGTCTCGAGGAGCACAATAACAATGAGTTGTTATTCTATATATACTTGTATTAGGAATGCATGTTTTTAGAAATGTATGATTTATTTTATAAATTATGCATGAATGGTTTAATTATTTCTTAGGTTTATTTTTGGTATATTTTAAATTATATGCATGTGTTATTAATGATTTATACTTAAAATGTTTTTAAGTATATTTATGGTTTATTTCTAGTTTATTTTATAGTTAAATTGAATTTTATTGACGTATATATATTGGAAATATACTTGGTTTATTTTTGGTATATTTCTAGTATATATATGGTTTATGTTGCTATTTTATTTAATATCATGCATCATTTAATTTATGAATGTATGTTTTATATAATAATGAAGGATATCAATAGAACGTGCTACCTAGTGGGCAGCATTGGGACCGAGTACGTACCGGTACGACGATAGCATTTAGGCTATAATACTAACCTATTTATGGATATTGATCGGATTGATTTAATTTGATGTGTGATGTGATTTGAGAGTGTGATTGCTAGAGCTCGATTGACCAGGGGTTCGGGGCCAATCACACTGACAATCAGACTGCTGGAGCTCGGTTGACCAAGTGTCTCGGGGCCAGTCTACTGTTCAAATGGAACAAGTGAATTTATTTGAATAAGTGAGCCTGGATGACTAGAGTGTTGTCTAACACTGTTTTGAGGTTGCGATCATTTAGGGTTCTATTTGATCCTTCATAATCAGATATTATTTTCAATATATATATAAAATGATTTTGCTGCATCTGTGTGTATTTGCTTGTATATATATTCATTATATATACTGTTGACTGTGTGCATTTGTCATTTAACTATTCATGTATATATATTATAACAATTCACTCAGTGAGGTCTGACTCCCCTCCGTTGACTATTTTTCAGGAGAGTCTTCGTCTTCAGACCTCAGTAGCAGACCTTTACGTCGAATTTCTTCCACCCCGGCTTCACTATGTAAACTACTCACTTGACTTTATTTTATAATCTAGATACTGCAGTAGTTGTAGACATGTCACGACCCGAACCCGAGGGCACATGACCAGCACTAGGGAATGGGTAGGCATAAGGCCTCCGAAACCCGTAGTAAGCCTAAAAGAAAAGATAAACAACTCCTTAAAATTTAAAACTTTATTTTAAAATGGAACACATTATCAAACTGATTTTTCTTAGAAATAACAATTCAAGTGCTTAATAAAAGTGTGCTTCAACGTCCCATATTATAAATCAAACTTAAATCTTTATACATAAGCGTGGTTTATACAAATAAATTAGACAAATATACTTAAATCATACAATTCTTAGTACATATACTACTTAATTAAAAATATCAATTAATTTATAAAAATTGTCTAAACCTCTTAAATAATAATAAAACTAACTAAAATATATGGTTAACTATAATTAGCGTAAAATTACATTTTTACCCCTTAATACATAAATTACATAATATATTATTAGTACTAAAAAATAATTCCTTAAAATTATTTAATCATCCCAAAAATTTATTTTCTCAAAATTAATCTTCCTAATATAATTAAAACATAAAATCAACCAATAATTTCTTCTAAAAATATAATTTAACCTAAAAATCACATTTGGCTTTAACTCAAAAATATTTATAAAAATAGTATAAAAATCATAAAAATTATAATTTGAGTTCTAAAATTAATAAAATTCAATAATAACTTCAATTATTAAAATTTCATAATTTTTAACAATAAATTTCGAAATTAACATAAATATTGATTAAATACCTAAAATTTATAAAATCTATAATTAACTCCATAATTTCTAAAACAATCAATACCTTACAAATAATTAACACTAATTAACCTAATTACTACTTAACTCAATTAACAATTAACTAAACCAACTAATTACTAATTAAAATCACATAAAATTCAAATAAAAATTCTAAGAAATAACACACATTTACTAAAATTAACAAAAATTAACATCAACCTCCTAAAATACTAAACAACCTCACATAGCTAAAGAAAACTACCAAGACTAACCGGATTAAGGAAGGAAGAAAGAGATCGGTGAACATGACTTACTGTCGAGCTTGAAGGGCTAGGGAAGGGAAGCTTGCTACCGCTGGAAAGAATGGAGAAGAAGGAGCAGTAGGTCGCAGCTGAGAGGCAGCATAGGAGGTGGGGGACTGGAACTAGGTGGAGCTAGAAGAGCAGCTGTTGCATGAGGAAGGAGAGTTGGCTGCCAGGTGAGAAGAGAAGAAGAAGAAGAAGGAGAACAGAAGCACCAGCAACCCGTGAGCGCCTGTCCACGACGGAGATAAAGTCCCAGGCGGTGGAGGCAGCAGCTCAGGTCGTTTTTGGGAGGGGAGGTAAGCTTCCTGCTTCTCTTTATTTATTTATTTTTTTTCTTTGCTTTGCTTTAGGGTATTTAACTATCTATACATATACATATATATATACTTTATATTATATTATATTATAACCTATTAATATAATATATAATATATGAACATAAATATATATATATATATATATATATATATATATATATATATATATATATATATATATATATATATATGTGTGTGTGTGTGTGTGTGTGTGTGTGTAGATATAGGTGTATGTACATGTATATTACTCTAATGGTGTATACTTTATATTATACACACATGTATATATATATATATATATATATATATATATATATAACATATATATATGGGCATATATACTCATACTATTATAACAACTTATATTTATTATGAACCTTAAATATATATGTGTATATATATACATATAGGTACTAGCAACACATAAAACAACCATGAATCTCATATAGTTAATAATAATAATAATATAGCTAGCTAATTAACAAACATTTAATATAATTTAAAATTATTTAGTAATAATGCAATTTAAATGATTATTTTTTATTTAAATAAAATATAAGGTATTACAAGACAGTTGTGAGACTTATGTATTATATTTGTATGAAATATGTATTTTAAATATTTGAACTGAGATTGTATTAAAAGATTATTTATATATGAGATGAGCTATTTGTTTAAACGAGTTAGTGGATTATACTTATTTTAATTATGAAAGATAATTTCTGCTGCGAGACATTATATTTATTTTTATTGTTATTATTATTGTATGTTTTTATTTTATTTTAAGGCTTGCTACGGGTTCCGGATTCGAAAGAATTCCTGTTCCCTAGCGCCGGTCATGCCCCTGTTTTGGGTCGTGACACATGATGTTTAATAGTAATTAAAACAATCAATTTCATTTAATTTAAGCACAATTTGCATATACATTTTACTTCTAACACATCTCATGTTATTAGTTGGCTTGCCCTTATAAGTTTTCTAACTAACCATTTTTCCTCTCTCTCTCCTTTTATATGTCCTTAACTTTTGCCTAGACTACCTCTTTCAAGGTTTTTAATCTAGCATAATTTTTAATGTTTTAATTAATTTTTTATTTCCAACTTTTGCCTAGATTGCTTCTTTTTGAGGTTTTCTCCTTAGCAAGATTTTTATAGAAACTACTTCTTGAGCTTGTCTAGCTTAATAGGCTCTTTGAATTCATTCCCTTCTATGTCAGATAGGATAGTATCACCCTTGAAAAATAACTTTTTCACCATATACATGCCTTCCTAATTCAGTTTGAATTTCCCTCATCGATCGATCATAATTAGCTTTATAAGCTTTAACACAATGTTTGCTAACCACTGGGTGTCATCTACTACTTCTAAAAATTTCATCTTCAGTTGCTTCTTAACTTCTTTCTTGATCAATAGAGCCAATTCTAGCCTTAATCTTCTTTTCTTCTACTTTATGGGTGATATATGAGGATAAGTAAGGATCCTATTCTCTGTGATTTCCCTATCAATACTTGGCATGTCCTCGTAGCACCAAGTAAATATTCTTTATCTTTTTTTAACGTTTCTTTCATTTTTTCTCTCTTATCATGAGTTAAATCAAAAGTAAACAATATATTTTTAGGGTTATCATTTGTGCCTAGATTAAATAATTTAGTTTACATGGAATCAATGTCAAACATATACATGAAATAATCATCATAAACAGAATAACCATTAGAAAACACATTGCACAAATAAGCAAAATCATACTTCATTGCATTCATTTTTGAAAAGAACAAGTCATCAATTTCAAACAAAGTAGTAAAGGAAACATCAAAATCATCATCATAAAAAAGATCCATGATGGAATTCAGGATAAAGGCATCGAGATTCAGCTCCTCGTCTTGACCATTGGTGTCCTTCAGCTCTGGTGCAGTAATGTCCTCTTCAGATTCCTCTTCGATCAGTACTAGCTCTTCCACATTCCTTGGTTATAGCTTTTTTTTACTCTATTCACATACTTGGCAAAGATTTTGAACCTTAGAATCACTTCCCCAAACATTAAAAGAGATTTGAGAGTCCCCGTATATAGGTAACCAGTGCCTTCCCTCATAAAAATCTCCCATAAAGCCTTTTTCTAAACTTCAGCTTTCTCCTCTTTCTTCTCAAGTTGATTCTAAATTTCAAGCTCTTCTTTAGAATCGTTAGCCCCATCATATCCTACCCTATATTTTATAATTGGCACCTCGAGCTCCGTAAATTTTGATGGTCCATTTTGGTTCTTTCCCAATCCTATACTAGGCATAAACTTCATGTTGCGTATCATGTTCAGAACCCTCTCATCTATCTCATATTTATAAATCACACATATCTCAAAATTGGGTCTTATAGGGATCTTTTTGGGAGTTAGCTTCAGAGCGACTACAGCAGCCTCAGTTTCCATTGAGATAATAACGACCTTACCCTTATGTGGGAATTTTATCTTTTGATGGACAGTGGATGGCACACCACCCAAAAGATGAAACTATAGCCTTCCTAATAAAATAGTAAATGTCACAAGAATGTCAATTATATGCAAGTTAACCTAAGTCTCAAAAGGTCCCATCTTGACCAATGCTTTGAACATCCCTTCAACAGGCCTTTTTGTGTCATCATAAGTTTTAATGATCACTTTGAAGGTTTCAGGTCCGCTACAGTCAATCCCAACTTTGATAGGATTTTTAATAGGCATACATTAATAGCAAAGCCATTATCCACCATCACACAACATGTCATTTTTCCATTTACTTGAACCTTAATAAATATAGCTTTATAACGATCCCTTCCCTCCAAAGGTAGATCATCATCAGAAAACATGATTGCTCCTTGAGGGGTTTCCATTAATAAGCTAACCATTTTCTCGGGATTACATCTCGTAGAGATCTTTTTTTGGTCTAAAGCCAAACTAGTGCCTCCTGATGGTCTCTAGAATGCATAAGCAGTTCCTAAACACTGTCAATAGTTTCTTCCTTCTGCATTTTTACCTTGGAATCTCTTATCTGTTCTGATTCAAATTCTGCTGGCTTGACTCCCTCTTCTCTTTTTTTAACCTTTCCCATTGGCTAGCTCGCCTTACTCTCCTTATTTTCCCATAGATCTATTCACCCCCCATCATTATCATTATAGCTCAAAATATTCAAAACATGCACGACAAGCTCTATAGGTTGTTCATTTTGGCTTAAGTCTTTTAGTTCAGGTTCAGGTTTAGGTTTTAATGAGTTAAGGGGTGTCAACAAAAAAGTTCAAGACTTAATCTTATGTTAAACCCTTATTAATCATTAAGATAGGTGTATTTAATGGTGGTACATTTTGATAATTGGGTAATGGGTTATTTTGGGTGTTTAGCTTTTGGGTTTCGGGATCAGTGATTTTACCCGCATCAATTAAGTCTTAGATTTCGTGTCTCAATCAAGTACAATTGTCATTATCATATCCAATGGTCTAATGAAACTTGTAAAAGATTTTTGTGTTGGAATTTGGTATAGGTATAGGTTATTGTAATTATAATAGCCCAGACCAACCCGCATAAGATATTATCTGCTTTACCCAGGCCCAGCCCGTAGCGCACGATTTTAAAATGCGTCTAATGGGATGGGAGCTCTAACTCAACCGGCTCCGACCGGCTCTGGCTATGATACCATTGAAATAGCCCAAACTAACCCGCATCAGATGTTGTCCGCTTTGCCCAGCCCCAGCCCGCAGCGCATGATTTTAAAACGCGTCTAATGGGAGAAGGTGTCCACACCCTTATAAGGAGTGCTTCATTCTCCTTCCCAACCGATGTGGGATATCACAATCAAGAAAAATTAAAAATTCATAAAATGCGAATTAAAATAAAAAAAATGGTATCAGAGCCAAAGCCGGTTGGAGCCGGTTGAGTTAGAGCTCCCATCCCATTAGACGCGTTTTAAAACTGTGCACTGCGAGCTAGGCCTAGGAAAAGCGGACAATATCTGATGCGGGTTGGTCTGGGCTGTTACAATGGTATCAGAGCTAGAGCCGATCGGAGTCGGTTAAGTTAGAGCTCCCATAGACGCATTTTAAAACTGTGCGCTGCGGGCTGGGCCTGGGCAAAGCGGACAATATCTGATGCGGGTTGGTCTGGGCTGTTACAGTAAAGGCAAGGGTCGTAATAGGTTCTTCTCAATCACATTTTTAGGACATTAGAAAGAGGTAGTCCCAAATTTAAGAACGGCTGATAGTGCCAATCTGTCTACTGCTGCTTGGTTGCCTAATAGCATTAATTTGCACATTGCTATTGGAGTCGATTTCATCTTTGCCCCTAGATCTTTATCTGAAGAACTTATTCTCTTGGGCTAAGTCTGACTCTTTTGGGACCTCGAATCTATATAACTCTTCAAAGTTTTAGATTCTTAGGTCCCTCAACTTGTTAGACAATACTGGGACACATCCCTTCATTGCTAATATTTACTGATCTGACTCAATAGGTCTATGTCTTATTTGGACTAACTTCCCTCTCCAACGAGTCAAATAGTTAGTGAAGTCTCATTGAACTTCTTCTTAGTGTTCTACATATCCCTCAAAGATACCTCCAACTATATATTAAGACCACACTGCTTTGCAAATACAGCACATAATTCTTTCCAATTATACTGGACATGCAGTTCCAAAGCATAATACCATCGAATTGGTGCACCCTCCAATGAGATAAGGAGCTGTTTAACTATTTGGGCTTTGGTTAAGTTGGTAGTTTTCATAGAAGTCACATATTGCTTTAGATGCAAATGTGGGTCTTTAGTCCCTGAGTACTTCTTCATGTCGGGGAATTTAAATTTTTAAGGTAAAAGGTCATCTTCCTCATCAAAGTTCAAATCAGTGTAGTCCATCGGAGCATCCATGCCTTTTCTTTCATCATCATCTACATTTGAGTCATGGCCTTGGTTATATTCTTGGCCCAATCAGATTGTTCCAAATTCTTAACTTGGTTCATATTCTTGCGTAAGGGTGGCCACCGAACCGGCCTTAAATTGGCCCATTTTTAAATCGAATTAAGCTGAAATCGTACTGTTTTCAGTCGAGAATGGTTCAAAATTTTTTTGAACCGTAAATCAATGATTCTAAACCGAAACCATTGGATCAACGGCTTTGAACCGAATTTAAAATATATATATATATATATATATATATATATATATATATATATATATATATATATATATATATATATATATATATACACACACATATACACATTTGCCACCTTAAAACGTTAGCTTTATAGCTTTAACTTTAACTTTAAAACGTTAACTAATATATATACACTTTAATTGATATATAAGGTGGCAAAAGGTAATTTTTTTTTTTTGAAAAAATTAGTTAACGTTAACTTTTTTTTAATTAAATTATATATAAATAAATAATGCAAAATGACTAAATTGACCTTAATAATATTTATTCTTTTAGAATAATATGGTAATTTTAAGATTTTTTTTTCTATAAATAACTTCCTTCACTCACAATTTTTTACACAATTATTCACATACATACTCTTTTATTAATTTTCTCTCAATTTTCATTCTCAATATTCTCTTATTATTATTATTATTATTATTATTATTATTATTATTATTATTATTATTATTATTATTATTATTTCTTCAATTTATTTTTGAAAAATTTTGTATTTTCTCCATAAATCAAATGGCTTCAAATAGAAGAAAAAGAAGTGAATTTGAGAATCAACAATCTATTGTTAATTTAGACAGTATGATGTATCATTTAAAAGAAGAATTTGTGGACACCGGTAAAAATTTGGTGGAATAAATCAGCGCTAATATATCACAAGAGCAAATGCAGCCCTTACAATCACAAATTAGAGGTGGAGGTCGAGGATGAGGAGGATCTAAAATTTTTCAAGTATATTTCAAGAAAACTCAACAACAAAATGGTTTGTATGAAGTAAGTTGTAACTATTGCCCAAAAAAATACCTATACAAAGCTGGAGTGGGGTACAAAACATTTCTACGATATTTAAATACCAAGCATCCAAACTAAATTGGAGTGGAAAAACAATAAACACAAATTTTCGAGTACACATGTTCTTCTTCTACTCTATCTCAATTATTTAAATATTCAAATGAAAATAATAAAGTTGAATTATCTAAAATGATTTCTATGGAACATTTATCCTTTACTTTTGGTGAGAAAGTAGAATTCGTTAATTATTGTCAAAATATATTAAATCCATGTGCAAAACGTATACCTAGAAATATTTTAAAACGTACTCTTTATAAATTATTCTCAAAAGAAAAAAAAGAATTGCATAAAATGTTTTTAAATTTTGATGGACATGTATCAATTTGTTATGATATATGAAGTGATCATTGGCAAAAGTAATCATATATGGGAATAACTTGCCATTGGATTGACAATAAATGTCAAATACAACAAAGAATTATTGCATTTCGAGTTTTTGATGACCGGCATACCGCCAAAAATATTTTTATAATTATTCAAAATATTTTACAAGAATATGGTTTGGTAAAAAAAAATATTTTCTATTCTTGTAAAATATTTTGATAATGCGGCGGCAAATACTACATCTATAGTTGAACTCAAAAATATTTGTCAACCAAATATTAGTGAAAAGTTTTTTCATATTAGATGTGTTTTTCATGTTTTAAATTTATGTGTACAAGATGGTTTAAGGTCATTGGATGTATTTTTACAACCAATAAAAAAAAACAATTTCATTTTTGTGGACACATCCACGAGTAATGAAAATGTGGGCAAGATTCTGTAGAGAAAATGGAAAAAAACCAAAAAAAAAATTCAAGAGCTGTTTTTATAATAACCCTAGTTTTTAAATTAATTTATTTTAAAATGAGATATGCAATGTTAATAAATTCAAAAATTATATTTAAATTATTCTATTATTTGTGATTATTAATTGACATTTTATGCTAAATAATATATTCTATGTAAATATGTGTTTTAGAAGTTAATAAACTTATATTAGGGTTTATATCACTATTTTTATTTTGAAAATTTATTACTTTAATAATATTAATTTAAGTACTATATTATTTGATTGATTTACTTAATATTTTCTATATTATTAAATATTATTTAATTATTTCATAAATATAATTTAATATATATTTATCCTTATTATTTTTTTTCAAGGCTATTATATGTATTCATGTAATATATAATTAAATTAGGGTTTATTATTATTATGTTATGTGTGTGTTATATATGTACAAGTATGTGAATGTATATATATGTGTGTGTGTATATATATATATTTGTATGTAGGATGCATGTGTGGTGTAAATTTAATATTATATTATATAATATTATAAAGTAAAGTTTTAGTAATTATATTATATAGTTATTAGTTAAATAAATATACATATACATAAACCAAAAAACATAATCTTCCTCCTCCCTTTCGCGCGATCTTAACTGACTACCCTCACTGCGCCTCCCTCTCCTCCGACCATCACCCATTGTCGCCCCCTTCTTCTTCCTCGTCTCCGACCACCAACAGCATTGCCGGTGGCACACAAAACCAGAGATGTCGAGAACCTCCATTAAAACTGGCCAAGCTTCATCCGGCCACTATTTCTGTAATATCCCAAGTTTTTACATAATTTTAAACTGCATTGGGATATGTAGTGTTAATAATTTTTATATATATTTATGATTATTTGATGAGTTTGTTATTTAATAAGGTCATTTTTAATTATTTTTAAGTTCTTTACGTAAAATTTTTTTGGAGATTTATTTCGGGGAAATTAAAACGTAAATAATTAAATATTAATTATATTAAGCGGTTTAATGAATTTGCATGAGTTCATGCATGATTTTAAAGTGTCAATAAAATATATTTATGACTACATGCATTTAAATTAAATTAGGGTTTATTTTATAATTAAATTATATTATATAGTTTTTATATTAATTAATTAAATATGTATATATATTATTATTAAAGTGTGTGCTGGACATTTATTATGTGTGTTAAATTATATATTAAAATAATAATAAAGTGAGATATATATATACATATATACATAAAATATCATTAACTAAAATAAAGTTTGAGTTATTTACGGAATTGCCACTCCCTCTCCTTCTTCTTCCCCGATCGATTTCTTCCCCATTTCCGATGCTGATCTCATTGTTCCTTCATCGTCACTGTGCCCTTCGATGTGCCACCTCCCTTGCCAGCCATTTCCAACGTCCAGAGCTTTCTTCTCCGGCGTGGTTTGGCCAGAATTTGTGAGAGAAGCTGAAAATGATTCTAGCTCCGATCGATGACTTTCCCGCCACCATTTTGAGCCCCACCGGTCTCTATCTCTTCCTTGAGCTTTGGTGAGTCCATTTCCAAGCTTTGTTTCACTAGAAATGGTCTAGATTTCCCTAGATTTCAATTTTACAATTTTGGCCTACTAGGGTTTTCAATTTTTTTGAGCTTCGATTTGGTTGATTCATGAAATCTTCCTTGACAAACATTGATCCTAGTAGCTTAATCAAGCTCTTTGAATTTTTGGGAATTATTTTGATTTTTGTGAATTTTTGATTATTTTATTAATATTTTCTAATTTTTGAAATTTAATT
Organism: Mallotus nudiflorus; assembly: GCA_947683625.1. Taxonomy (NCBI): domain Eukaryota; kingdom Viridiplantae; phylum Streptophyta; class Magnoliopsida; order Malpighiales; family Euphorbiaceae; genus Mallotus; species Mallotus nudiflorus. The sequence goes on along the minus strand of CANTUR010000873.1, from coordinate 379,263 downwards.
AAATAAATTATGAAATTGTGTTTAATGGTGTTTATAGGTGTTGAAATTCATTTTAGAAATTTATTTTTAATTTTTTTGAATTTTATAATATTATTTTGAATTTATTTAGTTTATGTAATTTTTGGAAAATTAGGTTAATTATGTGTTTTATTGAAATTAATTGGTTAATTGAGTATAAATATTGATATTATTGAATTAAATGTTGAGAAATTTAATTTTGAGTAATTATACTATTTTTGGTGAATTTTTGATTAATTTTAGTGAATTTACGTAACTAGGGGTATTTTGGTAATTTGGCGTTAAATTGACTAAAAATATAATTAAATTGGTTTTAATAGTTATTTGTGGTATAAAAATGATTTCTAAAAATTATTTAGTATTTTTAACTAATTAAAACTATTTTTCGTAAATTATTTTCAATTTATATATAATATACGATTTTTATAAATAAATGAGTTTTTATTGATTTTTAATATGTTTTAGGGGTAATTAAGTAATTTGGATTTATAAAATGTATTTTTAGTATTAAAGGGCATTTTCAGTATTTCTGTAATTATCCTATGAATTGTGGACTTCGGTCGGTGAATTGTAGTTTGGAGTCCGACCGAGGAATTGTGAACTGTGTTTATTCGAAGTGTGTTTCTTTGCAGGACCGGCTCTACTCTTTGAGTAGAGAGATGTCCATTTTACAGGGGAGGTTCTGCCGAATTTTTTGTAGAATTCCCGTAAAATGTGATGTCCAGTCGAATTCTTATTCTAATTTTGTGTCTAAGATTCTAGATCGAGTCTTTAGAATTCTGATAGATTTATTTTCATGTCGTGTTATCATTTGTTTGTTTAGTTGCACTGAGACCGAGGCCTAGTGGACCAGACCCGTCAGATCCGTCTCGTGGAGCACAAAATAGTGAGTTGTTATTTTATATATACGTGATTCAGGATGCATGTGTTTAGAAATGTATGATTATTTTAGTAAATTATTACTTAGGTTTAATAATTACTTAGGTTTATTTTGGTATATTATTGGTATATTTTAAACTATATGCATTTTTTATTAATGAATTATACTTAAAATATTTTTAGGTATATTTATGGTTTATTTCTAGTTTATTTTGTAATTAAATTGAATTCATTTGACGTATATATACTCGGAATATACCTGGTTTATTTTTGGTATATTTCTAGTATATATATGGTTTATATTGTTATTTATTTAAAGCCATGCATCATTTATTCATGAATATATGTTTTATATTTAAATGAAGGATATCAATACAATGTGCTACCTAGTGGGCAGCACTAGGACCGAGTACGTACCAGTACGACGATAGCATTTAGGCTACATTACTGACCTATTTATGGATATTGATCGTATTGATTTGATTTGATATGTGATGTGATTTGAGTGTGATTGCTGGAGCTCGGTTGACTAGGGATCTCGAGGCCAATCACACTGACAGTCAGACTGCTGGAGCTCAGTTGACCAAGTGTCTCGGGGCCAGTCTACTGTCCAAATGGAACAAGTGAATTTATTTGGAATAAGTGAGCCTGTATGGCTAGAGTGTTGTCTAACACTGTTTTGAGGTTGCGATTTTCTAGGGTTTTATTTGATCCTTCATAAACGGATGTTATTTTCAGAAAATATATAAAATGATTTTGCTGCATCTGTGTGATTTTGCTTGTATATATATTTATTATATATACTATTGAATGTGTGCATTTGTCATTTAGCTATGCATATATATATATTATAACGATTCACTCAGTAAGGTCTGACTCCCCTTAATTGACTATTTTTCAGGAGAGTCATCGTCTTCAGACTTGAGTAGCAGACCTTTACGCCAGATTTCTTCTGCCCTGGCTTCATTATGTAAACTGCTCACTTGACTTTATTTTATAATCTAGACACTGCAGTAGTTGTAAATAGTTGTGAGACTTATTTATTATATTTGTGTGAGTTATGTATTTTAAAGATTTGAACTGATATTTGTATTAAAAGATTATTATCTATATATGAGATGGATTTGAGTTATTATATCCGTTGATGGATTATATTTATTTTATTGATGAGATTTATTTCCACTGTAAAATATTTTATTTATGTTATTATTATTATTGCATGTTTTATTTTATTTTAAGGCTTGTTACGGGTTCCAGATTCGAAAGAATTCTCATTCCCTAGCGCCAGTCATGGCCCCTGTTTTGGGTCGTGACAATTTCATATAATTTCGGCGTCATTATTCTCCTTTTGCACTGATGAGAATCATTCCAAGTTTAGTTTGAGTTTTGTTTCCATTTTCATGAGTTTTTGTTGATTTTTAGTTTTTGAGTTCCAGGGTTTTTAATTTTTTTAGCTTGATCTAGTTGAATCTTGCAAACTCTCTTTACAAATGTGATTCCTAGTAGCTTAATCTACCTCTATAGATTTTTGTGTGATTTTTGAAATTTATTTTGATTTTTGTGAATTTTTGAATATTTTTTTATTTTTTTATTAATTTTAGTAAATTAATTTATTAAATTATTAAATTGGATGATTTAGTGATATTATATATTTTTATTAATTTTAGTGTTGAGAAATTAATTTTTGAGAATATTATATAATTTTTATGAATTTTTATAGTTTATGTCAAAATTGAATAATTAGGTTAGAGTTGGATTTTTGTTGAAAAAATGGTTTAAATATGTGTTTTAGTTAATATTAATAATATATGAGTTGAGAAAATAATTTTTACTTATTTGTATAATTTTTTATAGAATTTTTTAATAATAATAGTATATTATGTATATTTTTGTATTATAGGGGTAAATACGTAATTTTGTGCTAATTATAGCTAAATAATATATTGTAGTTGGTTTTAATAATATTTAAGGAATTAAAAGGGATTTCTACAAATTATTTACTATTTTTAACTAATTAATACTAATTTTTGAAAATTGTTTTCAAATAATATATTATATATTATTTTGGGTAATAAAATGAGTTTTAAATTAATTTTATTATATAATTAAACTATTTAAGCAATTAAATGTGAATTTTATTAATTAGAATTAAGTTGTGTTGTTTGGTTGGGTTGTGAACTCGGTTGGACTAAATGCAGTATTAGAGAGTCAACCTAAGTATGGTTGAGTGTGAATGCTATAAGTGTATTTTTCTATACAGGAATGACTTTACTTATGGTAGATAGATGTCTGTTTTATAGGAGAGACTCTACCAAAATTTTGGTAGATTTTCTCGTGAAACATGACATCTTCCGTAATTTCCTAGCATAAAATTAGGGTATTCCAATATATCGAGTTTTATCTAGTTTTTCCATAGTCATTCTAGAGTCTCATAAATTTTATTAATTTTCCTTCTTATTCCATAAGTATGATTTTAAAAATAAATATGTTATTTTTAGAGAGTACTGGAGTGGGAGCTTCTGTATTGAGGTAGATGCACGATCGTCAGCCATCTCGCTCATTCTGTAAGTTAATAAACTGATTTGTGTGCGTATTTTCTTTAAAAATTATGTGCGCTCATATTTTTAGTATTATTTACATTATCAATTTGAAATAAATGCTGTTATCGAGAATTTTATTGCAATTTATTTATTTAAAAACTAGTTTTAAAAAATTTTGGTAGAACGGGCTACCTGGTGGGTTTCACCGGACCATGTGCACATGGTGGAGATTGAGAGATGGATCCAAAATATGTATGACTTGTGGTTATAAACTGGGACAGGTGCCTCGGTGGAAGCCTGTAATAACCCGATATTTTAAATATTTTTATACTGTATCGGGATATGTAGTATTAATAATTTTAATATATATATTTGACTATCTAATTATTTTGTTAATAATTAAAGTTATTTTTAAATTATTCTAAGTTTTCTATGTAAATTTTCCCGAAACCTATATTTTTGGGAAAATAATACCTAAATAATAATTTATTTATTTACGTTAGTTCATTTTATTGAATTGCATAGGTTCATGCATAATTAAAAATTTGAATAATATATATACATATACATGAATATATATATATATATATATATATATATATATATATATATATATATATATATATATATATATATATATATTTGTGGTGTGTGTTTATTTTATATTATAATATTATTATATTTTAATATAAAGTGTTAATGATATATATATATATATATATACAAATAAAGAGAAAATTACCAAGTCTACCCTCTCCCCTCTCTTCAACCCCTGACGCCCCTCCCCTCACCCCTCACCACTGCAACACCGTTCAGAGGCCATCAGAGTGCCTGTTGGTGTGCCACCATCATCTCCAGCAGCTCCGTCGCCTCAAACAGCTTCTCTGGCGCCGTTTGCAACCTGTGAAGCCAGAATTTGCAGAAAGTGACCTCACCTCTATTCAACCACTTTTCGGTGATTCTGGTGCCTCTGAGCTCCTAGAACTCCATAGAAGCCGATTCCAAGCTTCCTTTAGCTTGAAAACTTGATTTGGTAAGGATTTGAGCTTGATTTCATTTTCGGCCATTTGAGTTTCTTGATTTTTTTGAACTTCGATCTTAGTGATTCAAGCTAAATTCCTTCACAAAAGTTGCTTCTCTTAGCTCAATCTACATCCTGAAATTTTTGTGGAATTTTTGGAATTTATTTTGATTTTTGTGAATTTTTTATTATTTTATTAATATTTTCTAATTTTTGTAAATTAATTAAATAAATTGTGATTTTGTGCTTTTTGGTGTTTATAGAGGTTGAAATTAATTTTAGAATTTAATTTATAATTTTTGTGTAATTAATATAATTTTATTTAGTTTAGGTGAATTTTGGAAATTTACGTTAAATGTGTATTTTGTTAAAATTAATTGGTTAATTGAGTATAATTATTGATTTTATTAAATTATATCTTGAGAAAATAATGTTTGAGTAATTATATAATTTTTAGTGAATTTTTGAATAATTATTGTATATCATGTGAATTATTATATATAGGGGTATTTTGATAATTTGGTAGTAATATTAGTTGAATATTAAGTTTAATTGGTTTTAATAATTATTTGAGGTATAAAAATGATTTTTACAAATTATTTACTATTTTTAACTAATTAAAACTATTTTTCAAAATTTATTTTCAAATTATATATAATATACTATTTTTATAAATAAATGAGTTTTTAGTGATTTTTAATATGTTTTTGGGCTAATTAAGTAATTTGGATTTATAAAATGAATTTTTAATTAATATTTGTGAATTTATCGAGAATTATTGATTTTTAACAATATTATATTAATATTAGGATTTTTAGGTAAAAATCGATAAAAAAAAATTATTTTTAGTGTTTAAATATGTAAATTTCTATATTTTGGTATATAAAGGGTATTTTTGGAATTTTTATGTATTTTGTGTATATCTTGTGAATTGTGAACCTCAGTCGATGGAACTGTAGTTTGGGAATCCGACCAAGGAGTGATGTGGATATTTGTATTCGAAGTGTATTTTCTTGCAGGATCGGCTCTACTTTTTGAGTAGAGAGATGTCTATTTTACAGGGGAGGTTCTGTCGAATTTTTGATAGAATTCTCGTAAAACGTAACATTCGGTCAAATTCCTATTCCTTGTTTGTGTCTAGAATTCTAGATCGAGTTTCTAGAAATTAAGTTAGATTTATTCTAATTTCGTGTTAATATTTTATTTGTTAGTTGTGCCAAGATTGAGGCCTAGTGGTCCAGGCCCGTTAGACCCGTCTTGTGGAGCGCACAACTGTGAGTTGTTGTTTTATATATATGTGTATTTAGGTTGTATGATTTTAGAAATATATGTTTTAATTGTATGAATTATGCATAAATGATTAGTATATTTTAGGTATATTTTTAGTATATTTTTTGTATATTTTAAATTTAATGCATGTTTTACCTTTGCTTTATGCCTAAGTTGTTTTTAAGTATATATATAGTTTATTTTTGGTTTATTTTATAATTGAACTGAATTTATTTGACATATATATACTCAAAATATACTTGGTTTATTTTTGGTATATTTCTACTATATATATGGATTATATTGCCATTTAAATTAATGTCATGCATCATTTCTTTTTACGAATGTATGAGTTTATTTTAAATGAAGGATATCAATAGAACGTGCTACCTAGTGGGCAGCACTAGGACCGAGTACATATCGGTACGACGATAGATTATAGGTTGAATTACTAACCTATCTGTGGATTATGACTAGATTGATTTGATATGAGATGTGATTTGAGAGTGTGATTGCTGGAGCTCGGTTGACCAAGTGTCTCGGGGCCAATCACATTAACAGTTAGACTGCTGGAGCTCGGTTGACTTAATGTCTCGGGGCCAGTCTACTGTCTAAATGGAATAAGTGAATTTATTTGGAATAAGTGAGCCTGTGTGGCTAGAGTGTTGTCTAACACTATTTGAGGTTGCAATCATTTAGGGTTCTATTTAATCCTTCATAAACTGATATTTTCAGTATTTTATAAAGTGATTTCAGCAGCTGTGTGTATTTGCCTGTATACATACTTATTATATATATTCTGTTTAGTGCCTGCATTTGACATTTAGTTATGCATGTATATATATTATAACAATTCACTCAGTGAGGTCTGACTCCCCTCTGTTGATATTTTTTAGGAGAGTCTTCGTCCTTAGACCTCAGTAGCAAGCCTATACGCCGGATTTCTTCCGCTTCGGCCTTATTGTGTAAATTGCTTACCTGAGTTTTATTTTGTATTCTAGAAACTGCAGTAGTTGTTTCTATGAGCTGTATGTATTATATATGTATGAGATTTAAATTTCAAAAGTTTGAACCGAGAATTTGTATTGAAGGATTTTATGTTATATAGATGGATTTATGTTATTAAATGAGTTCATGAATTATTATTTTACATTCGAGATTTAATTCCGTTGCATAATGTTTTATTTATTTTATTATATTGTATGCTTTTATTTTTAAGGCTTGCTACGGGTTCCGGATTTGAAAGAATTCTCGTTCCCTAACGCCGATCATGGCCCCTGTTTTGGGTCGTGACAAAGCCTTTGCTCTCAAGGATCGCCAGTGATGTGGAAAGTTAAGAATGGACTAGGATGGGTGCCTCGGTGGATGCCTTAGCTCTCGAGGACCGCCAGTGCCATGTGCTTGGATTAAGTGGATGGCTGCGGCTTGGTGCCTTGGTTGATGCCTTTGCTCTCGGGGACTAGCATTCTATTTGGATTAAGTGGGCTCAGTTGGCTAGTTAGAATTGGGTTTAGGGTTCTACCGAGATTTTTCATAAGCTATATATATATATATATATATATATATATATATATATATATATATATATATATATATATATTATAAATTATTTTCACCATATCTATACAATTTTCAAAAAGGTTTTCAAACCGTACAACTCTTTTATTAACTTACTCAGTGAGGTCTGACTCCCCTCAATTTATTTTTTTTCAGGAGTTTGGGACTTTTCTGTTAGGCCTACTTCTCTTCGCCGTGTAGTTTCATCACCGACTATTCTATGTAGGTCTATTCAGTTGTGTTGAATTTATTTTCGCATACTGCAGTAGAGAAAATTGTTTAACTGCATATTTTATTTGAGAATATCATGTATTTATAATATTGTGTACTGAGACATTATTGTATAACTGAAGTTTATATATTTTATGCACTATGATATTATGGTTTAAATTATATTGAGAAAAAATCAGTTTGATAATGTGTATTGTAATTTAATTATTTATTGTAAGGTTTTAAAGTTTTTAAATTTCGCATTTTTTTAAGGCTCACTATGAGATTCGGTAGCTTTATATTTTTCCATTCTCTAGTGTCGGTCACATGCCTTGGGTTCGGATCGTGATAGTTTCTACTCGTTGGAATTCAACATATGAATTATTAAATGAGTCTATCAATGATGTAAAGAATTATTATGTAAGTTTATCAATGATAATGTTTCACAAGTTAATTTATTTCGACAAAATTAGGAAGTTTATCAAAAAATTTTAGATCTTTTAAAAGTTTTTAATGATGCAACATACACATTAAGTGGAGTTTATTACCCAACATCTCATTTATTATTAATTGAGTGTTTAATATTATTGGTGCTATGCAAGAGAATGAGACTGACTTAATTTTACAAGAATCAATATTATTAATGAAAAATAAATGGTTAAATTATTTTAAAATGATTCCACTACTTAATTTTGTTGCATGTGTTTTTGATCTAAGAATTAAATTAGATGGTTTAGCCGATTATTTAAGTATGAGTTATAAATGTTTAAATATTAATGAAATTGATATTGATAATATTATGAATGATGTTAAAAGAGTTTTAGGAGAACTATTTAATGATTTTAAAATGCAATATGGTGATGTTTTATCTTCTTCTCAACCTACATGTCAAGTTTAAAGTATTGAAACTGACAAACTTAGTGTGGGGGATCGTATATTACTTGAATAGCAAAAAAAAACCCCGAGGATCAATCGGAGCACCTAAACTTGATATTTATTTAACCACTTCTTTTGAGTTTGGTGAAAGTAAAACAAGTAAAGAATTTTCAATTCTTAAATGGTGGAGCCGACATCAAAATACATACCCAATATTGGCCAAAATTGCTAAACAAGTTTTAGTATGTCCTGTCTCAATAGTTGTTGTTGAACAAGCTTTTAGTGTAAGAAGAAATATTTTGGATAAAACACACTCAAACGTGACTCCAAAATCACTTGAAGTTCAAACATATGTTGATGATTGGACAAGAGCGGCTATATGGGATCAAGAAATTAAGAGAGATGATAATGATGACGAATTTGTAGAGATGACAACCACCAGAACCGAGGGAACTTCAACTTCTGGTATTGGTAGTTACTAAATTAATAAGGTAAAGGGGTATCAAATTTTTTTTTTTCAAAGGTAAGAGAACTACATTGGCTTTGATTCCTCTAAACTCCAAGAGAATACGTAGGCAACTTAATTTTTAGTAAGAAAAATAAGTTCAAACCCTTTAATTTTTTTTATAATTTTTATTGCTAACTTTAATTCATTTATTATTTAAAATTTATTCACTTCAATTTTTAATCGCATTAGTTTTTTTACTTAATTTAATTTTTTTTAAATTATTATAATATTTTAAATTACTTAAATATAATTATAAAATAATAAAATAATAAAAAATTTTAGAATGAAATCTGGTTTAATTCCGGTTTGGAATCGAATTTCGAACCAAAATTGGAACCAACCGATTTTGAACTGGAACCTGAACCATCCTGTATACGATTCAAATTTGGTTCTAAAAATTTTTGAACCGGAACCATTCGGTTTCGAACTGCGGCTACCCCTATTCTTGCAATTCGGTGGATCAACTAGTATTGTCACATCATCTCCTTCCATTTCTCTTACCAAGATTTTCATATCAAGATCAATCGGGTTGGTTGGCTGTGCAGGCTAATTTTCTCTGATTAACTTGGTTATTTCTCCCATCATCTCTCTCATGATAGATCGGGTTTTAGCGAATACTTCATCTTTCAATTATGCTTTAAAATTCTCAGGATCAAAACCTCCTGCCATTTCTATCTCTAAATTTCTAACTAAGCAACCAGAGTTAGATCGAACCCACCCAAACGAGCTCAAAAGATCTATATTGCTGCAAGATTACATTGTCAGAATTATGCATGATATGCAGGTTCATTTTATTAATAAAAGAAAATAAGAAAATAGACAAGCATACTGGATGTATACATAACACAAAGACAAAATACAAAGCTTTAAAAAAAGATAACCACCATCCTTATTTTTTCCGCACACATGTTCAATAGTGAGTTTCTTGTCCTAGGATTTTTGGTCTGGGTTTTAATTATCAGCAGGGGATAATAAAATTGACATATGTAAAATGACTTTTAAAATAGGGCAAACAAGTAATAGATCCTCTAAATAAATCTAAAGTCCATCCTTAACGAGCTGAGAATGGCATTACGGCCTTACCTTGTCAAACCTATCTCAGTGGGCCATAATAGGCATGAGAGGCCCATTTGGCAGCATCCACTTGAGACATGCTAAAAATTGGCATAAAAAGGCCCATTTATAATGGGCTTGAGTTCTATTTTAAGGATCCATTAAAGGTTATAAAACATATGCAATTGGAAAATTCCTAATGAAAATTGCTAGATCACTACATGAGCTTAAGTCTCGGGTAGTAGGCTTTGACTCCCATAATGATATACATCTATATATGTCTCCCCACTCAAGGGTTCATGTGACGCAGATAAGTACATGTTGTGAGTGATAATATTCAAATATTTTACCACCAGGTTTGAGTGAAACATAGGTAGTAAAATAATGATCATCATTGGGTTAATTAGGACTGAAGTGTTCATTGTGTGAAAAAAGTATAGTGAATGCAGTAGAAATACAAAGGAAATAATTGAATAATTAAAGGTAATAAAACACAAAACACAAATAAAGGCCAATTGCAAAGTTGGGTGACATTCCAAAAGCCCATACCTAGTTTTCAGACCCGTTCTCTGATGACAACTTATGGGAACCTCCATGGAATCCAATTGCGGTATAAGTGTGTCTTGACTCTCATCCAGGTGATGACTCCATCTTTGATTAGGCATTATGACCTACTTTGTATTTCCTAGTGGGCCTCGAGCCTACACAATTTCATAGTCACCAAACACTTGGGTGTGTGCTAAATCTCACTGCCTACAGTGGTTGGGTTTGGCCTGTGCCCAAGTGTTTGGCAACCACAACACTATATGGGCTCAAGACCTACTAGGAAATACAAAGTAGGTTATAAAGCATAATTGGAGATGGAGTCGTTACCCCGATGAGAGCTGAGACACACTTATACAGTAATTAGATTCTATGGAGGTTCCTAGAATTCGTCATTAGATAACCGTTTTAGAAATTGGGTATGGGCTTTTGGAATGCGCACCAAACCTTGTAGTTGGCCTATATTTGTGTTTTATGTTTTATTACCTTTAATTATTCAATTATTTCTATGTTAACATGACAATTATAATTACCTTCAAATAATTAGTCAAATGTTACATTAAGATCCAAATTTTCACATTAATTCCATTTCATGCTTTTAGTCCTAACATTCAATGTAAATAAAGCAAGTAATAATTTACAATCATATACTCCAAATGAATAGGGAAGAGATTAAGGATTATAACATGATAGGTAAAATAAACAAAAAATAAACCATAAGTAAACCGAAAGTAAAATTCTTGGGTGACTAAGAAAACCTCTCAAGAACTAATTAATAAGATTGACATTTGATGATTAAGAATTATAAAATAATCCTTGCAATAAATGCAAGTTAGCCCTTTCTTACAAAATAAAATAAACAAACCTATAGGAGGAAATCACAAAGTTAACTCATGGATTAAGTAAGATACTAATAAGAACAATAGGTATAAAATTTTGGTTAAACACAATAATAAAACAATCATAAAGGATGAATGAAAAGACAAAGCATGGGCGTTCTCAGGAATTATGCATAATAGCGAGAGAATTAAGACAAAGTCGTGTAGGACCTTGTCAAAGTGGCGATCGCTTTTGTCATGAGGTGATCGTCTCATTAAAAAAAGATAGCAGAGGCACTGCCTGACCAATAGACGCAGGCAACTCCCAAAAGCAGTAAACTTTAATTTTAAGCAAGTAATAAGTGATATAGATGAACAAGACTCATAACTACGCTTAAAAAAATTTAATGGATCATGTTAGGGATAAAGCATAATATAGTTGATAAACACAAGAAAATGAATAAATAAGCAAATAAATAAGAAGTTATACAAATCTATAATTTTAACATTAAAGAGAAATGAAAATCATTACTGAAATATGAGCTTTTCCAAAATAGTTAGCCCTCAAAGTTGGATGTGAGTGTTAAACTCCACTTGAATATAAGCTTTTCACCTTTTTCCTTTAAGAAAATAACCTTTGAACTTGATTCTCCTTTTTCCCTCACTCAAGGATGTTTTTCTTCTCCTCTTAGAGCTCCTCCCTTTTTCTCAATTTTTTTGTTAATTATGGTTGCCAATCTTCCTCTTTCTCTCTCTTTTCCCCTTTTAATCCTATGCTTAGCCCATACCGCTAACTTTTCACTCATCATTGCTCTTTTTAGCTCTCCACTTCAAGAAATAGATTGAGTTCCATGGAAGATGGGCCCATCAAGTTGGTTGCTATGGTCACCTTTGCATTTAATGTAAAGGCAAATGGTTACTGTAGAGGCAGAACCTTTGCAATGAGGCAAACACCTTATCGCCTGCTGCCATAGAGGTGATCGCCTCTTCAAAGAAGTGTCGCCTCTCTGGTGGTACAAATGGGTTGAGGTGGGTTAGGCTTACTTCTAAATGGGTTTGGGTTGAGATTTTGGGTTTTAAGCTTTTAAGTCCATTTTCAAGAAGGTTTAGGCTTCTTTCTTGCATTCAAGCCTTGCATTACTCATCATTAGGCTCTATGGTAGGCCGATCAAACTGAGCATCTATAGTTTGCCCTTTATCTTAAGCCGATCGAACTGGGTATCAATAATTACCTATAACTGTTTTGCTAGAAATTGCTAGAAATTGAACTACAAGGATTGTTTACCTACAACTGAAGCTATAAGAATCTTTGAAAATATTAAAGATCCAAGTTCAATTATATTAAGAAAGCAATAGATGCCCTTTTTGATATTCCAAAGGATATAATTGTTGGCTTGATGTTAAAACTTTTATTTTTTTAAACAATAACATAAACTATATCATTATAGTGATTATAACAATAAGGCTCATAATAGGAAGATTACAACAAAGATTAAAATATAACATAAATATAAACCTGACATTAGCCCATTACATGAGAAAAACCAACATACTTCATTGTCATCATGTTAGGGTTTTTGACATAGAGAAGCAGCGCTATCATCAGAGCAAGCAGCAGCAGTTTCCATTACTGCAATGGGTAAAAGAAAATCTTTAGATTTAGTTGCCAAGAACTCATTATCCCAATAATGGTCTTGAGAGTGCCATTTTTGTTGGAGAGCATACAAGATATATATAAAACTTGAGTTTTGGGGCAAGAAATATGAGCTTTTATTTGTAATTTTCCTGCAATAGATTGATGATGCATCTGCAAAGAGCTATCCAAAGAGTTATCCAAAAATCTGTCTTTGCAATAGGGTTTAAAATTACACATAATAAGCATAAAGTACATCAAGATTTATTTATTAACACTGTATATGACAAATAAACTAAAGATATTATTGGATTTGGGGTCTTTTTTTTGTTAAAGATTAAAAGAAAACCACCCAAATCTTACCAACAATATATGAAAGATCATTGGCTATAAGAACGATGAACAATAGCTATAAAATAGAGAAAAGGGAAAGTATATAATTGCCCGCCCCGCTTCAATCCATTTTCAACTTATGCTTTACAATATGTTTGGAAATGAAAGAAAAGGAGAAAATAAAATTGAGAGGAAAATGGAGAGAAAAATAATGTTATTTTCCTTTGTTTATTTTTCTCTTTTGTATTTGGATAGAGAGAAAATAAAAGTATGAGAGAAAGGAAAGTGGATAAATTTTAAATTATTATTTTAGTCTTTTATCTCTAAAATTTGAATTATATTTAATTATTATTATTATTATTTTACTTTTTTTCACTTTCTTTCTAATTTCTCTCCAATTTGGAGAGAGAATTTTAAAAGAAAAATAGTACATATTTTCTTTCCTGTCTTATTTTTTTTTTACTTCTCCAAACATGAAAAAATTATTTTTCTTCCTCCTTTATTTCTCACGTTTCCAAACATAGGATTGGGACCCTTTTCTTGATGTTAAAACTTTTAACCTTGCATTTATGAAAATTTTTAATACTGTCCATGAGATTTATGTGCAAACTCTTATGTTGGGTATTGCAATTGATGCTTATCTTAATATTCTTATTCACTAAAACTAAATCACGAGCAGCAAGTTTCATGTGCTTTTTGAAATTATGTTTTCAATTTGAAAAAAAAAAAGTTAAAAAATGAAGTAGTTTTTTTTTTTTTAAAAAAAAAAGAAGAGTGAAGTAGTTTTATTTTTGAAAACTTTTTTTTTTTTTAATTTGTTGGATCCACTTATAATTGCAAATTAAGAGAAAATTATGGATTGTGAAGAACTGTTTGATGAAGGGTCCAAAACTTAGATTATAAGGGTGACATCTGTCTAAAAAAAAGATTAAAGGCTTATGTGAAATTTTGGCAACACTCTAGGGTCGTTTTCCCTATAATCAAATCAAATCAAATCAAATAATATTGTTGATTCTCATCACTGTTATCTCTCAATGTCACGTCATCATGCAAGATACCTCTCGAGCGAGTCAGAAAAAACTTCTTTTTCTAAATATACTTGCCAAAAAAAGAAAAATATTTGGTTCAATTAATTTATTTTATTTTTAAATAAATTCTAAATAAAACTTAATTGTAAATGAATCTTTATTGACATAATATGTTTGGCATAAATTAATATTTCATAGAATTTATTTTGAATAAAATTTATATTTTATTATATTATATTTGTTACGAAATTAAAATTTTTAAAATGACATGTTGCTTACTAAAAAAAATGCTCTTTTCAGTTAATATTTTATGATAGGAACATTTTAAGAAATAAAAATAAAAAAGGGAAATTGTAATTTTATAAAAATTATAAACTTATAATCATGGAATTCATTTACAATTTTTTACCATTTTATTAAAATTTAATTTTGTAAATAATAATTTTATAAATTTTAAATTGAGATTGAAAATAAATTTTAGAAATTTTTTTATTTAAATTAAAGACATTAAACTTAATTTTTACATAAATTTAATAAAATATAATAAATTATATTTATGCGAAATACTCTTTGAGAATTGATTTTGCAACATATTCCTGAAATTAAGATGGTATTCCCTGGATTAAAGAAGAAGCCATAGAAGAGTGCACACCTCATTGCATATTTGAAGCAAGCAATTGCATCATCATTTCTTTTACCCTTTTACTCTAAGTTATATTACAATTGCGAAAATGGGTCAATTATATGCCTATACTCACAAGATTTTTCATCAAATAATGCTAAAAATCAATGCATTCAATGATTTTTCATTTAATTTTTCATTTTATTAGATCGGTAGGTAAAAAAAAAAATGAAGTCTTTGTAGAGTAACCCAAATATGCCTTCAAAAAAAAGAAAAAAAAGAAAAAAAGAGTAACCCAAATACACTAAGAAAAGTTTTTGTACCAAGTTATAGACCCACCTTCATTATCATGAATATTCAAAGAGCAAATCCAATTATTTACAAAGCTATGTTAAAAATATGTATATATTAAGTTTTGAATACGTTTATTGTGTTAATAAAAAGAAAAATATCAATTTTTTAATATTAATTTTAAGAGAAATTTTTACCTATACTAGATACATTACACCATAGAATAAGATTTATAATATATCAATCAAATGATTTACATTTGATTATTGAAAATGATATATTTATATTTATATCTATATATATATATATATATGTAATATATTCAGTGTAGATAAAAATTTACATAATTTTAATTATAGTACAAAAAATACAATTGAAGTCGTGATTTATCACCTTCATTTTATAATCGTTGACTGTAATTTTTTCTTTTAACGTGAAGTGATTATTTTGATTATTTATTTTGATTTTTTATTTTGATTTAAAGGTAATTGCGTATATATTATATTAGTTGTTTTAACGTTTGATATTTAATAATTTATTTTATGAATATATAAATAGAAAGACTCATGTATATGTCAATTACACTGAAAATCCAATGCTAGTAAAGGCAAGAAGCCTATAAGTTTTCTCATGATTTGTTTTCTATGCATTCTTAGTATGATAAGTCATATGAAATTCAAGATTTGTATGGCTAATCAAATGATTTTCGAATTTATATACTACATTTAAATGCATATTTTTAGATATTTAAATTTATAAATGAAAAATACTTTTTTAATAATGAATTGAAATCCAATTATGATATTGGAGAAAATTAAAATTTGTTAATCTATATATTGATTTTATAACATCTTCATCAAACAATAATTTAAATTTTAAATTTAATATAAAGGTTAAATACAAATAAACGTTTTAAAATTATTATTTTTTGTGAGATAAAAAAGAAATGGTCAATGATCCCATCCTTCTTTTAATTTCTTATCTGTATCATAATCAACCATCTTCTATTTGTTTAGCATATGAAATGCTAATCAATCTAAATATGTGATGGAATATTATGTTGCTAAATGTTGAATGAAATATTTTAAATATTAAATCATTCAAATATCGTAAGGAAAATAGCTCTTTACTCAACATAAATAAAATGCTTTGTGCTTAAGAAGAATATAATGATTTGAGTATATAATAGCTAATTTTTGTATAATCTAAATTTTATTTAATTACTATATTAAAAATACACTATTTCTTTAGTTGTTAAACTCGACTTTAACTTCTTTTAAGTATTAAACTTAAATAATTATCTAATATTTACATATTTAAATAACACTTGCCAATGCGATTTTTTATGCTGTTTTGTGTATTTTTTTTTCAAAATTTATAATTTCATTTTGCCTTTTTAATATTGCAAATAATAACATTTATATGCATCATTAAAATTATATTTTCTCAAAATGATATTATATGAATATCATTGGTTTGTAATTTGACGGCAATGTTTATATTTTTTTTTCTATTTTGTTCACAAATTGATGTTGTCACACATGGAGTGCAAAAACAAAACTTTCAGATGATTAGGGAGGAAAAAAATAAAATAAGATGGTGATGTTTATTTATTTTCAAACTTTCCCATTCTTAGAAGACAAAGATAAGATTTTGTTCAAAAAAGAAAAGAGAAGACAAAGATAAGATGGTGATTTTTATTCATTTTCAATTATTATAAAAATTATTTGATTTACTCTTAATCTATTTTCTTACATTATTGAAAAATCAAAAGCAACTAGAATATTAGAAATTATTTCTTACACCAAGCCTTTAGTATCATGAATATTCAAAGAGAAAATCCAAATATTCACAAACCTCTGTTAAAAAAAAAATATTAAGTTTTGAATATGTTTACCGGTTAATTAAAAAAAAAAAGATTTGAATAAAAAAAAGATCAATTTTTTTTATATTAATTTCAATTATAGTATGAAAAATTTGATTAAAATTGCAATCTTCCACCTTCATTTTATAATTATATATTCTATTTTTTTTTAAATGCAAAGTGATTGTTTTGATTAATTTTTTTTATTTAAACGTAATTGCGTATAATTTAATATTTATTATATTAGTTATTTTAATTTTTAATATTTAATAATTTACTTTATATATATATATATAGAAAGAGTCATGTATATCTCAATTACACTGAAAATCCGATGGCAGTAAAGGAAAGTAGCCTAGAACTTTTCTCATAATTTGTTTCTAAGCATTATTAGCATGATAAATCATATGAAATTCGTGATTAGTTATGGATAATCAAATGATTTTCAATTTACACATTACATTTAGTTGCATACTTTAGCTCTTCAAACTCGTAAACTAAAAATAATACCTTTTTAATAATGAAATCCAATTATGATATTGGAGAAAATTAAAATTTGCTAATATATATATATTGATTTTATGATATTCATGTCCATTGCTACATGAACATTTTCATTATACAATCATTTAAATTTTAAATTTAATTTAATTAGTAAAAACGAAATACAAATAAAAAGTTTTAAATAAAAAAGTAACTCTGAATTTCCATCTCAATTTTCTTTTAATTTGACATTTGTATCATAATCAACCATTTTCTGCTTATTTAGCATTTCAAATGCTAAATCTAAATAGTAGTACACTATATTTGTAGGTCTTAAAGTAACAAATTATCAGTTTGAAACCTTAATTTACAGTTTTACTATTTCAATATTTAAACTCGTTTAAAATACATTAATTTAGTGGTATAATACATTTGTTACTACTTTATACTTATCAATTTTTGTTAATTTGACACATATATTTATAGTTTTTGATAAGTTAAACTCTTAAATTACAATACATGTCAATTCATTATTATATATCACGTGTGTTAATAAAATTTTAAAATTGCATTTTAGGTCAATTTAAATATTAAAATAGTAAAATATCAAATTGATTACAAATAATAAATATTGAAAATATTATGCCATAAATATTTGATGGAATATTTGTGGTGCTAAATCTTAAACAAAATATTTGAAATAATAACTTTCAAATATCATAACAAAAGCAGCTACTCAACTTTAGCAGAATGATTTGAGTATCCGAATTTCATTTAATTATTATAATTTTAAAAAACACACTATTTTATATAAAAAGTTCATTAAATTTGTACTTGGTTGAAAACAATTTAACTTTTTTTCAGTATTGAACTTAAAAGTTTATAGGTCATCAGTTCAATTTGTCCTTAAAAAAAAAGAAATTTAAAATCATTCGTCTAGAGTTGATTTAATCCAACTATGAGGGTGACACTCTTTAACAGTGAAGGATTCAAATTCCCTTCTTCTTTTGTCTCTCTAAAAAAATGATCGTAAAAAAAAAAAAACTTAAAAAATCTATAAGAAAATATGCATATCTAAATAACACTGGCCAATATAATTCTTACAATTGTCTTTTGAATTTCATTTTTTATGACAACTGTATATTCTCAAAATTAAATTATCTTCGTCCATTAGTAATAAGAAATGATCTTGGTCCAAGTACATAGTTTGACTATTATATTTATAAATTGGACCATACTTTATTTTATTTTGTTTTGTGATAGAGGACTAAAACAAAACTTTCAAATGAACAGAGGGAAAAGAAAGTGTTGGTAAAAAAAAAAAGATGGAAAAAAAATAAAATGGTTACGCTTATTTGTATTCAAACTTTCACATAGTTAGATGACAAAAACTAAAAATAAGATGGTGATCTTTATTTTATAACTTTGAATAATTGGTATCATGAAGTGGTAATCACCTAAATTTTAATCTTAACAAATTAATTTTAACGTACTGATTTATGTATTCTAATGTGCCTTTAAAATAAGTGTAATGTTAAAGAGAATTAGAGATAAATATGAAGTATTTTTCAAGATGATAAAGGTGATAGTAAGGGTGCTCACGAGCAGTCTCATAATCGTGAGCACTCTCATGAGTTCAATCATTATAAAGTTACTGAAAATTGTAAAAATTCAATAATCTTTACGGTCTGAATTATGATCGTGAGGACTTTAAATGGATGCGACAGAAAGATGATTATGATCGTAATAGATAACTCCAACCCTTATGATTATGAGCATGTTTCTTCTTACAAAAAGTTGAAAGAACAATTAATGAGGAATGAATTTAATATATTCCAACAACTATATTTTCATCTTCGACTATGAATAGTTGTGAAAAACTTTCATTGTAGCGGTTAGAAAATTTATTGTTCAATTTAATTACTTATGATTTCTATTGCTCTCATTTAATTTTTAATTTCTTTTGTAATTTTTAAAGTATTTTAAGTGTGGGTTGTATGCTAACTCTTAGACTTTTTCTTTTTAATCTCCTTTCTTAGGTTAGTAAAGTGAAGTAAAGAATGGAATGTAGTGGAATTGGTTGAAGTGTTGCTAGTAAAAACACTTGAGATTTGAAAATTTGGTTAGACTTAGTCAAAAAAAGCTCAATTTATGTAAATATTTGAATTTAATCTTAAAATTCTTGGGTACTCAATCTTGCTAAATAGATTGAAGTGGGTGTTAAAAAATTGTAATTTGAATATAAATTATGTAAAAATGTAAATTTATTGCACGCTAAATTCTTATCTTTTTTTTTTTTTTTTTTTTTTTTTTTTTTTTTTTTATAGAGAACGCTAAATTCTAATCTTAATTTCTTTATCTCGAGCTCTTGAAATTTTTCTTTTAATTTTTTTTTTGTCTTTTTTTAATTTTTCTTAAAAAGTCAATCAGCCCTATCATTCCCTCCAGGACTTTTGTACTGATTTTACATCCTAATTTTACATCCTAATCTATTTTCATACACCATTGAAAAGTCAAAAGCAACTAAATGATAGTTTATTTCACTATCAATCGAGCTTTGAAAAAAGCTCAAATATATTAAAATAATTTTTTATTTTTATTTTTATATTTTTAAATGCTTTTTAATATCCTAAAAGTTAAAAAATATACAAAAAATTAAATAAATATAAAGATATTTGCAAAAATAAAAATTAAATTCTATTCTTAATTTCTAATTTCCTTCATAAATAATAACTTGATAAAAAATATTTCAATAAGTCTTATTTTTAGGATAAATATATAAATTTTTTAATTAGGTTATTTTATATTACTTTAATAATTTTAGAAAAAAGAGCATAAATTGAAATTTTTAGGATTGTTACAAGATGCAATGAAATGGAGTGTATTAAACTCAGATACTATAGTCTAATTAAAAAATTGGTTAGATTAAATAATAATGAGAATTGAGATTGAAATGCCAATAAACAATTTCCAGTAAAAAATTTTGACCCATTAAAAAAAAATGCTTTGACCATGAACAAACATATCTAAAATTATCTGCAAGAAATTTTTTATCACTAGACAATGATGAAGAATTTATATCTAAATTTAAATCTAAATTTTTTGAATTAAAAATATATAATTAATTACAGATATTAGTTCAAGTGGTTAAAGCTTGAATTTATTTAAGTAAATTTTACATTTGGTAAAATAGATGTTAATTTTACTCCAACTCAAAATTTAAAATGTTCGAAATTTTTATAGTCATAGAATACCAACATCAAATGCAAATGCAAATGCAAAAAATAAACATAAACATATGGATTTATTTATAGATATAATTAAAAAATATTTTGATTTATACATAAACTGATAATGTATGTCTTATGGAAAACCCATAAAACTTACCAGGTCGCAATACACAGAAGATAGAGAAATAAATAATGGATTTTATTGCAAAAATAAAGTAAATAAATAAAGGAGAGTAGAGCCCAGTTCTTCGCAGGCTGTAGTAGCATTTTGCTCCTTGAATTTGTAATCAACAAAAAAAAATTCAAAATTATTTTTTACTTATTTTATTCAAAATCTTTTATAAATTAATTAGTTATTTTAATTTTTTTAAAAAAAATAAAAAGTGTGATGTATTTTTAAATAAAATAAAATAATTTTTAAATTAAACTATTTTCTTTAACAATTTAAAATATGCCTATCATCAAAATAATAATGCTATTAATTTTATTTTGAGACTAGACATATTAAAATAGTATTTTGTTTATATTTAAAAGTGAGTATAATATAATATGAACTTTTAAATTCAGACCTAATTAATTAAAATATAAAATATTTTGTATAATATAACCAGAAAAATTGATTTTGGAGTGAATTGTAACTTGGTTAGAAGTTCGGGGGGCAATTTTACTTTAGCCGTTCTTTGCTGGACAAAAAGGAGAAGTTAACATCTTTTCAAACGGTTGAATATTGCATTGCACTACATTTTATTCCAGGCGAATCCAAGAAAAAACTGCCAACTGATGACTCTGTTAATAAAAGCTTAAGCTTTTCTGGGTGATCAAGAATTCACTCTGCTAAAACCCATTTCCAGGTTCTGTTTAAAGATCCTCTCTTTCAGGTTAGTTGGTCTTTGTTTGTCTCTTTTTTTTGATAATTTTCTTTAATCTTGCATTTCTGTTTTTGATTCTTCTTCTAACTTATTTGACTATGTTTCTTTAATGTTTGCCTTTATGTTTCTTTCTTCACTTCTTGGATTACGGTTTTATGGTTCTATCATGCAAGTGATTATTGGTGATTACTGTGGATGTTTGGTTTAATATGATGAGTGAATTTATCCATTGGAATATTGTGAATTTGATTTGAATTAGTCAACAATACCATTAAAGCTTGGAGATTATCCTGTTCTTGTTCTTGTTCTTTTTTTTTTTTTTGGTGCTTGGATTAGTTTAATGGATTGGTTTTTATGAGAATTTTTACCTTGTTTATTGTATAATGTCGATATGTTGAAGCAGTCAACGATTGAAGATTTGTCTTAAATGAAAGGAATCATGGATACAAGATTAAGATTCCATTTCAATACATTGAAATTTGAAGCTGTAGCTAGTTGTTACTGCTATTTGAGCATTGAGAAATTGAATTCATGGCTGGTGCTGTTGTAATTTGATTTGTGGGAGAAAGTGATTACTGTTTACCGTTCAAAGGGACAATGTGTTGTTGGTAGTTGTCACTGTTTACTGTTCCTTCAGATAGACTAATTTGCCTATTGCTCTTGTGATGCAGGAAAGATGTTTGAGGCGGAGATACCAGAAAATGGTTTCAATCAAGCAGACAGAGAAACTTCTAATTCTTTGCCAGAAAAGGTATGATGTAGTCCTCGTTGACATTTCCTTTTTGCTTTCTATTGTTTTTGACTAGTTTTGTTTTCTTTGTAATTCATACTCAATGCTTCAAATGGATGTACCTTATTTCTTTTGTATGTCTGGACTAAGGTTGATCCTGCAAGACCTCCTAAACTGACCTGGCAGAGAAA
This sequence comes from Mallotus nudiflorus, assembly GCA_947683625.1. Taxonomy (NCBI): domain Eukaryota; kingdom Viridiplantae; phylum Streptophyta; class Magnoliopsida; order Malpighiales; family Euphorbiaceae; genus Mallotus; species Mallotus nudiflorus. The sequence continues at coordinate 356,697 of CANTUR010000873.1, read as the reverse complement.
GTTAAATAATGAGGATATTGCCCTTTCTGAATTCAATTTAAGTTTTCAAGAGAAATTTCAATTGGTATGGTCATTCTCCTTTAAATCCTTTAATTCTTCTTCTTCTTCTTCCTTCTTGTTATGTATAGTGCATGAAGAAACCTAAATGACCATGATTGAGAGAGGCCTTAAGTAAATGGAAACATCATACAGGATATGTGAAGTGCTGAAATTTAAGAAGAACAAATGAATGTTACAGTAAATTAAACATTTTCTTTCTGGGGGAAAAAGAAAAGGGTCAGGTATGTCACATTGTGACTAATTTCTGTTGAAAATGGCTATTTTCCATAGTACTTAATTTCCATGCCTAGAAGATACACTGTTCTCTTTTGGCAGCATTGAACAACCCACTTGACTTCAGAAGAGATAAAAGCTTTGAAATATGGAAAAAGAAAGAAAGAAATGAAAAAAAAAACCATAGAGAACAGAAGGTTGCCAAGTTATAGGTTTATGTAGTTCCTCTCATATATATATATTTTGTCCAAGACTATCCTGCTAGTCTAGCAACATTGTTACTCAGTCACTTCACTGTCCATTTTCTTTTTCGGTTTAATTCACTTGAAGTATTTGTAACTTCATAAGGTGAAAATAAACGGACAGTTGCTATCTATTTCAAATATTATTGTATTATTGAAGATTATTAGTAACTGATTTTAAATTGTTGCACACTGTAATACAAAATTATTCTAATTTTTTTTCATACATCTCAAAATATTGAGACTTTGATATTGCATGCAAACATATATGTGCAAACATATTGCTGCATTCACAATTCTCAAAATCCTGATTGTTGTGATAATATTTGAGTATTGGAAATAGCAAATAAGGGCTTAACATCATCTGCAAGGTTGAAAAATTTTCCTCTCCTCTTTGTTAGCCATGTCCATAAGAAGGTTTTTTGGTATTTGTCAGGCTCCATTAGGTATTCGGTTTTGGCGTTATGTTCGAGAAGAATCTGCCAAAGGAAAGGTAAGTTTTATTTACCTAAAATGCATGTTATACATTGGGGTGCTATTATGTTAAGGAATTATGAAGATCAATCTAAACTTCATGTTATGTTTTGACAATTTCAGCGAGGCATTATGAATCCATTTATTAAGCGCTTTGTGACATCTTGTCATGGCGTTCCACTAGGAGGTGTTGGGTAGGTCCTTTTGTCTAATTTATATTTTCTATCTACCATGTTGCATTTCTTACAAAACCAGTCTTATATTACTTTATCAGATCATTGTTTATCATCTTCGGAGTATGTAGACTATCATGCAGTATGCTTAATTATTAGCTTATGTTTAAAGCTACCTAGTAAAAATTAACTAAAATACAAATAATCTTTTGATCTGGATGACTTGGATAGTTGGATCTTTTATATGATACAAGTTTTGCTAGGGAGGCCATGTATAATAGCTTGCAAATTTTCATTGTTACTCTTAAATTATGGTGGCATATGGCTGGTTGTGTATTTCAGATGCAGCACAATATTTTTTCATTACCATTGTCAATCTACATTGATCAGTTTATATGTCTCTTCCTCTAGCAAACACTTTCTTTTGTTATATATTTTATTGGCCTGTTACAGCTCTGGAAGCATTGGAAGAAGTTACAAAGGGGAATTTCAGCGTTGGCAACTATTCCCTACAATATGTGAAGAAAAGCCTGTTTTAGCAAATCAGCTTTCTGTAAGTTTGAAAATGTTTCCAGCCAATTTTTTATGCATACTATTTCATGTAGCTATCTTTAGGAAGCTGTCACTAAAATTTATCACTTACTTATTTTGTAAAGATAATGCATGTCAGACAGTGGAAACTTAATAACATGATTTGCTTAGAAACTGTAGTTGTGTCCTGCTTTTTGGAATCTGCGGAAAATCAATGGTCTGGTAAGCGGTCTTGCAAGAACTTAATTACATGAATTTCTAGTTGATTTAGTAATTGCTGTTTTGAATGTCTTAGAACTATGTGCATGCTGAAAAGAAGGGATAGGGTGGCATGCTTATTTTCTATCCTTGGAGGACAGTGACTGAAGATTTCCTTGTTTAAATTCGTTGCTTTCACCATACATTGCCAATCTTTGATCTTTTTTCTTAATTTTTTGCTTGATACAATCATAATGCTAGACTGTCTCATAATCATTGGCATTTCACTTAATTCTTTAAATAAAAATTAGTATAAGTGCTGTCTACCATTTTGAGTCTACTCTCATTTGTTTATTGGGGTTTACCACTTATTGATTCTTCTTCATTTGACTTATTTTGGTTGTGTGAATGAGTCTCCAAAGATATGAATAGGAAATGAACCCAATTGTACTTAGCATCCTAAACCGAGGATTATATGAAAAAAAAAAAAAAAAAAAAAAGTGATGGAGTGCCAATTCTTGTTGCAAAGGATGTAAATCAGACTGCATGAACTTCATACATATAAATTGTTACAGTGATAGTGACTGAAAGTTTCCGGTCCTCTAGTGCTGGAATAGATTACTGAAGCAGTTAATATAGAGGGTTATTATTAAGCAATTGGTTACAACCTTTACTTGAGAGTGCTGAGAATTTGGTGATGAAAATGATCATATTATTCATTTGAGAAAGTAATCATCAGAAGTTCTATTTTGCTTTCAAATGATACACAGTTCCTTATTTTGAATGCTAATTCTTCATGCAGGTCTTTGTTTCACGCTCAAATGGTGAAAAGTATTCTAGTGTGTTATCTCCAAAGAACCCAGAGCTGTTCAAGTATGTGGTTTTATTAGTTTTGAGTTAAATTTGTAGTTATAATGTGAATACTGCTCCTAATTCAACGGGCATTAGTTAGGATGAACCTTTACATTTGAGAGAAAGATTGATGAAGGAAGAAAACCAGTTAGAATTGAACTTGCTAAATGTCATGTGCAAACTTAGGGAAGCTTCAGTTTCTGGAATTGGATCTTGGGACTGGAACCTGAAAGGGGATAATTCTACATATCATGCTTTATATCCAAGGGCATGGACAATATATGAGGGTAATCTACATTATGTAGCAGTATTCAAATCAAATTGTTGTAACAATCATTGTGAATTTTTTGTCATATTTGAAAATTACTTTTTAAATGCAGGTGAACCTGATCCAGAACTTAGAATTGTTTGTTGTCAAATTTCACCTGTGATTCCTCATAATTATAAAGAAAGCAGCTTTCCTGTCTCAGTTTTCACTTTTACGGTAGGATGTAGGAATGGTCTCAAAGTAGTTTGATTACTGGACATCTTACTTTGATGCTTATTTCAGCGAGTGACAATCATTATATTTCAGCTCTATAATTCTGGGAATACGGCTGCAGATGTCTCCTTGCTGTTCACATGGGCAGTATGTCAATTTTAACCTTGCACTAATTCCTTTCCAAAAATGTTTTTATGTTGTGATTTATTACTTTGTACTTATTATGTGTTTGGCTAAATCATACATTCTCTTTGCAAAATGTACTTTTATATAGACTTAAAAATATGATAGCCATCAATCCTAATTTCTTGTTGTACATGCTTGCTCAGAATTCTGTTGGAGGGAATTCCGAATTTTCTGGTCAGCACTTCAACTCTACAACAATGTGAGAAAAGTTTCATTTCCCATGGTTCTGGTGCTATGAATGTTTTCAAAATTTTTCTTGTCAAAGCATATGTGATCATGTGATGCTTATGATTGGATACTAACCAATATGATTGTTGATTATTGATCCTGCCAGGACGGAGGATGGCGTGCAGAATGTCCTTTTACATCACAAGTAAGTTCATTTGCTGGTAAAATAAAACAATTAGTTATGCATTCAAATTTCACAGATTTGAACTCTTTTATTTATTAACACAGGACAGCAGGGGGGTTTCCCCATGTGACTTTTGCTATTGCTTCACAAGAGACTGATGATGTTCATGTCTCTAAATGCCCACGTTTTGTGATATCTGGGAACTCCCAAGGCATAACAGCAAAAGAAATGTGGCATGAAATAAAAGAGGTTGCTAAGCTTACTCTCCGATTCTAAATGTTAGATGTGCAGAGGCATCACTTTGTGTCTTCCACTGAACATTATCTTATTTCATTTTTCAATTGCTCATAATGGTTGTTTTAGCAAATTCAGCGTGCTTAACTGATATTTCTTGGCATCATCTAATTTTAGAGAAGCAAAAAAAATTTTTTAAATGTTTCCAAATAAGATAATTTGGGTAACAGTAAGAATCATGATTAATGCTGCACATACTCAGATAAGCAATTCTAAATATTCCTTCAGTAGCCCATAATATGTTTCTACAATTTCTCATGTTATGGTAAGAAATAGGTACTTTTTTTTAATATTTATGGAGCTCTCTGTCTATACCAGTTTAGAGAAAAAGTTTAAGATTTAGATGATTGCAAAACACAGTCTACTCAGAATGAGGGATTGAAGCTGTGGTTGCTTAATGCCTATCATATTAGCTGTAGTGCTGGACAGCATCAGGACCCTGTTTTATATTACATGCATTAGGTTCAAGTCTAAGCTAAACTCCGAATGTGCTTAATGGAAGTTGAAAATGAATGATCTATCTATGACACTTCAGTTTTTATGCACATGTTTTCACTTGTACCTTTTTTATACTCATGTTCATAATTAACTAAAGGGTGGTGGGACCTTATTTCAGCACTTTGCTTCTTCTATAAACTGTCACTTTGGTTTAGCATCCATATTTTAGGTTCTGTTTTTGCTACAGAATCTAGTTTCAATATTGGGCAAAATTTATGCTCACTGTTACATGGTTGTGCTATTAGGCATATTTGCTGAAGTGGGACAGGCCAGCTTTATACTGGCCTTGGTTTCAAATCTTATCATTTCATAAGAAAAAATCTTGAGTCATAAGAAATGTTTCTAACTGATAGTGCTGAGGCATGTTTGGTTTTATTATTGCTGAGATTTGGTTCTCTACAAATGACTGTCTACCTTATGCTATGGGATCTGGTGGCTATCATGTGTTAATTTTCCAATAATTATTTTCTCAGGCTAGATGTAAAATGTTAATGCTTCTCGATGATGTTTCTTTCTTTTCATACTTTTCTGTAATACACATTATCCTTTTTTTGTTTGTCTCCCGAGGAATATGATACACATCATCCTTTTGTTTTATATCTGGTGCTGCTTCTATAATTAAATACTGCTAAAAGTGCTTATTTGTTTTGTTTTTGATTAGCATGGATCCTTTGACAACCTTAAGCCTGCTGGAATATCAGTGCCTTCAGAGCCAGGATCATCCATCGGGGCGGCAATTGCAGCATCTGTCAATATTCCTTCTGATGAAGTACGCACTGTTACTTTTTCACTGGCATGGGACTGCCCTGAAGTGTACTTCACTGGTGGAAGGACTTATCACAGGTTGGTTGCCTAAGCCTTGCCTGAATAGTATTATGGGTTGAAAGATTATCTATATGCTGAAATTTTTTGTCACCAGGCGTTACACAAAATTCTATGGTACTCATGGGGATGCTGCAGCAAGAATTGCACATGATGCTATTCTAGGTATCATCTATACCCATCCTTTTATGTTGAATTGCTTTTTCTCTCTATCCTTCAGTAAATTTATGTTTCATTTTCAAACTCCTTTTCATTTTCCTTGCAACCTAGAACATGCACATTGGGAATCCCAAATAGAAGCCTGGCAACGGCCAATTCTTGAAGACAGGAGGCTTCCTGAATGGTGAGCTCGGATGTACAATTATCTTATTTCATATAGTCAGATTCTGAAATTATTTGAAATTTAATTGCAGGTATCCTGTTACTCTCTTTAACGAGCTTTATTATCTTAATTCAGGGGGTACTGTTTGGACAGGTATATGGACTTCGTAGCCTATTCTTACTCTTAGGCAGATGGTTCTATTTTAATTAAAATATATTGTTTCTTCTGAGTTTCTAAATTTTCATCATTTGAGTTTTAGTCAAATTAATTAATTACGCAGTCTCTTATGTTTGCAGATGGATTACCTCCAATCCACAATTTAGTAAGTATTAGGGCCAGCAAGTTTTCCCTTGAGAGGTCAGGAGAAGGTTTGAAGAGCATTGTTAATGTAACCCATCAAAATGATACTGCTATTGACATTCTTGGAAGGATGAGTTCAGCACTCGAGCAAATTCATGCTCCTGTAGCATCAAACTCTGCGTTTGGAACTAATTTGCTTCAAGAAGGAGAAGAAAATATTGGTCAATTCCTTTACCTTGAAGGGATTGAATATCATATGTGGAACACCTATGATGTTCATTTCTATTCATCTTTTGCATTGGTTATGCTATTTCCTAAACTTGAACTCAGTGTTCAAAGAGACTTTGCAGCAGCAGTAATGATGCACGATCCCAGTAGGATGCAACTTCTACATGATGGACAGTGGGTTCGCAGAAAGGTTCTTGGAGCGGTTCCTCATGATATTGGAAGGAATGATCCATGGTTTGAAGTGAATTCCTATAATATTTACAACACCGATCGTTGGAAAGACTTGAATCCAAAATTTGTCCTCCAAATTTATCGGGATGTAGTTGCAACTGGTGACAAGAAGTTTGCAGAAGCAGTTTGGCCTTCTGTTTATATTGCAATGGCATTTATGGACCAGTTTGACAGGGATGGTGATGGAATGATTGAAAATGATGGCTTCCCTGATCAGACATATGATACATGGTCTGTATCTGGTGTGAGTGCATATAGTGGTGGGCTGTGGGTGGCAGCTTTGCAGGCTGCATCAGCCTTGGCTGGAGAAGTTGGTGACAAGGATTCTGAGAATTACTTCTGGGCTAGGTTTCAGAAGGCCAGAGTTGTGTATGAGAAATTATGGAACGGTTCTTACTTCAATTATGACAATAGTGGTAGTAGGAATAGTTCATCCATTCAAGCTGATCAATTGGCTGGACAATGGTATGCTCCATTTGATGCAACTTCCTCAAATTTTGTGCATATCGAATGTTTTTAAATCATCGAATAGTTTTTTTTTTTTTTTTTGATTTTTACTAAAATCTAAAATTGATTGGTTTCTATCTCTGAAGTATGTTTCTTGCTTTTGAAAGTAGAAAGAGCTCTGAGTTTGCTTCCAAATGCAGTAGTAACATAGAAAGAAAATATGAACATCTGAAAATCTATATGATGTGTATGCATATGCACTTATTTCAGATTTTTGGTTACATGTAAGGATGGATTAGATGTAACTAATTATTATGTTGTAGGTACGCACGGGCTTGCGGACTTTTCCCAATTGTTGATAAAGACAAAGCAAGAAGTTCACTAGAGAAGGTTTACAATTACAATGTCTTGAAGGTGAAGGATGGAAAAAGAGGGGCTGTTAATGGAATGCTACCTGATGGAAGAGTTGATTTATCATCGATGCAGTCAAGAGAGATATGGTCTGGAGTTACATATGCCGTGGCTGCAACAATGATTCATGAAGACATGATGGATATGGCATTTCACACTGCAAGTGGTATCTATGAAGCTGCTTGGTCTGAAAGGGGACTCGGGTAAAATACACAACATACCTTTTTATTCTTTTTCTACAACTAAATATAGTTTCAATTAAAGCCGGTCTCCCCAAGTAAACTAAGAACATGTGTAATTTAGTCGAAACATAACTTTTAATTTTCAGCTTATACAATATTTTAGCTATGCGTGCGTGTGCACGCACATGTATGTGTCCATTCGCAAAAGCTAACTAACAATGCTGATGTGCTCTTCATAGTTACTCCTTCCAAACTCCGGAAGCTTGGAACAACAATGACCAGTATAGATCTCTCTGCTACATGCGTCCTTTGGGCATATGGGCAATGCAGTGGGCTCTGTCAAGACCAAAACTTAAAAAGGATAAAATAAAAATAGAAGTGAAGGAAGATTACCTGCTTCCACACCATGGTGGTTTTGCAAAAGTGGCTCGTTTCCTGAGGTTGCCAGAAGGGGAAGAATCTATAGGCCTTCTCCAATCTTTATTTGACTATACTAGCAAGAAGTTAGGCTACAATTGATTGCTCATTGCTGCATGTCATTGTTGAAATTGTTTATTGTGTATAATGTGGGGATATATCATTCAAACACATGAATCACAGGTACTTTTGTGTAACATTGCTATTTGAACCTTTGATATGGATGCAAATGTTCTGGTGCTTCATTCTTTAACATTGTTAATATATGAAATTCCATCCTTATTATAAAATTGTTAATTTTTAGTTTTATTTTAGTCCCTATTATTGTGTTTATTACATTTTGGTACCTTTTACCATATATGGGCTAAAGCAAAGTCATTAATTAAATTACTTTTGGACCATTGAATTCATGAATGGTTAGATTATAAAACATTCTAGAACCTTTAAAACCTTACTTTTTTCTTCTCAAAAATAAGTAAATAAATAAATGAAATCTTACATTTTTTTTTTTCCGTTTAAATTCAACTGCAATACATCCGAAATTTTCTTAAATTATCTATTATCTCCAGAGTTTAATGGTATTTGAATCATAAATTTTAATCCCCACGAGTCGAGCTAGTTAACTTCAAAAACATTATTAATTGAAATTAAAGAAAATTTATTATTGTAAGGTTGAGCAACATAAGACCTGCAAACTATCTTTTATTAACCGCTACTCTCTTTAGCGGTTCCTTTTTGTGTTGAGATTTTTTTTTGTTCAAAATCAGACAACATAGTTCCACAACTTTTGGATAGCCAATCATTGGCATTTATCAGGAAAAAAAGAACTACTACCCCTGTTTATAATCAGGATCCTGCTCAACATCTAACTTCTCCATCAGAAAAAATCTTTTTTTTGTTCTTTGGTAAAGGGTCCATTACAAGATCATTATTCATCCATGCGAGGGCGGTTTCCACTTCTGGGCAACCGCTCTTCGCATTGATTAATGGTGTTAAGTTTTCAATAACAGTTCTTGGTCATTTCCATTTTCTTGATTTTTTGTGGGTTTTCTTGATCATAAATATACATTTTCTTATTGTTTCTGTTTCTGTTTTACTTGTTTTTTAAGCTCGCTATTCCAGCACCAGTTTTGATCAGTCCTGTTAACTCGTATCAAACTGGACAAGTTTGAGAACTGTATGATTAGAAAAGGATTAAAAGTTTCATATTTTGAGTTGGGTCTGTGCGCCCGATTCAAGATTCAAGAAGCAGATTGTTGTTGTTTCTATTCTATTCGCAACGGAAAGAAGAAAAGGAAATGGTCAGAATTAACCAATGCTCGTCGCCAAAGCCTGGTGAATGGTTGAAAGGCAAAGTTATTGGATCAGGATCACATGGTAATGTTCATTTGGCTATGAATAAATCTACTGGAGAACTGTTTATTGTTAAATTTTCGCAATCTGAAAAGGCCCCTCGGTCTTTAGAGAACGAGGCTAATTTTCTTGAGAGTATGGATTCGCCTTATGTTGTTAAGTATCTTGGAAGGAACATGTCAAAAGAACCATCAAAAGATGAAAGTACATTAAGTATTTTCATGGAGTACATGCCTGGAGGCAGTTTATCAGATATCGCAGAGAATTTTGGAGGTTCTTTAGATGAAGAAGTTATTCGTGTATATACTAGAGAGATTCTTTATGGTCTGAAGCATATTCATGAGCAAGGGATTGTGCATTGTGATCTTAAGTGCAAAAATGTGCTTTTGGGATCTTCAGGAAACATAAAATTGGCGGATTTTGGATGTGCAAAGAGGATAAGAGATCCCAAAATGAATGGAAATTTCAGGGTTTTCTGTCAGGATATCGGGGGAACTCCGTTGTGGATGGCTCCTGAAATTCTGAGGAAAGAAAGATTGGATTTTGCTTCTGATATATGGTCCTTGGGATGCACAGTTATTGAAATGGCCACTGGAAAGACTCCGTGGTCTGGTCAGGCTTCGGATCCAATGGCTGCAGTGTTAAAGATTGCATGTAGCGATGAGAAACCTCAGTTTCCAAAACATTTGTCAGAAGAGGGCTTGGATTTCTTGTCCAAATGCCTAGAAAGGAAACCTGACAGGAGGTGGACGGCCGAACAGCTGCTTGATCATCCCTTTATTACTGAGAAATTGCAAGCAAGTGTCTTCGACATTGGAATTATGAAGGAGGGTTATGATTCTGATGAACCAGATAGTCATAATGAAGATGATTACAGAGGCCGAAATCCATTTTCGACGGGCATTTTGAGGAGTGGAAGAAAATAGAGAAGAGGCAGGATTCTCTGGAAAGTGATTTTGGTTCATCAGAAGATTGGATTACTGTTAGATCAGGTTGAAAATTATGTACAGAGAAATGGACATTTTAATGTATAGCTAATGTAACAAGAAAGATAGGCAGTTGTTTTTGAAACAATTTTTTTAGACCTTCCTGTATTGGTGAAGTGTATTGCTAATTGCTTTGTTTTTTTTTTTTTTGAATAACCACTTGCTTTGTTCTTTGCCATGGTCTCTGTGATGTGAGCTAAATAATTTACTTACGAAATAGCATATGCTGTGAATGTAATTACTGATTGGTTACTGGGAAAAGAGAAAAGGAAAGACAAAGTCATTGTAGGGAAAAGAAAAACCATGGAAACAGGACCCTGATCAATCAACTGAAATAAATTTATATCTAAGTTAATAACATAAAATTTTTAATTAGACTTGTTTAGATAAGAAACAATTTTTTTTTTTTTTAAATTTTGAAGATAGATTAAAAATAAATGGGAAAGATTTTTAATTAGACTTGTTTACTTATAACTAGAAAGATTTTTGTCTACATCCATAATATTGCATCTAATTGGTAATCTGCTTTGTTCAAAAAAAAAAAAAAAATGTTAATTTGCACTCACCGTTCGTAATATTTTAATCGCTCTAAACATTGATTTTGCTACTTAAAACTCTCAAAATTTTGATTTTGATCTCACTCAAACCCCTTTTGTCTTTTATCAGCCTAACAGATGGCTACTACGCTAACTTGATACCTACACATGTTAATTTTATTATGTTAGTATTTAACATTATACGAGTATATATCAGCATATAATGATTTTTAAAAGGGAAAATTAGAACTTTTATAATTTTTTTTATTTAAATGTCTGAATTTTTAAAAAAAATATATCAATAAGATGTAATCGGTTTATTTTAAGCTGATAATTTACTTAATCAGTTTAAATAAAGTCCATTTTTCAGCTATTTTTATCCTTTTTTCAGTGGATAAAATAGTGAGGGATGAACTTGAAAAAATGACATGTGAACTATAAAAAAGTGGACCCTATTTGAACTGATTAAGTATACAGTTAGCTTAAAATATATCAGATACATCTAATTAATATATTTTTTTCAAAGTTCGGACACTAAAATAGAAAAACAATAAAAATTTAGATACCAAATTTATAATTTTTTCTTTTTAAAAAAATAGTAAAAAGGACTATAATCAGAAAAAAAAAAAAAGTTAAATTAAAGTATGTATATATATATATTTGGGAGTGGTGGAAATATGTAACTATTTACTATTCTTTTTTTTCCCCTCCAACATAAAAGCTTTCATTAGAAAATAAAGATATTACAATAGGGTCCAATAAACCAATAAAAGCAAGACCAGCCTACACCAAAACATTAGTCCATAACCCACTTATATCTTCTTCCCTAATGAAACCCTAGGAATACTAAGTGAAAATTTGAACATCAGTAGCCATGATTGAGAAGAAAATAGTTCAAAAGTGAATTTTTGAGAACTCAGCAACGATAATGAGAGTACCGTTAATGTTGGAAAGTAGACGATCCAATTCTATAAAGCACTTTGGTAGAATATTTGTGCTTTGAGATACAATAGTAGGGGTGGCTAGGGTTTTTACCTCTCGAGGAGGTGCTTTGGAACATAAAGTGTGAGCTTTATCATTTAATCCTCCTCCCTATGTTTGTTGATGATTTCTTACATGAGATCTAACCAGACCCATATGTTGGGGAAAATGAGCCCCTAAACAATCCAACAAGTACCTTTACCCATTTAGATCACATGAATAAAAATACTTGAAAAATAAAAGATAGAAACATATAATAATTTAATGTGGAGAACTCCCAAATGGAGAAAAAACCAGGGGCGTTGTCAAAAGACAACTAAGAGAAAAATATTAACTATGTGGAAAATTATTACAATCACATTACAAAATATTTGACTCTCTCACATACCTAAAAGCTCAAGTACACCACAAGAGAATTTTCTTTTAAATTCTCTAATAGTATAACTAATAGTTTTCAATGTTATACCAAGTACAAGTTGTAATATCCCGTGTTTTTAAATATTTTAATACTACATCGAGATATGCAGTGTTAATAATTTTTGTATATATATTATGATATTTTACGAGTTGATATGTATTTAAAACCTATTTTAATTATTGTGTATTATTTACAGTGCTTTACGTAAAATTTTCCCGAGACTTTTATTTTTGGGGAAATTTTCACGTAAATAATTTATTATTAATTATTTTAAATATATTTTCGGACTTGCATGAACTCATACGTATTTTTAAAATACTAAATAAAGCCTATGTGTACTTATTTATTTAATTAGGGTTTAATTAATATTACCCTAATATTTTATTAATTTTTTATTTATTTTATTGTTATTTAATTATTTTTAATTAATACTAAATTTTAAAATATTAATATTAAGTGTGTGGTGTATATTTAATGTGTTTAATTTAATATTATTTTAATATATAGTATAAAGTATATATATATACATATAATATATCAAAAATCAAACTTTTGGAAAAATTACCATTTTGCCTTGAAGCATCTTCTTCCCTGATCTTCACCCTCACTGCCGTCCGACGTCTGCAATTGCCGATTCCTTGTCGTTGGTGTGCCGTCCGGTGTGCCACCACCTTCCCCAGCCTTCCTCACCGCCTGTAGCAGCCGTTTTCGGCGTCTGGAGGTCGATTTTTGGCCGGAAGCCGAGAGTTTGCAATTTCTTCACACCTCGCGATTCCGGCCACCGTTTTCGACACCGCCAGTATTTTTATTCTCCTTGAGCTCCGGTGAGTGTGATTCTAGCTTTGGTTTGAGCTGAATTGGTCTTGATTTGCTTAGGTTTCGAATTTTCAATTTCGATTATATTAGGATTTTTGATTTTTTTGAACGTCAAATTGTTTGATTCATGAAAAGTCCCTTCAAAAATTTTGTTCCCATTAGCTTAATCTACATGTATGAATTTTTTTGGAATTTTTGGAGATTATTTTGATTTTTGGGTATTTTTGAATATTTTAATATTATTTTCTAATTTTCGAAAATTAATTAAATAAATTATGAAATTGTGTTTTATGATAAATATAGGTGTTAAAATGAATTATAGAAATTTATTTGGAATTTTTATGAATTTCTAAGTATTTATTTTGAATTATTTAAGTTTATGTAATTTTGGAAAATTAGGGTTAATTATGTTTTAAATTGAAATTAATTGGATAATTGAGTTTAATTATTGATATTATTTATAAATATGTTGAGAAAATTAATTTTGGATAATTATACTATTTTTGGTGAATTTTTGAAGTAATTATAGTATATTTATATATATAGGGGTATTTTGGTAATTTTACACAAAATTGGCTAAAAATGTAATTTAATTGGTTTTAATAGTTATTTAAGGTATAAAAATGATTTCTACAAATTATTTAGTATTTTTAACTAATTAAAACTATTTTTCGTGAATTATTTTCAATTATATATATAATATACGATTTTACTAATAAAATGAATTTTTATCAGTTTTTACTGTGTTTAAAGGTTAATTATGTAATTTTTACTTATAAAGTGAATTTCTATGTTATAAGGGTATTTTTGGTATTTATGAAATTATTCTGTGATTATGGACCCCGGTCGGTAGACTATAGTTTGAAGTCCGACCGAGGGGTTGTGAATGTAATTTTGTGGTTATTTTCAAAGTGTGTTTCTTTGTAGGGTCGGCTCTACTCTTTGAGTAGGGAGATGTCTGTTTTATAGGGGAGGTTCTGTCGAATTTTCGATAGAATTCTCGTAAAATGTGATGTCCGGTTAAACCCTAAGTCTATTTCTGTGTTTGATATTCTAGATCGAGTTTCTAGGATTTTCTACTAGGTATTTTGATGTCTGTTATTATTGTTTGTTTAGTTACGCCGAGACCGAGGCCTAGTGAACCAGGCCCGTCGGATTCATCTCGAGGAGCTCACTAAGTGTGAGTTACTATTTTATATATATGTGTTTAGGATATATGATTTTAGAAATATATGTTTTATTTTGATTAAATATGCATAAATGATTTAATGGTTACTTAAGTTTATTTTGGTTTATTTTCTGTATATTTTGAATTATATGCATGTTTTATTAATGAATTAAGTTTAAAATGTTTTTAAATATATTTTTAGTTTATTTTGTAATTTAATTGGATTTATTTGACGTATATATACTCGAAATATACCTGGTTTAATTTTGGTATATTTCCAGTATATATATATATGGTTTATATTGTTATTTTATTTAATTCATGCATCATTGATTTGTGAATGAATGTTTTATATTTATTAATGAAGGATATCAATAGAACGTGCTACCTAGTGGGCAGCACTAGGGCTGAGTACGTACCGGTACGCTTATAACATTTAGGCTATATTACTAACCATTTGTGGATATTGATTGGATATGATTATTTGATGTGTGAGATATGGTTTGGAGGTGTGATTGCTGGAGCTCGGTTGACCAAGTGTCTCAGGGCCAATCACACTGACAGTCAGACTGCTGGAGCTCGGTCGACTTAGTGTCTCGGGGCCAGTCTACTGTCCAAATGGAATAAGTGAATATATTGGAATAAGTGAGCCTGTATGGCTAGAGTGTTGTCTAACACTGTTTTGAGGTTGCGATATCATAGGGTTCTATTTGATCCTTCATAAACGATGATTTTCAGTAAAATATATATAAAGTGATTTTTCAGCATCTGTGTGTATTTGTCTGTATATATACATATTAGATATATACTGTTGACTGTATGCATTGTCATTTAGTATGCATGTATATATATTATAGTAATTCACTCAGTGAGGTCTGACTCCCCTCCGTTGACTATTTTTCAGGAGAGTCATCATCTTCAGACCTCAGTAGCAGGCCTGTACGCCGGATTTCTTCCCCCCCGACTTCTTTGTGTAAACTGCTTCTCTGAGTCTTGAGTTTTATTTTATCTAGACACTGCAGTAGTAATTAAATATTTAAAGAGATGTTGTATTATATATATTTGAACTGGATTTGTATTAAAAGAGTTTATATATATATGTGATGATGAGTATTTGATTTAAATCCAGTGTAATATCCCGTGTTTTTAAAAATATTTTTACACAGTACCGGGATATGCAGAGTTAATGATTTCTGTATTTTATATGATATTTTTACGAGTTGATATGTATTTTAGACCTATTTTAATTAATGTGTTTTATTTACAGTGTTTTACGTAAAATTTTCCCGGGACTTGCATTTTCGGGGAAATTTTCACGTAAACAATTTATTATTAATTATTTTAAAGGTATTTACGGACTTGCATGAACTCATACATATTTTTAAATTATTAAATAAAGTCGGTGTGTGTATATTTATTTAATTAGGGTTTATTATACCCTAATATTTTATTAAGTATTTAATTGTTTTAATTGTTATTTAATTAATTTTATTTGGTATAAATTATTAAAATATTAATATTTTTATGTGTGTGGTGTATATTTGATGTGTGTAATTTAATATTATTTTAATATATAGTATAATATATATATATATACATATATACATTAAAAATCAAAAGAATTTGCAAAATTACCATTTTGCCCCCGATAGTTCTTCTTCTTCTTCTTCTTCTCCGATCGTTCCCTCACCATTTCCGATCGCTGCCGTGTCGTTCCTTCACCGTGGGTGTGCCGTCCGGTGTGCCACCATCTTCCCCGACCAGTTTCGCCGCCTGTGGAGGCCGTTTCTGGCGTCGGGAGAGTAATTTTGGCCGGAGAAGCCGAAAATCAACTCACCGTCGATCACGCTGATTCCGGCCACCGTTTTCGACACCGCCGGTCTCTTTCTTCTCCTTGAGCTCCGGTGAGTGTTATTCTAGCTTTGGTTTGAGCTAAAATGGTCTAGAATTGCTTAGTTTTTGATTTGTCAAATTCGGCCTATTAGGGTTTTCGATTTTTTTCGAATTGTTCTTGATTGATTCATGCTTAATTCCTTCACAAATGTTGTTCCTAGTAGCTTAATCTACATGTATGAATTTTTTTAGAATTTTTGGAGGTTGTTTGGATTTTTGGGTATTTTTGAATATTTTAATATTATTTTCTAATTTTCGGAAATTAATTATTTAAATTATGAAATTGGAGTTTATGGTTGAATTGGGTGTTGAAATGAATTATAGGAATTTATTTGGAATTTTTATGAATTTCTAAGTATTTATTTTGAATTATTGAAGTTTAGGTGATTTTGGAAAAATTAGGTTAAATGTGTTTTTAATGGAAATTAATTGGTTAATTGAGTTTAAATATTGATATTATTGATAAATATGTTGAGAAAATTAATTTTTGGATAATTGTATGATTTTTGGTGAATTTTTGAAGTAATTTAAGTATATTTATATATATAAGGGTATTTTGGTAATTTTACCCTAAATTATCTAAAAATGTAATTTAATTGGTTTTAATATTTATTTAAGGTATAAAAATGATTTCTACAAATTATTTAGTATTTTTAACTAATTAAAACTATTTTTCGGGAATTATTTTCAATTATATATATAATATACGGTTTTTCTAATAAAATGAGTTTTAATCGGTTTTTATAGTGTTTCAAGGTCAATTATGTAATTTTTACCTATAAAATGTATTTCTGTGATTTAAGGATATTTTCGGTATATCTGGAATCATTCTGTGTTTGTGGACCCCGGTCGGTGGACTGTAGTTTGGAGTCCGACCGTGGGATTTTGATTGTGTTGAGCTCGTTTTTCAAAGTGTGTTTCTTTGCAGGGTCGGCTCTACTCTTTTGAGTAGAGAGATGTCCATTTTACAGGGGAGGTTCTGCCGGATTTTCAGTAGAATTCTCGTAAAACGTGATATCCAGTCGAACCCTAATTCTGTTTTCGTATTTTAATACTCTAGATTGAATTCTAGGATTTCTGTTAGGTTTATTCTAATGTCGGTTATTTATTGCTTATTTAGTTGCGCCGAGACCGAGGGCTAGTGGACCAGGCCCGTCGGACCTGTCTCGTGGAGCGCATTAGGTGAGTTACTATATTATATATATATGCTTAGGATGCATGATTTAGAAAATGCATGTTTTATTTTGACTGAATATGCATAAATAAGGTGATTTATATTCAAGTATATTTTTGGTATATTTTTGGTATATAATAAATTATATACATGTTTTGTTAATAAAATATATTTAAAATGTTTTTAAATATATTTTTAGTTTAATTCATGATTTGATTGAATTCATTTGACATATATATACTCAAAATATACCTGGTTTATGTTTGGTATATTTTCGGTATATATATGGTTTATATTGTTGATTTATTTAAATTCATGCATCATGTATTTGTGAATGAATGTTTTATTATATTATTAATGAAGGATATCAATAGAACGTGCTACCTAGTGGGCAGCACTAGGACCGAGTACGTACCGGTACGCCTATAGCTTTAGGCTATATTACTAACTTATTTGTGGATATTGATTTGATTATGATTATTGATATGTGGGAGATATGGTTTGGAGGTGTGATTGCTAGAGCTCGGTTGACCAAGTGTCTCGGGGCCAATCACACTGGCAGTCAGACTGCTGGAGCTCGGTTGACTTAGTGTCTCGGGGCCAGTCTACTGTCCAAATGGATTAAGTGGATATATTTGGTATAAGTGAGCCTGTATGGCTAGAGTGTTGTTTAACACTATTTTATGAGGTTGCGATATTCTAGGGTTCTATGTGATCCTTCATAAATTGGGATTTTTCAGATAAAATATATAAAAATGATTTTTCTGCATCTGTATGAATTGCCTGTATATATACATATTAGACATGTATTATTGACTGTATGCATTGTCATTTAGAGTGTATGTATATATATTATAGTAATTCACTCAGTGAGGTCTGACTCCCCTCCGTTGACTATTTTTCAGGAGAGTCAACTTCTTCAGACCTCAGTAGCAGGTCGATACGCCGGATTTCTTCCGCCCCGGCTTCTTTATGTAAATTGTCTACTTGAGTCTTATTTATTTTATCTAGACACTGCAGTAGTTGTGAATTACAGTATTGGATTTCATGTATTTTGTTTTAAAGGAGATATATTATGTTGAAACTGGATTGTATTAAAGATTACATCTATGTGATGAGATGAGATTTTGTTTAAATCCAGTTGATATGGAAAAATGATATTATGATTTTTATTTCCGCTGCATATTATATTTTTATTGTTATTGTGGCATGCTTTATTTTATTTTTAGGCTTGCTACGGGTTCCGGATTCGAAAGAATTCCCGTTCCCTAGCGCCGGTCATGGCCCCTGTTTTGGGTCGTGACATCCAGTTGGTGGAAATGTTATTGTGATATTTATGATTTTTATTTCCACTGCATTTAATATTGTTATTATTACTATTGCATGTTTATTTTATTTTTAGGCTTGCTACGGGTTCCGGATTCGAAAGAATTTCCGTTCCCTAGCGCCGGTCATGGCCCCTGTTTTGGGTCGTGACACAAGTGGTGATTGACATATTTTAACCAAAGGGTCTCAAATTCCCGATGTGGGAACTTATAAACCAACAAATATCCACCTTGGAAAATTCCAAACAGTTTTCTCACAAATCTTTCCTATGATTAAAAATAAAGAACAACAACTACCTCACCAACAACTATGTCAGTTACAATTCTGAAAAAAAAATTGTTATACTCCACCATAAGAGTATACACAATTAGAATTCACCAACTCTAAGAATTTTTACTTCGCCTAATTTAAGTCAAAAAACTGCTAATAAGTTATGATGCAACTTCCAATGTTAATTTTCTAGGAAGTTCATTAGTCATTGACATTAATTTCACTACACACCTTACATCAATTGTCAATTAATGCCCGTATGCAAACTATGAACATGCTACCTATCATACATCCTTTTCCATGGCAACTCAATCGATAACTATCATACCATGAGAATCTTTCCTTATATAAAAAGTTCATCATCTTCTTATTCAAAGACAACCGCATTAATAACATTACTTTTGGAGCCATTAACCGAATTAGCTCCACCATTTTTGCAATCATTTTTTACATGTCCAGATTGCTCACATCCCTAGTAGATAATTTTCTTTTTGGAGCCTTTATTCTTCTTCCCATTTCCATAAACCGACAATGCTGTACTTTTAGAAAACTTGTTCTCTCCATTTTTTAGCTTTCTTTCTTCATTAATCAACTTACTTGTTACTTCTAAAAAATTCACATTCTCTTTCTCGTACATTAAAATGGTTTGCATATGTTCATAGGAAGGTGGAAGAGACCATATCAGTCTCAACGTTTTATCTTCATCATCAATTTTCACTCTAATAGATTCCAGTTCAGAAACAATCCCATTGAGTGCACTAAGGTGGTCAGAAATTTTGTACCTTATTTCATTTGCAATTTGTGAAATTGCTCCTTCAAATATAACCTAATTGAAAGACTTTTAGCTTGATATATTTCCTTAAGCTATTCCCAAATCTCCTTTATTAATGACCATCTAGCAACATTAGCAAGAACATTTTTGGCTAGACAAAGACGAATCTAACTTGTTGTTCTCATGTCTAGCTCCTCCTATTCTTCTTTACTCATATTGGATTTTCTTATGTCTCCATTGATGTCATCGAATTTATCTAGCTCCTTTCCATTGGACAAAGAAGCTGACTTTCCTCTCAAGGCCTTATACAATCTAGACTGAATTAGTATATCTTTGACTTATACTTGCCATAACCTAAAATTTATTCTCCCATCAAATATCTCAATATCAAATCTAAAGCTCATTTTTGCTTAATAATGCACAGTACCTTCGTATACTTAAACAGTACTTCCTGTTACAGTCACCTCACACGTGATTTATGAGTGAATAATTATATCTACAAAATACACTAATAAAGTTTTTAGGAGAGATTGAGAGGACACAAACGGTACCACTTAAGTCGCAACTTCCTTAGACGATTATAACATTTGTGACAAAACTTTCTTGGTTGTATTTACTTACATAATACCACACTCAATAAACACAATACCATAATTAAAGGACCTCCAGTTGGATCATAACAATTTCTAAAAAAAATTTGTCGATGTGGAATGCTAATTAGTCCAAGGAATTTTTTTTTGATGTGGAAGATCAATTTAAGTTGCAACCACACAACACACTAAAATAAACCAAGAGCTCTGATATCAATTGTTAGGAAAAATAAGCTATTTAACAATCTAGTAAGTACTTTTACCCATTTAAATCATAATATGAACAAAAATACTTGAAAATAAAAGAAAAAAAACATAAAATAATTTAACTTGGAAAACTTGCAATTGAAGAAAAAACTATGGGCGTTATCAAAAGACAACAAAGAGAAAAAATATTAATATGTGAAAAATTATTACAACTATACTACAAAATATTTAACTTTCCTATATTTCTAAAATATTAATGATACCATCTAAAATGTTTCGAATTTCTTTTTAAATTTTCTTCTAATATAATTAATAGCTTTTAATGGTATGTCAAATACAAATGACGATTGATATATTTTAATCAAAGAAAGAAAAGTCTATTTATAACTAAAAACTTCTTTTTTTTTTTTTTTCTCAAATCAATACTATATGCAAAATCACACTATCAAAATAGCTATCAAAGTGATATGATACCAAATTTTCTTCTAATATAATTAATAGCTTTTAATGGTATGTCAAATACAAATGACGATTGATATATTTTAATCAAAGAAAGAAAAGTTTATTTATAACTAAAAACTTCTTTTTTTTTTTTCTCAAATCAATACTATATGCAAAATCACACTATCAAAATAGCTATCAAAGTGATATGATACCACACAGATTAAACATAAAAGCTGAAAAAATTATTTATCAACAAACTAACTCAAAGAAAACTAAAGAAGTAAGTGGATTTGGATTATTTTTTGTTAAAAATTAACAAAAAAAACCACCCAAATCTAGAAGAACATAAAACCATCCAAATTCAGAAGACTCGATAATGGAAAACTACGAACAGAAATACAAAGAAAAGAAATACAGAGAAAACGAAGTAGAAGAAGTGTCAGAAGTTGCAATAAATTTTTGACTATTGACGATTTTTTTTTTTTTTTCAAGACTATTGGCTATTCCTCTATGTACAAATTTATAAACATTAATTAGTTGCTCCGAACTTGAAATTTGAAGTCCCATAAATAGTCTGAAGCGGCAAAAAATTTTGACATTAAATATACAGAGTATTGTTTTACGGTCAAAAAAAAAACTTGGAATTTAATTAAAAAAATCAAGTTTAATTAAATAAATCAAACATTGGCCAACTACTACTAAATTTTTAATTATATATTTATTGGATGGTGATATTTGTGACACTAAACTAGTCACATGATAAGACTTTTTTAAAAGTATATATATATATATTTGTCGCAAATACAAAAGAGCTCATCAAATAAGGGAAAAAACTTTTTGAAAAATTACTACTAAAATAGTACTGTTCATCATCAATAATAGTGACATAAACAATTTAAAGTCTGTACTCTACTTTATCCATGGCTGCATCTCACCATAACCAAAGTTTTCTATAATTAATTTATTTACTTTAATGTTTGCATTTTCTATGTCACTGGCCGCTAGAAGTAGAGTCTTTTTCAGAATATTGTAATTGCTTTTACAAAGATGCCTTCTCCTGTTATTTTTTCTTTGTCCGTTTCCATCTCTGGTATTTCCAATCGGTTATTGGGACCAAATTGCTAATATAATATCTGCTCTTTAGACTCATTCTCTGTTTTCAGCTGCAGATCAGATAACACCTCTCTGTTCATTTTCTTATCTATTATCTTTTGTTCAGTTATTTACTTGCTGTTCCACTTCACTCAGAGTCTTTATATATGGCTTCATTTCTGACTCTGTAATGATGCAGAAATGGCCTTCTTCTCATTCTTGAGAAGCTGGTAAATGATTTGCAGCCACTTGTTACTCAACCCAGATAGAGAGGAGAGTTAAGGAGTGGTTGACTGATGCAATCAGAGCCTCTGGAAAAAGGCTGTGAAGATGTTATTAGATCTGAAGATCAAGCAAGGAAGAGGTACTATGGATGCACCAATCTATCCTTTTTTTTTTCCGGGTGGTGTAGGTAAGATTTTACCGGAGGAGACGGGTAGAGATTAATATTCAACTATATTATTTATGAATATTATATATTTAACTTTAATTCTTGAAGAAAATTCAATAAAAAATTATTATTCTCAATGATATATAGAAAGATGTTTCTTTGTGTATTTAATTTTGACGATGTTGACAATGAATGTATAATTTTGTTGATATCAAGAAATGAATATAGGCCTATAGTTGAGTTACAAAATATTCTTATAATTATATATGGAGTCAAATCATTTTTCTTACTTTGTAGTTAACTTCTATATTGAGAGTTGTTCTACGAATAATACAAATCTAAATGTATTTGAACTTGTATTTTAGAGTTGGAAATCTGATTTAAATTAATATTATTTAGAGTTTTGAGATATGAATTTTTGTTAACAATGTACCTTAATATGTTCACATTTGATATTAGAAATCTACATGAGAAATTGACTCTAGAGTTGAGTTACAATTATTTTGATAATTGAATTCAAGTTTTATTTATTTTTATTTTTTATTAATTAAAAGATGGAATAATTTGTGCACTAATAAACTGCACCATAAAGGTATTTCTCTATTTTTGAAAAATAAAAATTAATTTTATAAATCTTTCAATTCAAAATGTCTTTGAGAAGTAATGACCGCTAATAATGGCTAAGTAGAGCAAAGTCGCGGTACCGACCATTAAGCAAGCAAAAATGTAGTTTCTAATAAACCATCGGCAGCTGAGGAGGTCTGACAAGGTACGTTAAATAGAGAAGTATATGACACACACAGAACACGTAGACAAATGCTACAATACGGCCTGCAGAGAAACCTGAAGTAAGCAAGCATTCTCCAAGCTTCATGGTATCCATTAGTCATCCTTGAACAGAAGCTATGGTAAAAGAAGAATTAATTTCTCGTTTATCCTTGCTTAAACATAATAAATATGCTGATGAACTTACAAGAAAATTTCCATATGAACTTTATTATATTTTTGTTTAAGTATTACGTTTTGAAGGAGTTTCTTGACGTTTCTTTTGATTTTCTTTTCTTTTTTCTTCAATTATCATTTTAGCTGGGAGACAAAACATACATTTGAAAAAATTTATCAATTCCAATAATTAAAACAAGAAAATAGCAACCAAATGAACTTTCTTTTAGTTAATGAAAGAGAAAAGAAGCCTGGAATTCTTGTACATGGATGCCAACTTGTTTCAAGGCTCTATTACTTCATCTTTAAATTCGTTGAGAGGCATTCGAGAATTGAATATTTCTCACAACTATTTGTCAGGAAAGATTCCAGAGTCTTTGACAAGATTTAGATTGATAGAGTTGTTGGGTATATCTGTTAATGATTTTGAAGGTGTGGTACCAAATACAAAGCATTTTCGAGGATGCAAGTGCAGCATTCATAGAAGGAAACAAGAAGCTACGTGGTGGCATACACAGTTTTGGCTTACCTGCATGCAAGTCTGAAAAAACAAAAAGTAGGCTCACGGTAAGGCTAAGGTTAATAATCGTTGTAGTCTCAGCCCTGATAGGCATAATGCTAATTCTTACTTGTTTGTTTGTTTGGCGGAGATCGAGAGAGCTCTTATGAGAATGCCCTACTAGGGTCGTCTTATCAAAGTCTCCTCAAAGCTACAAATGGATTTACTTCAGATCATTTGATTCGTTCAAGTAGCTTTGGATCAGTATATACAAAAGGATTCTGGATGATGATGGACTTGTCATCGCTGCGAAAGTGCTTAACTTATGCGTCTGGGAGCTGAAAGGAGTTTTCTTGCTGAAATGCGAGATCCTAAGAAATGTCAGAAAATAGAAATCTTATAAAAGTACTCACTGCATGTTCGGGTATTGATTATCATGGTAATGATTTTTTAAAGTTTTAGTTTATGAGTTTATGGATAATGGGAGCTTGATGATTGACTTTGAAGTGTTATCCAAAGATTGAATATTTCCATTGATGTTGCTTGTGCACTAGAGTGTCTTCACCACCATTCTGGAACACCAATTGTTCATTGCGATCTAAATCCGAGTAATGTTCTGCTTGATAAAGAAATGACTGGACATGTTGGTGATTTTGGGTTGGTCATGTTTCTTTCTGTTGGAAAACTTAATTCTACTACAAATCAATCCAGCTCTATTGGAGATAGGGGAACTATTGGGTATTGTCCTCCAGGTAATTCTATAGTCATACAAGGAAGTTAAATTTGATGTATTTCTGAGCAAAGAAGTTGTTATAGAGAGTGCTTGATATCAATATTTGTCACTTCAAAATGGGTTGAAAAACAAAAAATTGTTCCTAGCACTTTCGAATCAGCTTCAAGTTTTGCTAGAATTGCTGGTAAATAATCTACACAATATAATGAAGCTAATTCATTCATTCTTTCCTGCCTATTTGTTATTTGTGCGTGTATCTACACGTGGCAGCATTCTTACTCTCTCTCTCCCTATTATTGCACAGTCCTTTCAATGTTCTTACAGCCAAATGAAAATTACTTGAAACTCGTCATCTTGGAATATAGGGGTAGCTTTATATTTAACTAATCTCCAAAGTCAATCGCTAGAAAATAAACGATGGTCCACTAGCTCTAATTAAAACTTCGGAATCTGCCCTTCATTTTCTTCGCATTATTAATTCAGAGCTCCAAATTTGCTGTTTATAAGTTTTAGTTATTGTCACGATATATACTTTAGTCAGGTCATTTGGTTATTAGCAATTATTGCCACCTCACTAGCTTTTTATTACGGATTTTAAGCAATTATATATGTATTTTTTTTTTGGAAAAAGATATAAAAAAGCCCTTAAATTATTTCCAAACCTTCAATTATCAACTCAACATTTATTTTGAAGTCAAGTATTAAAAATTTATAAACCTTTACCATATCATTTACTAAAACACTAATCTCATTATTCTCTATTTTAGCAAAACCACTTATCAAAGCTATTGTCATTCCATTCCCCTCAGTGGTAGGTGCTCGTTCAATTTGAATTTGAATGGGCCAGGTCTCCCGAGGTACATATATAATTTTTATAGTACAATTAATTATTATAAATCAATAAAAAATGTAATTTAATGGTTAATTAGCAAATAAAACTAATAATTTTTTTTAAAAATATATATATAACCTAATTATAAATTTTTTTTAAGTTTTTAAACTTATAAAATATATTTTTTTAAATTTTAAAAACTTTACAATTAAGTGATATATTAATTTCAAATAAAATATCAATTTTATTTGTTAATTTATATAGCATATTGATAATTAACCTAAAATTTAATTTTAATGGTTGAATGAAAAATTTTAAACTTCATCAATCAATTTAAGTTTTCAAATGTACACAACAATTAATCCATATTTTTTTTATTCGCTTTTTTCTTACTTTAAAGTGTTTACCTGATGAATTCGTTTAAATATGTTACAAGTTTGTTTCTTGGATTTGTTTCTTGAATTTGTTTCTAAAAGGTTTAAAATTGTGCGCTGAAGTAATATATAGAACAAGTAGATTTGTTTTGATAAATTTATAACATATTTAAAAGTTTTAATAGATAATTTAATAGTAAATTACTTAAAAATTAATTTTATTATTATATTATATAATAATATTATTAAAATAGTAAAGTGCAATATAATACATACCTTACATTCCAAAAGGAAGCAAATAATCACAAATCAAAATATATAAAAATGCATAATCATATGATTTTTTTTTTCAAGAATATTTAATTAATCCTCTTAATTTGACAGGTCCATAAGCAAATCAAATAAAGAAATGACTTCATCAAACAAAACTGTACTATAAACTACAAAGATAATGTCATATGAAAGCTAATAAAAGTCATATTTTCTGACTTAGAAAATAGGAAGAAAACGATGCTACAAGGCCAAGGTCATGACTATTAATTATTGGATTAATATACAAATTGAAACTTTAACTTGTGACACGAAATTAAATAGGTCTAAATTGAACTTTTTCAATAAATACGATCCAATAATTTTACTTTTAGTATCAAATAATCCCAATTTTGACTCAAACTTTGTGTGTAATCCAAATTCTATGAAAATAAAGTGAACATTTATACTGAATATTTTATTAATATTTTTAAACTACATTAAATTTAAAATATTCAAAAAATCCACATTAATCAATCAAACTCTTTGTTTCTACTCTCTCTCTCTGTTGCCACTTCCTCTTCACATTAAACAAAGGGTTTTGAAAAGTTAATCTATTATAAATACTATATTTGAATATTAAATAGATTAAGATTAACAATTTAATTTTTATTGAGAGTTTGATTGTCACACTTATTATGATACTAAATTTGGACTTATTTAGTACTAAAAGTAGAAATATTGGATTCTATTTGTTAAAAAAGTTAAATTTAGAAATATTTAATCTCGATCTATTTATATATTAATTCATTAATTATTCATGAATGGCATTCCATTGTTATTTATTTATTTTTTTGTTTGACATAAGAAAGATTTACATCATTATAGTATGATTGAAGTTATTAATAAAAATTATTTTAATGTGTAAGAGGAAAAAGAAATTGTGTATTCTATTTAATTAATACCTATGATTGAAAACATATATATATTTTTCTAATTTCAAGTCATTTGCTTATGTGATCATAATAAATTAATTGGTATTATACATAAACAATTTGGGTTGAAAACATGTGTATGGGTCAGTTTTCAATCATACTCATAGTCTGAATAGTATTAGGACATGGAAAAATTGGTTGAATTGCCGTTGGCCATATTTGCAACTACTGCAATGATTTTACATTTCGATTTAGGTTATACTACTGTCAGCTTGATTTAGGGTATAAACAAGCTTAAAATGACATTTATTATGTAATGAGGCAATGGTCCAAGCTCATGTCATGCGATTCTAAGGTTCTAAATTTTGAATTCCGCGATGCCACTTAAGGATTTTTTTTAGATTTTACTGTAAGGGTTGGTGGAATCCACTTGTGTAGCGTTCCACCCTCCTCACTTGGTGGCCCGTGGGGTCATAACAACAGATGATTTGTCACTGTTTTGGACCATTGCCATAACCTTACACTTCGTCTTCTCCCAAGTCAATAGCAAATGGTGGGTGCAATGGGCCACGAATTGTTCCCCCAGCTGGAAAATTTTTGGGTCAAGTCATCTCATAAATGATTTTTCTAATGATGAATAGCTATCACGCAAATGCTAAGATTACTACCCACACTGATACAGCGCAGACTAGTTATCTAACACTAATTTGAATTCAAATAATGGAGGCAATGTATTAAAATTTTTTTTCCCTCGAATTTGAATGTATTTGTAGGTTGATGGGTTATCGGTTTTTGCTATCAGTATTTAAAATTTTTCTCATTTAAATCACTGATATTTAGAAATTATTAAATTTTTATTAATTTAGTTCAATTTAATAAAAAATAAAAACTGTAAAAAATTCAACAAGAATAGTTGAGATATGAATTAAAACAGAGAAGTCCTTAAACTACAGTTGGAGGACTGATAAGTTAAAAACATTTTCAAGATAACTTAAAAAGGAACTGATGCAATAAGCTATGAAAGGACTAATAAGTTTCATTATTTCCAGGAATATATATAGATTGCAAACATATTATTACACACACAAAATACTACAATAAGGTCTGCAGGGAATCATTTTCCAAGCTTCATGACTAGGTGGCATTATCCTTGTACAGCAGCTGTGGTAAAAAGAATAAAAATTAGATATATAACTCAGTTAACCTTCCTTAACTACAACAAGTACATGAAAATTTACCTGCCATTTGCAGTTCTCTCTCCCCCCTATATCCAGTCCAAAGAAGTTTATTTCTGATGGAAGACAGCTGAACAACAACATCACAAATATTCATGCGCTCTTGTGGCGATTCAGCTGAACAATTCATTCCAATTTCAAATATTGAAATCATGCATTCAACGAGCTTCTTGTTGTTGTTTCTCCTGTTCATCAAATTCTGGTGTCCATTTGGTGTTGCATTTACATCCATTTGCATTTCAACAATCTTGCAGTCTATAATATCTGTCATTGCTTGTTCAGGCAAACCTTTCTTGACAAAATTGTGAAGGGTTAGGCCCTCTTTGAACATGTCATCAGTTGGCCTTTTTCCTGTAAACATCGCCAACACTAATATGCCAAAGCTAAATATATCACCATACGTTGATACATCGCTTCCTAGTCCATACTCTGAAACAAGGTAAAATGATAAAACCAACTGTGGTTAGTCCATACATCGCTTCCTAGTCTAGTTGGTACCAAACATAAATGATAAAGCCAACTGTGGTTAGTAATAAAAAGAATTTACCTGGAGGACAATAACCGATAGTTCCTCTAGCTCCAATAGAACTGGATTGATTTTCAGTGGAGCCCAGTTTCGCATCAGACAGGAATTTGACTAACCCAAAATCACTCACATGTGCAGTCATTTCTTTGTCAAGAAGAACATTGCTGGGTTTCAGATCACAATGAACAACTGGTGTTCCAGAATGAAAATGAAGATACTCCAGTGCACAAGCAACATCAATGGAAATATTCAGTCTTTGGATAACACTCAAAGACCTAGGAACTTCATCTGATCGAAGAGTGCTGGAATGCAACCAATCATCTAAGCTCCCATTATCCATGAACTCGTAAACCAAAGCTTTAAAATCATTGCCCTGAAAATCAACACCTGAACAAGCAGTTAGGACCTTGACAAGGTTTCGATGCCTGATATTCCTTAAAATCTCGCATTCAGTTAGAAAACTCTTCGCAGCCCCTTGACGCATAAGGTTAAGCACTTTCACTGCAATAACATGTCCATCTTCATTGAGAATCCCTTTGTATACAGACCCAAAGCCACCTGAACCAATCAGATTTTCTGTTGAAAATCCATTTGTAGCTTTGAGGAGACTCTGATAAGACACTCTCAATAGCGTGTTCTCATAACAGTTGGACTCGGATTTTCCTTTACTCTTTCTTGATCGCCAAAGGAATAAAGAAGTAAGCACGAGTGCAGTGCATACAAGTGCAGAGACTAAAGAGATAACTATCTTCAACTTTTCTGTAAGTCTTCTTTTTGGTTGTTCTGACTTGCAGGCAGGCAGGCCAAAATCCTTTATGCCACCACATAGATGCTTATTTCCTTGTAAGGATACTACACTTCTATTCTTGAAGGTGCCTTCTATTGGTACGATGCCTTCAAAATCGTTATACGATATATCCAACCACTCTAACTTAAAGCCCGTCAAAAACTCTGGAATCGGGCCTGACAAATTGTTGCGAGAAAGACTCAGTTCTCGAATACCTCTCAACGAACTTAATGATGAAGGAATAGAACCTTGGAACAAGTTAGCATCCATGTATAAGAATTCTAGACTTGTACAACTGCCAAGACCAGCTGGAATCTGTCCTGACAACATGTTCTGGCTGAGGGATAGAAATTCTACTTGTTTCAATTTTCCTACTTCATTAGGAAGAGAACCATACAAATGATTTGCAGATAAATCAAGAGCTTTTGATAACAAGGGAAGCTGAAAAATTTGCAGGGGTATGGGACCAGTAAGATTGTTATCGGAAATGAGCATCCTAAGTAAATTTGTGCAATTCCCAAGACTTGGAGGGACCATGCCTTGAAAATTATTGTAAGATAAATTAATTTCAAATAAATTTGTCAGGTTTCCTAGAGAGGATGGAATATTTCCACATAAATGATTTTCCTCCAGATAAATTTGTGTTAGATTCTTAAGTTTTGCAATGGTTGAAGGAATTGTACCTGAGAGTTTGTTCGCTGCTGCCTGAAAGAGTACCAAGCTAACCAGATTCTCTATTTCAGCAGGGATGCTTCCAACTATATGATTTTCTCCTATGGTAAGAAACTTAAGCTTCTTTGAAAGGTTCGCAATGTGTTCAGGCAGCAGTTCCCCTCCGAAGTTATTATCACTTGTACTTAAAGATATTAAAGCAGTGGCATTAGTTAAATCGGAAAGAAACTTCAAGTCATCAGCTCTCCTACATCCTAAAAGGTTACTACCAACGGAGAAACGTGTAAGTTTATTCAACTTTTTGAGAGAGGGGACACCTCCAGTAAGATTATTTTCATATAGTCTAAGGTATTCTAGATTTGAGATATTGGAAATTGAAGTTGGAATTGATCCATAGAATTGGTTGGAATCAATGGAAAAGAATCGGAGTTGTGGAAGAGAGATGCCTAAGTTCGTCGGGAGAGTGCCTTGTAATTGATTTCGTCCCAAGTCTAAAACCATAATCGAAGAGAGATTGAATATTGAAGAAGGAATGGTACCTGAATATAGATTATCAGCCAAATCTAAACGCTTTACATTTATCAAATAACCAAAGGATTCAGGTAAAACCCCATGCAAATTGTTTCGAAACAAATTGATTGTCTCAAGGGATGATGCATTCATGAGAGATGCAGCGACAGTCCCTCTAAGGCTGTTGACTGACAAATCAAGTACTTTGAGCTTCATCAACTCCAATCTGGGGATTTCCCCATCCAGCTTATTCCTTTGTAAATTTATTGTATGAAGGTTAGAACAAGCCGATAAGTTATCTGGAATTTGTCCACCAATCGAATTGTTGTGAAGAGACAAGATTTGCAGCCTGCGCAAGTGGCCGATCTGAGGAGGGATTTCATGGCTGAAGCTATTGTTTTCAAGGCTCAGTTCCCTTAAAAAACTCAGATTGCCAACATGTGGCGATATGGAACCTGAAAGTTTCAGGGATCTCAAGTTTAGCACCGTCACCCTCTGGTGTCCCCGTCCGCATGTGACGCCGTACCACTGGCAGAAATGAAGAGAACTATTCCATGAATTGGTGATGACACCAAGAGGGTCTGTTATCTTGGCCTTGAATTCCAGCAATGCAAGTCTGTCAGTCTCATTGTTAGTACTGGTGGAAAGGGCTAAGGCTACAGTCAACAACAGCACCAAGAAGAGATGAATACCGACACCAAGAAGAAGGCTCCTGCAACTACAAGAAATTCCCATTTTTACAGTTTCAGATTTTCTAGCTGAAATGTTGTTTTTGACAAGGCTCTGGATTTGAAATGTTGTTTTTAAATGCTAGCTTAGTGTTTCAATTTAAAATTATATTTTAAAAAGGCATATTAGTATAAAATATTTCATAATTTTTTAATTTTATTTCAACAATTTAATTTTCATAAAATATTATTATTTAATTAATTACTGATAATTATACTCATTTAATAAATATTTAGGATAAAAGCAAATAAAATCATTGATGTAACATCCATAAAATATCACGTTTATTTTTAATAGTTGTTGAATTTGTAATGATATATTGATATATAAAATTAAATTTTTGTTATTTTTGACAATTTTATCCTAAATGTTAAAAATCATCAAAATAAATGATTATTTATACTAAATTTGATTTTTTTTTTTTGGTATGAATGCAACTTTTAAAAAAGTATCTCTAAATTGAGTAACCGGCAAATGGTGCTTTTGGAATACAGTTAAAACCATAATAAATTAATAATTTCAGAACCAAGAAAAATTAATTAATCAGTTAATTAATAAGTTAGTCTGTATAATATATAAATTTTAAAATACTTATCTATATTTTTGTTAAATAAAATTTAGAAATGTATTTATATTCTTCAAGAAAAAGACACAGAAAATGAGGATGAAAATATGTTGTGTTCATATACTATGCTTAACATTATTAGCAAGACTTCACAATTATTATATTTTTCAAGTTAATGGCGGATGGAGGGCTGAGTCCATATATATTTAAGTAAGGGGAAGTTTGGTTTAATTAATTAAAGTAGTTAGATATAGATTTTTTCTCAATTATGGTAAAATTTTCAAATTAGTAGTTGATAGCTGATTTTATTCAAAATAGTTGCTGACTTTATAAACTCTATTTGTATTTATTTTTTACTTATACTATTTTACCTTCATTAAAAAATAACTAATAACAAATAATAAATAACTTCATTTAAATTAAAATTAAATATGTGTAATTAATTTTTTATAGTTCATAATAAAATAAATATTATTGTAAATTATAAATAATTATTATATTATACCTATAATTATTTTTTTAAAATTATACAATGATACTTATAGTTTTAAAATTTATTTAAAAATAATTTATATTACTTATTTTAATGATACATAAATTAAGGATAACAAATTATTATTTATTACTGTATATATATTTTAAATAATTTACATAATTTAAGAAATATATTATAAGAAGTATATAAAATTATATTTATAAATAAAATATACTCTTAATGATCAATTGATATACAAATAATAACAACTAACAAAATTTTATCAAATACTTCACATTTATCAACTAATAGCTATAAGTTATCCGCTATTAGCTATTAACTGTTGTAAATAACTAAACCAAATAGGCTCTAAAGGTATAATATCTTGACCATGGTTTGGCTCATATTGCAAAATTAAAATTGAAATATAAATTAAAATTAAAAAAAAATTAAAAAGATAATTAAAATATTTTTATAGTTATTTGCTATATATTAAAAATTAACTCTATATATTATCTATCATAAAAATATATTTAAAAATATTTATTTTACTAAAACTATTATTATAATTCTAAAACTTTTGTATTTTTTTAATGAATATTGTTTATTCAAATATTTTAATATTATTACGAAACATATAAAAATAATATAAATTTTTACTTTTTTGAATGAGATCAATAAATCATTTAATAAATATATTAAAGATATATTTTCAAGAAAAAATTACTATGTTAACGTTAAACAATAGATAGATATTTAATGCATTAAAAATAATATTTATAAGCATTTTCCTTTTTTTTTTTGCTAAGTTAAATTTTTAGAATTTTGATTTTATTAAAAATTTGCAGTCTTTTTGAGATTATTTTTATTTTTATTTTACAATATTAAAATTTACATATTACATTTATATATTTAATGTGAAAATAAGAATGAAATTTAATTAAATAAAAACAAAACATCAGTTGTTATAATTAAGAAATATTTTTCAATAAATAAAAAATTTAATTTAACAAAAATCACAAAATAAAAATTAAATTCAACCACTATAATCAATAAAATAAAATTAAAATAAATTAATATTTAATTTTTCTACTTTAGTTTTATAAATAAAAAATAATTATTTAGTTCTAAAAATTTTTAAAATGAAATAATTAAAATAAAAAAGAAAATGAATTTTAATATAAAATAAGGGCATTTAAATTAATTTACTTTTTAAATGAGACACATAAGTATTTAACTAGTAAAACCTAATAGAAGCACCAATTTTAAATTTTTTTATGGGTTTATACATTTGCTTGTAAAAAGATTAGTTCAAATACTAAAATAGGAGAGTGAAAAGTTTGAACATCGTTTATGTATTTATCTCTTTAACTTATTATTTTAATTAGTTTTTAATGAAAGAAAGACTTATATTATTATGGTGTGATTAAAGATATTAATAAAAATTATTTTAATGTGGAAAAAGAAAAGGAAATTGTGTATTCTACTTAATACCACTATTATTAGAAACAAATTCTTTTTTTAAAAAAATTTCAAGTCATTTTATGATGTATATTTAAAACAATCACAATTTTATTTTATTTTTTTAAAAATTGTTACATGTGTGATCATAATATATTAATTAGTATTATAAAATAATTGTATTAGAAACAAGTGTAAGGGTCAGTTTTCAATCTTACTCATAGTTCGAATGATATTAGTTTGAGGAGAATACGTTTCCATCCTTGGGAAAAAAAAAAAAAAATAGTGAATGGCCGAATGAACTTATAAAAAGTCTATGAAATTGATTGTTTCCTGCATCTTTTAGGGTCCAAAATTACGGCTATGGAAAAATTAATTAGCTGCCAATGCTAATTAATTTGCAACTACTGCAATGACCTCAAATTGATATTTCGTATGTTGACAGCTTTTGTTTTGGTCAATTTTTTTTGAATTTAATTAATTTAATTTAATCTGATGTAAATAATATTATAAAAATGTTAAAAGATTTAATATGCCTTAAAATTAAAATATAATTTTAATAAGAATAATTCTTTTTCAATTTCAACTGTTATTAGTTTTTTTAAAAAAAAAACTTTTAACTACAGTTGCGAGGCCGAACATTACTTTAACATATGATTGGCGAATATATATACTGTATACTATATATAAATTTTGAATAACTTATTTTTATTGTTGCTAAATAAAATTTATAAATGTCTTTAAGAAAAAGACCAAGAAGTAAAAAATATAATGTGTTCATAGACTTAAATGATGTAAAATTAAAAATTTAAGTAGACTTAAAATAGAAGTTTGAAAGGCATTAAATTTTAATAGAAATTAAGAGAATTATTAGAATAATCACCGTGAATGCTTGACCTTACATCAAACTGGTGTTGACCATGTCCTGTGCTTAACATTATTGGCAAGAGTTTAAATTATATATATATATATATATATATATATAATGTTGATTTAATTAAAAAGTTGTTTTAAATTGAGCTAAAAAATGAAATTTTGTATTAAATTGAACAAATAAATAAAATTTGTGTTACAAATTTTGCTAAAATGTTAAGTTTTGCTAGTTTAGATTCTAAGTGAATGTTCAATGGGCAAATTAAATTAAATTAACCTTTTGTCCCAAATTATATAGGCAAGACAACTCAAGAGAGTGAGATTGATACGTTTTTTCTTCGTATGGAAGTTTTCCACATTAAATTATTATGTAATTCTCTCTTTTATTTTTTAAATATTTTTATTCATGTGATCTAAATGGATAGATACTTGTTGGATTGTTGAGGAGCTCATTTTCCTCAGCATATGGGTTTGATTAGATCTCATGTAAGAAATCATCAATAAACATAGGGAGGATGATTAAATGATAAAGCTCACACTTTATGTTCTAAAGCACCTTGTCAAAAGGTAAGAACCCTAGCTACCTCTACTATTGTATCTTAAAGCAAAAATATTCAAACAAAGTGTTTGTAGAATTGGATCGTCTACATTTCAATATTAATGATATTCTCATGATCGTTATTGAGTTTTCAAAAATTCACTCTTGAACTCTTCTCTTCTCAATCATGGCTGCTGATGTTCAAATTTTCCACATATGACAATGATTTGGATGATTTTTTTTGTTAAAAAGTAACAAAAAAAACCACCCAAATCTAGAAGAACAAAAAACCACCCAAATTGAGAAGACTCGATAATGGGAAACTATAAACAGAAATACAAAGAAAAGAAATACAGAGAAAACGAAGTAGAAGTAGTGTCAGAAGTTGCAATAAATTTTTGAGTATTGACGATTCTTTTTTTTTTTATCGCGACTATTGGCTATTCCTCTATGTACAAATTTATAAACATTAATTAGTTGCTCCGAACTTGAAATTTGAAGTCCCATAAATAGTCTGAAGCGGCAAAAAATTTTGACATTAAATATACAGAGTATTGTTTTACGGTCAAAAAAAAAACTTGAAATTTAATTAAATAAATCAAACATTGGCCAACCACTACTAAATTTTTAATTATATATTTATTGAATGGTGATATTTGTGACACTAAACTAGTCACATGATAAAACTTTTTTAAAAGTATATATATACATTTGTCGCAAATACAAAAGAGCTCATCTAACTTTTTGAAAAATTACTACTAAAATAGTACTGTTCATCATCAATAATAGTGAAATAAAGCATTATCTTTATCTAATAAACAATTTAAAGCCTGTACTCTACTTTATCTATGACTGCATTTCACCATAACCAAAGTTTTCTATAATTAATTTATTTACTTTAATGTTTGCATTTACTTTAATGTTTCCATCTCTGGTATTTCCAATCGGTTATTGGGACCAAATTGCTAATATAATATCTGCTCTTTAGACTCATTCTCTGTTTTCAGCTGCAGATCAGATAACAACTCTCTGTTCATTTTCTTATCTATTATCTTTTGTTCAGTTATTTACTTGCTGTTCCACTTCACTCACAGTCTTTATATCTAGCTTCATTTCTGACTTTGTAATGATGCAGAAATGGCCTTCTTCTCATTCTTGAGAAGCTGGTAAATGATTTGCAGTCACTTGTTACTCAACCCAGATAGAGAGGAGAGTTAAGGAGTGGTTGACTGATGCAATCAGAGCCTCTGGAAAAAGGCTGTTAAGATATTATTAGATCTGAAGGTACTATGGATGCACCAATCTATTTTTTTTCCTTCTGGGTGTGGGTGGTGTAGGTAAGATTTTAGTGGAGGAGATGAGTAGAAATTAATATTCGGCTATCTTATTTGTGGATATTATATACTTCACTCTAGTTTTCGATGAAAATTCAACAAAAAAAATTACTATCCTCAACGATATTTGGAAAGATGTTCCACTATATATAATAGAAATTAATTTAGACGATGTTGACAATAGATGTGTAAATTTATTGATATGAGGAAATCGATCTAGGCCCTAGAGTTGAGCTACAAAATATTTTTATAATTATATATGGAGTCAGATTATTTTTCTTACTGTGGTTAACATCTATATTGAGAGTTGTTCGAGGCAATGTATTAAAAAATGGTCAATACTGTGCGTATCAACCGTTTTGTATTTGAAAATTGAGGTGCCGATACAGAATTTTACCAGATTGATTTGGTTAAATTTTTCTTGGTAGATTTTAAGGGTGAGCCGACCGTGACACTCGTCAAATCAGTCATAATGAATGTTATTTGTCGGATTGAAAAAGATGAACCGGGAATACGCAGGTCGACGAAGAAGAAGCAACTCCTGGAGAAGAAGAAGAAGAAGAAGCAGAAGTAGCTGCTGCTTGGGCCAGAAGATGAATTTAGGTTAGGCCAGAAAAAATTATTATTATTATTATTATTTTATCAAAAAAAAAAATTTAATAATGAATTTTTCATGCAAATAGCGAGAGTAAATATAGTTAATCAAATATATATTTTATATATTGAAATAATTAAATGTGTTGATAATTATAATATCTATTAG
The DNA here is from genome assembly GCA_947683625.1 of Mallotus nudiflorus. Lineage (NCBI taxonomy): Eukaryota > Viridiplantae > Streptophyta > Magnoliopsida > Malpighiales > Euphorbiaceae > Mallotus > Mallotus nudiflorus. The sequence goes on along the minus strand of CANTUR010000873.1, from coordinate 319,334 downwards.
TTAAAAAATATATATCTTATAATATTAATAAATGAGATATTATATATATTTATAAACAATATACAATTATGAAATAATAAAATGATGAATTTAATTATTAAATTTAATAATAATAATAATAATGATTACATAAGTAATATAATAAAAATTTAACGGTAAGTATTTTTCAATAAAATATTATAGAAGTCAATTAAAATATTGATCAAAATTTTTTTAATTAAAAGACAACTATGCCAATTAAAATATTTTAATATAATATTATTTTAATTATGATATTATTTTTAATATTGATATAATAATCATTATTAGTATTATTAAAATCAAAACAAAAAAATAAAAAAATTTATTAATGAAATTTTTATTTGAATGGGCTGGTCTTAAATGAAATAGTAAAAATAATAATAAAATATCTAAAAATATGTAAATACAACTAAAATTTACGTAAAAATTTTACTAATATACTAAATTTTAACTAACAAAATATATAGGAATACTCTTATTATGCTAATGATGAAGTGGCTAAAAATAAATAAATTTTGAAAACAAAAATCTAATTATATAAACAGTAATTTTACAATATAAAAAATATCATGCAGTAATATGAATAATTACGTAAAATTTTGAGTAACACACTAAATCGAAGCAAATAAAATAGATGAGCATGTTTATATTGCTCTTATGATAAAATGGCTAAAAGAAAAAAAAATTTGAGCACAAATTTTTTTTTATGAATAGTAATATTAGTAATAGCAAAATTTTCTCTTTGTTTGGTAATAGCAATATTGGGAATATTGGTATATCTATATGGAAAACTTTATTGTATTTTTTATTTGTTTGTTTTTATATAATTATTATAATAATAATAATAATAATAATAATAATAATAATATTATTATTATTATTATTATTATTATTATTATTATAATTATTATTATTATTATTTATTTATAATAATATTAAAAATAATAATTGTTTTTTTAATTTTAACACTATTATGATTATTTTAATTTTATATTATGATTATGATTATGATTATTATATTTGTAAATTATCACAGAACATTTCATTAAAAAGTAAATTGTTACCGATAAAAGTATAAAAAACAGACAATTATTTGCTCCCACACCGACTATACATTCAAAAACCAGTAGAAAAAAAAACAAATAATTGAATACGGTTTTAAAAATAAGAAAAAAAAAATAATTGAAATAAACCAAATATCAACTTACAAACTTGCAGAAAATCTTTGTTACGCGATAATGTTCCACTAGTATTGCACAGGCCAAAACAATACAATGCTTTGAGATAATGTTCCACTAGCACTACACAAGCCAAAATAAAACAATGCTTTGCAATAATGTTCCACTAGCATTTCACAGACCAAAACAATACAAAATGCATCTATAAATAGTCTCAATTTGTGAGTTTTAAGCCAAAACTTTAACACACAAATTTACATCCACAAAAAGAAGAATTGTTTTCTTAATATCACAGAGACTTCATCAATTCTGCAAGGTATGTATGTGTATCATGGATTTGTAATTACATAACTTTTATAATTATGTTTGTTTAGTTATATATTAAATTTGTTTATGTATATAATTACATTTGTGTGTGTGTGTGTATAGACACACTGCGTATTTATATTTGTAATTACTTAATTTTTACAATTATGTTTATTTAATTATATAATTAAATTTGTGTGTATATATTAAATTTCTGTATATAATTACATTTTTTTGTGTGTGTGTGAGTGTGTGTGTGTATATATAATGTGTATTTATATTTGTAATTACATAAGTTTTATAATTATATTTGCTTAGTTATATAATTAAAGTTGTGTATATATATTAAATTTTATATGTGTGTGTGAGCGAGTATGTATATATATATATATATATATATATATATATATATATATATATATATATATAGTGTATTTATATTTGTAATTACATAAGTTTTATAATTATGTTTGTTTAGTTATATAATTAAATTTGTGTATATACTTACATTTGTGTGTGTGTGTGTCTATATATATATAGATTATATATAGACACAATATTAACACACTGTGTATTTATATTTGTAAATAACATGTTTAGTTTTATAATTATGTTTGTTTAGTTATATAATTAAATTTGTGTATATATATTAAATTTGTGTATGTGATATATATATATATATATATATATATATTCTTTTTTAGATTGACTTGACATTGAATTTTTTTTTCTGTATGTAGATTTATTAATGGAAAAGAAAGGAAAAGATGGCAAGCCTAGTGATGATATTGGATGGAAATTTGCTATGCCTATTGATAATAATAGATCTAAAATGACTTGTAATTTTTGCGGAAGTGTGGTTACTAGTGGAATAACAAGATTTAAGTAGCATTTAGCAGGAATTGAAGGTGACGTTGCAACATGTCCAAAAGTGCCACGTGTTGTGAGAGATGATATGAAAAAACTTATTTTAGAATGATAAACCAAGCAAAAACAAAAAAATGCTGCTAAACATCAACTTGAGGAAGAAATTGTACAAATGCATGCAAGTGGACAATATAATGATAGTGATGATAAAGAGGAGGAAGATGCAATAATGAAATATACTAGGCAACAAAGCCTTCGACAAAATGAAGTTGATTCATATTAAAGGACTACATGTGTTCACTATAATGTAGGTGGATCCAGCCGTAGTCAACAAAGAAAGTGAATGATGGGTCACTCTTTCAGTGTCAGAAACACTCAAGATACACAAAATCGAAGAGGCAACAATCCACAATCATCTAGATTTGCTACTCCCCAGTTATTAACACCAGTTGAAAGATTACGAGCTGTTGAAGTGGATTTAGAGATTGAAAAGGAAACAAAGAAGTAGACCAAATTAAAATCTCCTTGGTTCAAGAAAAGTTGATGAATGCCTTTGGTCGATTTGTGGTTCATAATAGACTACCATTTGCAGTAGCTGAATCACCTTGAACATGACCTTTACTTAGAGTTGCTTCAGAAGTTGGATCTAATATTCCACCTCCAACAGCTAATGAGCTTGCAGAGGTATGGTTGCCAAGGGAGTATCAATTAATGAAAGAATATATTGCATCTTTTGTAAGGATTTGGAAGGAAAGAGGTGTGTCTATATTATGTGATGCATGGACAGGCCCAACAAAAATGTCCATTATTAATTTTCTTGTTTACTCAAATCATGGCATGATTTTTCATAAGTCAGTGAATGCATTTGATGTTGAGAAGAAAGATGGACATTATTACTTTTTGTTGATGTCAAAGATTGTCAAAGAAGTTGGAGTTGAAAAGGTTATACAAATTGTTATAGATAATGATGCTGCAATTAAGTCAGGGGAAAAATGCTCATGAATAAGTATCAGAATTTGTATTGGACAGCCTGTAGTGCTTATTACATTGATCTCATTTTAGAAGATATTAGGAAGAGAAGTCAAGAATGTCACTGTATTGCAAAAGGGAAGAAAATCACCCAATTTATTTATAATTATAATTGGGTGAGAAATTATATAAAGAAATTTATAGATGGTAACGAGCTGCTTCGCCTTGGCATTACTAGATTTGCTATCAATTTTATTGCGTTGGAGAGTATTGTCCGTCAATCCAATAATATGAGGAATATGTTTGACTCACCTACATGGGTGAATTTTAGATATGGAAGAATGACAGATCCACTAGTTGTTGAAGTTAGGGAAACTATATTAGCAACAACAAGTGAAGGAAGACATTTTTGGCAAAATGCAAATGAATTGCTTAAAGTTCAAGAGCCTCTTCTGAAGACATTAAGGCTAGTTGATAGGGATGATAAACCAATAATGAGCTTTTTATATAATGCAATGAACAGATGCAATATGGCCATTAAAGAAAATTGTCGATATCACAAGCATTATTGGTCAATTATTAATAGAAGATGGAATTTCCAATTGCATAATGATTTGCATGCTGCGGGTATGTTATTTATAATTGTTAATGAATACATTATTAATTTATTTGTAAGGTATTAATATGTATAATGATGTACTTGTTATAGGTTATTATGTTATTTATAATTGTTAATGAATACATTATTAATTTATTTGTAAGGTATTAATATGTATAATGATGTACTTGTTATAGGTTATTATTTTAACCCACAATATCAATATGGAGATAAGTATAACATTCCGTCTGATATTGAAGTTATGCAAGGAGTTCGAAATGTTATTTAAAGGATTGAACTAAATGAAGAAGCACAAATTCAAGCCCTTTTATAAGTAACATTTTTTATTGTATTTGAAATAACTTTTTTTAATATATTAATAATTACAGTTATGTTAAATGTCCATTATTTTTTTACTATTGTACAAAAGTCTACTTTTCAAGAAAAGGGACAATCTTTTGGACAAATACTTGCTAAAAAAGCAATCAAGAATTTGCCCCCATGTATTTTTTATCTTCATTTATAATTTATATTAATTAATTAATAAAAAAGATTTAACTAGTTGAATATTGTTGGATAATGTAGCTGAGTGGTGGATTCATTTTAGAGAGTCAATACCAGAACTTCAAAAATTTTTTGTGAAAGTCTTAAGTCAAACAACATTAGCAAAAAATTATGAAAGGAATTGGAGTACTTTTAGCTTGATTCATACAAAGACTAGAAATAGATTGAAGTACAAAAAATAAAACTATCTAGTCTATGTACGCTATAATATGAATCTGAAATTACGAAATACAATGCGGAAGTCACAAAAAGAATTAGAGAAAGCTTTTAATCCTGTCAACTTGGATTGTATTTTTTATGAGCATGACCCTTTAAATCCATGGTTGGAAGAATCAGAAGCTCCTTTACTTGATGGATAGGATCTTGGTTGGTTGAATGATGAAGATGGTGAACAAGATCCTATAATTGATTTAACTGAGCAGGAATTAGGTATGACTCCTCCATTCAAATGTAGTGTTGATTCTCCTTCAGGTGATGGTGGCGAAAGTGATAAAGATGATGGTATTGCTGCTGCTGATGATAATGGCGACGATAGTGGTCATGGTTGTGGTGGTGATAATGATAGTGGTGGAGGTGGATATCATAGGCCAATTAGCACAAGCCATGGATATTATAAAGATTCCAATTATTCAAATGATATTCCTTCATTTTTTGATCCATCTAGTTCTGCAAATATTCCATCAAATTTTGCATCAAGACAACATGAATTTGGATACAATATCAGTGGAGGTAAAAGTAGTTTTACTTTGACTACTGCAAATCAAGACCATGGGTTCAGTCATTATATGAATCCATTTGATCCTATATGATATTATGGAATGCCCTCTGATAATTGAAATCAACAAGACCAACACTAAATTTATCCAAGTAGATTTGAGAATCAGGTGAATACTTCTCAAAATTCTCCAAGTAATTTGTCTGAATTTCAAAGCCATTCTACTACATTCAATGAAGGGAGTTCATTTTTTTTAACTTATTCCCATCTCAAATGAACAATCAAAATGTTGATGATTATAATGTTGGGCCTAGTAGTCAAAATTTTTTTTGTGATTATTACAAACTTATTCCCTCCACGCCATTGTTTTTTGTGGTGATTTCTATTATTATTATATTTGTCAAAAAGTTTGTAATAATATCATATTAATGTAATATAATTACATACATATTAAAACTTTAAAGTACTCTTATTTCAATTTTTTATTACAATAAATAATAATTTTTATATTATATTTCTTTATTTTTTCAAATATATATTTTTTAGTGCAGTTATATATTTTTTAAGTAATTCTTAACTTATTATATTAGATGTAAAAGTTTATTTTGCATTTTTTAATAATATGGTATATTTTATTGATTATTTTATATTATTCATGGCAGCGCTGAATGATACAGTTCGAATCGATCCGATTCAGTCCGATACTGTTACACCATTACTGATACCGAAATGGATCATGATACCGTTATTTAAATCCATGGTTCATTGTATAATACAAATCTAAATGTATTTGAATTTGTATTTTAGAGTTGGAAATATGATTTAAATTAACATTATTTAGTGTTTAAGATATGAATTTTTGTTAACAATGTATCTTAATATGTTCATATTTGATATTAAAATATTAGGGGCATTTTAGTAATTTGGTAGTAATTTTGGTTAAATATTAAATATAATTGGTTTTAATAATTATTTGAGGTATAAAAATGATTTTTATGAATTAATTACTAATTTTAACTAATTAAAACTATTTTTCAAAAATTATTTTCAAATTGAATATAATATACTATTTTTGTAAATAAATGGATTTTTAGTAATCTTTAATAGGTTTTTGGACTAATTAAGTAATTTGGATTTATAAAACTAATTTTTATTAATATTTGTGAATTTATTGAGAAATATCAATTTTTATTAATATTATATCAATATTAGGGTTTTTAAGTAATTATCGATAAAATAATTACTTTTGGTGTTTTTAATGTTTAAATTGCTATATGTTGGTATTTAAAGGGTATTTTTGAAACTTATTGGTTTTTAATATATTTTATGTATTTTGATGTGAATTGTGGACCTCGGTCGGGGGAATTTGTAGTTTGGGGACTCAATCGAGGAGTTGTGAGAATCCTTACTTGAAGTGTATTTTTCTTGCAGGACCGACTCTACTTTTTAAGTAGAGAGATGTCCATTTTATAGAGGAGGTTTTGCCGAATTTTCAGTAGAATTCTCATAAAACATGACATTCGGTTAAATATTTATTATCTGTCTGTGTTTAGAATTCTAGATCGAGTCTCTAGAAGTATAAGTTAGAATTATTTTGATTTTTGTATTATTATTTTATTGTTAGTTGCACCGAGACTGAGGCTTAGTGGACTAGGCCCGTCGGACCTGTCTCGAGGAGCGCACAACTGTGAGTTATTATGATATATATGCATTGCTTTAGGTTGCATGTTTTAGAAATTATATGTTTTAAATGTAAATTTTATATAATTACTTTATTGAATGTTTAAGTATATATTAGGTATATTTTTAGTATACCTTTGGTATATTTTAAAATAAATGCATGTTTTCTTTGTGATTTATTTTCAAATTATGTTAAGTATATTATTGGTTGATTTTGAGTATATTACATGATTTAATTGAACTTATTATACGTATATATACTTGAAATATACTTAGTTTATTTTAGGTATTTTTCTGATATAGATATGGTTTATTTATTTATTTTAAATGTCATTATGCATTATTTGTTTTTCTGAATGTATGTTTTAATATAAATGAAGGATATTGATAGAACGTGCTTCCTAGTGGGCAGCACTAGGACCGTGTACGTACTGGTGCATTATATTAGAGCTAAGTGAAAATTAATTATGGTGATTATGATTGATTGATATTGATTTGATTAAGATTGATGTGATTGAAAGTGTGATTGCTGGAGCTCGGTTGACCAAGTGTCTCGGGGCCAATCACACTGATAGTCAGACTGTTGGAGCTCGATCGATTTAGTGTCTTGGGGCCAGTCTACTGTCCATATGGATTAAGTGAATTTACTTGGAATTAAGCGAGCCTATATGGCTAGAGTACTTTCTATTGTTATTGAGGTTGCAATCATATAGGGTTCTATTTAATCCTTCATAAACTGATGATTTTCAGTATTAAAATGATTTTTGTTGCATCTGTGTGTATTTGCTTGTATATATATTTATTATATATACTATTGAGTATCTGCATTTGACATTTAGCTATACATGTATATATATTATAATAATTCACTCAGTGAGGTCTGACTTACCTCCATTGATGTTTTTACAGGAGAGTCCTCATCTTCAGACCTCAGCAATAGACCTGTCCACTGGATTTCTTCCACTATGGCTTTATTATGTAAATAATTACTTGAGTTTTATTTTTTACTCTAGACATTGTAGTAGTAGTTGTATTTGATTCTATCGAAAGTTGTTTCTAATTTATGCATGTATGAGGATTTTAATTCAAATAATTTCTCTGAAGATTGTATTAAAATATTTTATTTATGATATGAGATGTAATAATATTTTATTAAAGGCAAAATGAGGAATTTATTTTATTATTTGAGATTTAATTCCCACGGAATAAATATTTTATTTATTTTATTTTATTGCATGCTTTTCTTTTAAGGCTTGCTATAGGTTCCAAATTTGAAAGAATTCCCGTTCCTTAGCGTCGGTCATGGCCCCCTGTTTTGGGTCATGACAAAGTTGGTATCAGAGCAAAGTTTTGTGTCAAGGCCTTAGTTGTGTGAGTTGTGGCCCTAGTTTTCAGTGTTTTATTTTCTTTTATAACTACTGCAGTTAATTAGGTTTGAGCATGTCTTGATACATATTCTTGATCTAGTTTCTGCATTATCCTCCATTATTTATCTTGTCTGAATTCTTCTATTTTATCTTTTCGGAATGAGGAGGCGAGCGCATGTTGCTCCACCGGTCATTGAGGCCGAGGATGATGAGTCCTTCTAGGATGAGATTTTACCTCCTGAGCCACCAGTTAGGCACAGAGGTTGTGGCAGAGGTAGACCTTGAGGAGTGGTAGGTTGTCGTAGACAGAGAGAGCTACAGGATGAGGAACCTATAGAGCCAGAGTACGAGGATATTTTAGTACCTCTTGTTTCACCACCTGTTCAGCCTGTCTATTAGCAGGGTATGTCTAACCCTGAGGCAGCCCTGTTTTATGCTAGAGTAGGCAGGATTGCATTTGATGGGACTTCAGACCCTCTAAATTTTTTGCATGCGATCGAGACGAGGACTCAGACTGCTCACACCGAGTACCAGTGGATCAACCATATAGGCTCATATAGTAGTCAAGCTTTTATTGAGGGACCAGCCCTGGACTGGTTCATTCAGATGATCTAGCCATACATGATGATAATGACCTGGGCTCAGTTTAGAGAGTGATTCATGAGGAGATTCTGCCTAGAGCCACTTTACATGATTTATAAACTTGGGTTGACTAGCATTTCCCGAGGTGATAGATCTGTTGAGGACTACACTAGAGAGTTCCTTTGCTTGGCAGTTATGCTGAGGATATGATGCGAGATCAGTACTTTACAATCACCACTTATGTTACTGGATTGGTGCATTTGCTGGTATGCTTACAGCGGGCCTTACTCTGGAGTTAGTGATAGAGTTGGCCAAGGAGATTGAGCTGAGGCTAGTTAGGCAAGGAGCTATGCCTGATTATTACTAGTTGGGTGTTCAGTTAGGTGGATTGCAGACTACTTTATACTCGAGTTTTTAGATTGGTTCGAGTAGTCAGCAAAGGGGTCTAGCCCAGCAGACTCAGAGACAACAACAGAGGGTACATCAGAGCAATAGTCATGGCTGTGGAGATCAATATAGACAGTTTAGACTTAGGTCAGGTGCTTTGAGTAGCAGCAGTGGTCGTAGTTCTGGGTCAACTGCCAGTATATGTTAGACGTGCGGTAGAGTCCATCAGGGACTATGTTACATGACACTACTGACGTGTTTTAGATGCGGGCAGATAGGATATTTTGCTAGATCGTGTCCCTACTCTAGTTATCAACAGCCACAGATTTTGCGATTTTCTCAGCAGTCGATTATTAGTGCTGCACCTATTCCTTTTTAGTTGCCTCTAGCCCAACATTAGAGTTCTACTTAGATTGTTCCCCAGCAAGGTCATGGTAGGGGTACTAGAAGAGGTGCCAGGGGTGTTGGCCAGGCTTCTACCAGCCAGCAAGGAGGTCGAGGTCAGGCCAAAGTCTTCCATCTTACTCAATAGGATGCTCAGGCATTATGTCTGTTACCTAGATGCATGGGTTCTGTTTGATCTGGGTGCCACACTTTCATTCATTTCTCCTATTTTTGCTTCCAAGTCTTATTGGCAAGCTTCGATGATGGCTTTTCCTTTGTTTGTCGCCACTCCTTTAAGTGATTCTTTAGACACTGATGTTGTTCTTTCTGGTTGTCCAGTTCTTATCAGAGGTAGAGAATTATCTATTGATTTGATTCTATTGAATGTGATGGAGTTCGATGTTATTCTGGGTATGGATTGGTTATCTCAACACTATGCCATGGTGGATTATCGGAGTAAAGAGGTGACTTTTAAAATTCTTGGTGAAGAAGAATTTAAGTTTATGGGTGATAAGAGTTCAGCACCTCAGAATCTCATTTCTGCTATTACGGCTAGCAAGTTGCTGAGGAAGGGTTGTCTAGGATATTTGGCATTAGTCAGGGATACTTCAATAGAGAAGTTGTCACTCACAGATGTTCCTATTGCCTATGAGTTTCCTGATGTTTTTCTTGAGGAGTTGCTGGGTTTACCACCTCACAGATAGATTGAGTTCTGTATAGATGTGGTTCCAGGCACTATCCCTATATCTATGCCACCCTACAGAATGGCTCTTACAGAGTTGAAAGAGTTGAAGGAGCAGTTGCAAGAGTTGCTAGATAAGGGTTTTATTAGAACTAGTATTTCTCCTTGGGGTGCACCAGTCCTGTTTGTGAAGAAGAAGGATTGTATCTTGAGACTGTGCATTGACTACAGAGAGCTGAACAAGCTAACAGTGAAGAACAAGTATCCTCTCCCGAGGATAGATGACTTATTTGATAAGCTACAGGGTGCATAGTTCTTTTCTAAGATTGATTTGAGGTCAGGTTATCATTAGTTATGGATCAGCGAAGCTGATGTTCTTAAAATGGCATTCCGCACTTGATATAGCCATTATGAGTTTTTGGTTATGTCTTTTGGTTTGACTAATTTACCAGCGGATTTTATGGACCTGATGAACATGGTATTCAGACCATATATGGATTAGTTTGTGGTAGTCTTCATTGATAATATACTGGTGTATTTGAGGAGTATAGAGGAACATGTATATCATTTGAGGACTATACTGCAGACACTGAGAGAACATCAACTTTATGCTAAATTCTCAAAATGTGATTTTTGGATGGAGAGTGTTGCTCTTCTTAGACACATGGTGTCAAAAGAAGGTATCCAGGTTGATCCACAGAAGATTGAGGCAGTGTTTGAGTGGCCTAGACTGACTTCAGTTACAGAGATTTATAGTTTTTTGGGTTTAACCGGGTATTATAGGAGGTTTGTATAGGATTTTTCTACAATTGTAGCTCCTATAACTCGCTTGACTTAGAAGAATATGAGGTTTGAGTGGTCAAAAGCTTGTGAGAATAGCTTTTAATTACTGAAGGAGAAGTTGACCACAGCCCCAGTTTTAGCTTTGCCTAATGGAGTAGACAAGTTCACAGTGTATTATGATGCCTCTAGAGTTGGCCTAAGTTATGTGTTGATGCAGAATGGTAAGGTGATAGCCTATGCTTCGAGGTAGTTGAAGAAGCATGAACAAAACTATCCTACCCATGACTTAGAGATGGCTGCAATGATCTTTGCTCTCAAGATCTAGAGAAATTATCTGTACGAGGTGACTTGTGAGATTTTTACTGATCATAATAGCCTTAAGTACATTTTCCAGCAGAGGAGATAGTTAGAACTATTGAAAGATTATGACTGTGAGATTTTATATCATTTAGGCATGGCTAATGTGGTAGCAGATGCCTTGAGTAGGAAGTCCTCATGAAATCTTGCTCACATCAGTGTAGAGAGGAGATTATTGATCTAAGAGTTACATCAGTTAATGGATCAAGGTTTGATGATGAAGATTAGTAGATCAGGTGGACTGCTAGCTCAATTTAAGGTGCGATATGTACTGAGAGATAGGATTAAAGCAACTCAGAGCCGCGATTCTATTCTAGAAGAGCTTGGAGAGAATGTTCAAGCAGGGAAGGTCACTGATTTCACACTTGATGATGATGGTATTTTATGGATCAGTGGTAGATTGTATGTTCCTGATGTGGATAACTTGAGAGAGGAGATCCTAGAGGAAGCACATTCTACAGCTTACAGTGTACATCCGGGTGTCACTAAGATGTACCACAGTATCAGAGACTTGTACTGGTGGGATGGATTAAAGATGGATGTAGCTGATTATGTGGCTAAGTGTCTGATGTGTTAGCAAGTGAAAGTTGAGCATCAGAAGCCTTCTGGGAAGCTTCAGCCTTTTCCTATTCCTGAGTGGAAGTGGGAAAGGATTGCTATGGATTTTGTGGTTGGTTTACCTCGTTCTAAGGATGGATACGATTCCATCTGGGTGATTATGGACAGGTTGACTAAGTTTGCACATTTCCTGCCTGTGAAAGCCACTTATTCTGTAGCTAGATTGACGAAGTTGTATGTGAAGCATATTGTGTGCCTTCATGGAGTACTTGTGTCCATTGTGTTAGACAGAGGTTCAATGTTTACCTCTCATTTTTAGCAGAAGTTACAAGAAGTGATGGGCACTAGATTGGATTTCAATACTGCTTTTCATCCTCAGACAGATGGTCAGTCTGAGAGGATGATCCAGGCACTGGAAGATATTTTGAGGATGTGTGTTTTGGATTTGGGAGGTAGTTAGGATGATCATTTGCCACTCGTAGAGTTTGCATATAATAACAACTACTATAGCAGTATTAGAATGACACCATACGAGGCTTTGTATGAAAGGAAGTGTAGATCCTATCTGAGTTGGGATGAGATTGGTGAGAGAGCTTTGACTGGACCTAAGATGGTTCATGATGCTACAGAGAAAGTTATTGTGATAAGGAGCAGATTAGAAATCACAGTTAGCAGGCAGAAGAGCTATGCGGATCTTAGATGCAAAGATGTGGAGTTCCAAGTAGGAGACTTTATTTTTCTGAAGGTGTCTCCGATGAAGGGTGTTATGAGATTTGGTAGGAAGGGTAAGCTAGCACCGAGATATATAGGACTGTTTGAGATTCGGAGAGAGTTGGCACTATTGCATATCGGTTGGCTTTGCCTCCAAGTATGTCTCAAGTGCATCTGGTATTTCATATCTTGATGTTGTGGAAGTATAATTTAGACCCTTCACACGTGTTGCAGCCTGACAGTGTTGAAGTGAATGAAGACCTGATGTTCATAGAAGAACCTGTTGCGATCGTTGACTATCAAGTTCGATAGTTGCGTTCGAAGTAGATTCCAATGGTCAAGGTGTTGTGGTGCAGCAATAGAGTGGAAGAGCATACTTGGGAGATCGAAGTCGAGATGCGAGCTTCTTACCCATATCTCTTTCCTCCCTGATCTTTATGTATTCTTTTCTTGGAATTCTAGTACAAATTCTTATAAGGGGGGAAGACTGTTATAACCCGAGTTTTTAAATTATTTTATTGTAAAATAGGATATGTAGTATTAATAATTTTAAAATAATAATTGATTATTTCATTATCTTGAAAAATTATTATCGTTATTATTTTACGTTTAATTAATATATTTTATGTAAATACATGTTTTTGAATTATTATTTTGGGAAATAGTATTTTATTAAATCTTTAATTTAGAGCATTAATATTTTAATATTATTATTTTAATGAATTACATTATTGACCTTTATTTTATGAGTTATATATATATATTCATAAATATTATTAGGGTTTAATATTTAAATTATGGGTATATATTATATTTTTTTTATTGTGTTATATATATATATATATATATATATATATATATATATATAAACCTAAAATTACAAATTATACCCCCTTCTCCTTCTCCCCCTCCTGAACCTCACCATCACCATCACCGTCGCTGCAACTTCGGCCAGCCACTGTCAGTGTGCCTCCCAAACCACCTCCTCCTCCTCCAACCAGCTCCACCGCCATGTCTTCCCTCCTCCGGCGTCGTTGAAGCTTGTTTTGGCCGAGAAGTTGAAAATCCTCACCATTACCGTTCAAGTCGATTCTGACCACCATTTTTGACATCGTCAGTTCCATTCTCTTCCTTTGTTGCCAGTGAGTATGTTTCTAAGCTTTGTTTTACTTTGTTTGGCCTAGATTTCAGTGGTGATCAATTTCTTCATTTTGGCCATTTTTTATTTTCAAATTTTTTAGCTTGATTTCTTGTGATTCATGAGAAGTGCCTTAACAAATATTGTTGCCCTTAGCTTAATCTACATCCTAGAATTTTTGGAATTTATTTTGATTTTTGTGAATTTTTGATTATTTTATTATTATTTTATAATTTTCGTAAATTAATTAAATAAATTATGAAATTGTGATTTTTGGTGCTTTTGGTGGTTAATATTAATTTTAGAATTTAATTTATAATTTTTATAATTTTTTTGTAATTTTTATAATTATATTTAGTTTATGTCAATTTTGAAAATTTAGGATAAATATATATTTTTTTAGTAATTATTGGTTAATTAAGTATATTTGTTGATTTTAGTGAATAATATGTTGAGAAAATAATTTTTGAGTAATTATATAATTTTTATTGAATTTTTGAATATTATTAGTATTTTTATGTGTATTTTTGTATATTAGGGGCATTTTGGTAAATTGGTAGTAATTTTGGTTAAATATGAAATTTAATTGGTTTTAGTAATTATTTGAGGTATAAAAATGATTTTTATGAATTAATTACTAATTTTAACTAATTAAAACTATTTTTCAAAAATTATTTTCAAATTAAATATAATATTCTATTTTTATAAATAAATGAATTTTTAGTAATCTTTAATAGGTTTTTGGACTAATTAAGTAATTTGAATTTGTAAAACTAATTTTTATTAATATTTTTGAATTTATCGATAAATATCGATTATTATTAATATTATATCAATATTAGGGTTTTTAAGTAATTATCGGTAAAATAATTACTTTTGGTGTTTTTAATGTTTAAATTGCTATATGTTGGTATTTAAAGGGTATTTTTGAAACTTATTGGATTTTAATATAATTTATGTATTTTGTTGTGAATTATGGACCTCGGTCGGGGGAATTTGTAGTTTAGGGTCTCGACCAAGGAGTTGTGAGAATCCTTACTCGAAGTGTATTTTTCTTGCAGGACCGGCTTTAATTTTTAAGTAGAGAGATATCCGTTTTACAAAGGAGGTTCTGCTGAATTTTTGGTAGAATTCTTGTAAAACATGACATTCGGTCAAATACCTATTATCTGTTTGTATTTAGAATTCCAGATTGAGTCTCTAGGAAGTCTAAGTTAGAATTATTTTGATTTTTGTGTTATTATTTTATTGTTAGTTGCGTCGAGACTGAGGCCTAGTGGACCAGGCCCGTCAGACCCGTCTCGAGGAGCGTACAGCTGTGAGTTATTATGATATATATGCATTGCTTTAGGTTGAATGTTTTAGAAATTATATGTTTTAAATGTAAATTTTGCATAATTACTTTATTGAATGTTTAAGTATATATTAGGTATATTTTTAGTATACCTTTGATATATTTTAAAATAAATGCATATTTTCTTTGTGATTTATTTTCAAATTATGTTAAGTGTATTATTGGTTGATTTTGAGTATATTACACTTATTATACGTATATATACCTGAAATATACTTAATTTATTTTTGGTACATTTCCGGTATAGATATGGTTTATTTTTTTTATTTTAAATGTCATTGTGCATTATTTATTTTTCTGAATGTATGTTTGAATATAAATGAAGGATATCGATAGAACGTGCTTCCTAGTTGGCAGTACTAGGATTGTGTACATACCGGTGCGTTAGATTAGAGCTAAGTGAAAATTAATTGTGGTGATTATGATTGATTGATATTGATTTGATTGAGATTGATATGATTGAAAGTGTGCTTGCTGGAGCTCGGTTGACCAAGTGTCTTGGGGCCAATCACACAGACAGTCAGACTGCTGGAGCTCAATCGACTTAGTGTCTTAGGGCCAGTTTACTGTCCATATGGATTAAGTGAATTTACTTGGAATTAAGTGAGCCTGTATGGCTAGAGTACTTTCTATTGGTATTAAGGTTGCGATCATATAGGGTTCTATTTGATCCTTCATAAACTGATGATTTTTAGTATTAAAATGATTTTCGTTGCATCTGTGTGTATTTGCCTGAATATATATTTATTATATATACTATTGAGTGTCTGCATTTGACATTTAACTATGCATGTATATATATTATAATAATTCACTCAATGAGGTCTGACTCCCCTCCGTTGATGTTTTTACAGGAGAGTCCTCATCTTCAGACCTTAGCAGTAGACCTATATGTCGGATTTCTTCCACTCTGGCTTTATTTTGTAAATTGCTTAATTAAGTTTTATTTTGTACTCTAGACCCTGCAGTAGTAGTTGTATTTGATTCTGTCGAATGTTGTTTCTAATTTATGCATGTATGAGGATTTCAATTCAGAGAATTTCTCTGAAGATTGTATGAAAAGATTTTATTTATGATATGAGATGTGATAATATTTTGTTAAAGGAAAAATGAGGAATTTATTTTATTATTTATGATTTAATTTTCACTGAATAAATATTTTATTTATTTTATTTTATTGCATGCTTTTCTTTTAAGGCTTGCTATAGATTCCGGATTCGAAAGAATTCCCATTCCCTAGCGCCGGTCATGGCCCCCTATTTTGGGTTATGACAAAAGCAAATATCCATGGATCAAACAATATCAACTCAAAAAAATTCAAAACCCTAATTAGACATAAACTTAAATTGATGATAACTCATAAATGAGATGATTCAAGCTCAAACCGAGCTTGGAACTAGCTTCATCAGAGCTAAAGCATTCAAAAGAGACCGAAATGGTGAGCTTTGGTGGTCAGAAAAGCTGTCGGTGTCCATGGAGTCTCTCGATGCTGTTGTTGTTTTCTTTCATTTTTCAGCGTGTTGGAGGTGCTCTAGAGGTGGCGGTTGATGTCTGGAGGAAGGTGAGTAGTGGCGGTTATGGCAGCTTCGGCGTGGGTGGAGGGTTACTAGAAGTTGCATAGTGTCAGGGGAAAAACGGGATAGAGAAAAGAAGAAAAAGAAATGAAAAGAAAAGAAGAAAGGGAAATTTGACCAAAATAACCTGAAAAAAATCTTAAATTTTAATAATTATATATATATATATATGTAACACATAGACACACACATGCACACACATAATAACAACAATAATGGCACATAATAGTAATAATAATAATAACCAATAACAATAATGATAATAATCATAAAAATAACCTACATGTATGATACACATGCACAATAAAATAATGAAAATAATTAGAATAATAATAATAATAATAATGATAACTGTAATGTTTTAAATAATAAAACTTCCAAAATAAATTATTTTACGTAAATAAAACTTCTAGAATAAAATACATAAATAACATTAAAAAATAATGAATATATATAAATAAAATTTAAAATTTTATTAACATTGCATATCTCAAAATAATTTTATATTATTTAAAATACATGGTCATTATATAGGTGACCCCTGAGATCTTGAAAATAATTGAGAGGAGTCAGATCTCACTGAGTAAATTAATAAAAGAATTGTATATAGTATAAAAATCTCCTTTAAAATATATTTATGAAAATAAAAAATTTATATTTTATAATTTAAACTATTTAATTTTATTTGGAATCATGTTTTACTGAAATAAAGTATTTTAAAATCATAAAATGGTTTATAAAATACAAATAAGCTTCGTAAATCATTTTTATATATAAGAACTAGGTAGAACTCTAGATCACAAATCAAATAGCCTTTCGGCTCTCCTATAATCGAAAGATTATTGGTTCCCGAGAGCAAAACATCAACTGAGCTACTAGCCACAATCAATTCACTCAAATCAATATTTACTGGCTGTTCCCGAGAGCAAAGCATTACTGAGCTACCAGCCCCAGTAATATATAATTCACACTCGAGTGCAAAGTATCACCGAGCTTTATATATATATTCTTACAAAATCATGCCCAAGAGCAAAGTATCAACTGAGCCTTATAACCACCAATACTCACTCTTAATCCTACTAGTGCACACACGATTCTGATGAAACAAATCAGATAGCCCGTTTTACTGTAATTTCTTTTAAAAATAAATAAATAAATAAATAAAAATAAACAAGGAAGATTAAAATAAATTAAAATAATATAAAATTTACTAATCAAGTGAAACTTAATATAAACATGCTAAGATATATATATACTTCTTATAAATAGCTCAATTATTAACTTATAGTTGAAATGCGCTCCTCTGCATAGTCGCGCTTGACCCTGACCAGTTGGCTTAGCTGGAGGTGCAGCTAAAGAGAAGAAATAAATAAAAACAGAATTAAAAGTGAAATTCCTACAAATTTCTAAATTTCTAAGAAAAGACTTGATTAAAGAAATACACCTGATGTTATGCTTTATGAGAAATCTATTGAAAATTTGGCAGAGCTTCCTTTGTAAAATGAAAATCTCTCTACCGAAGTAGAGCCAACACTGCACAAAAAAATACTTCAAAATTCACAAATGTTTACCACCTCGGGTTAGGACCCCATACTACTCAATTCCCAACTGAGGATCATAATTCACAATAAAAGCAATATTTGATAATAATAATAATAATATACCAAAAATCATCAAAATCCATAATCATCAATAATTAACCATAATATAATTTATTTAAACAATAAAAACATTAAAGCTAATTATTTTCACATTAATTAAATAAAATCTCTAATAAATTATATAATATTAATAAAAATCCAAATTTTTGATTATTCAAAATTAAATAGTAAAATTCTCCATTAATTATCTAAATAGTTTAAATATATAATAAAAATAGTTAAAAACTCATTTAATTACAAAAATAGTATATAAAACTATTATTTGAATATATTTCCGGAAACTATTATTAATTAGTTAAAAATAGTAAATAATTCGTAAAAATTATTTTAATTCCATTTATTATTCCAAAATTGTTTAAAACATAAAATTTAACTATAATTTCAATTAAAATACATAATTTACCCATTAATAAAAAATTCACATTATACTAAATATTTTCCAAAAATTAACCAAAAATTATTTTCTCATTTCCAAAGCTAATAATTTAAATTAAATGTACTAATTTAACATAATTTCTATACAAAACCTATAAAACACAATTATTAAAAATTCATTTTAATTACTAAAATTACAATAATTATGCATAATTCAAATAAATTCAGAAAAATAAACTAAAAATATATTTGAGAAGCTAAAGATTCACACAACAACATTTCCAAAGGGAGTTAACAAGAATCATTCAAACTAAGCTAAAAAAATAAAATAAAAAACCCTATTAAGCATAAACTAAAACTTGAAGATATATAACTAACCAGACGTTATAAGCTTGAACCGACTTGAGAATCGAGTAGTATGCATGTAGAGGAGTCGAACAAGCCCAAAAACTCAAGCTAAATCCACCATTTTTCTATCGGAGCTACAGTAGCTCACCATGGAAACAAATGGTTTTTGGCGACTCCAAGGCTCTAGGCGGCATCTGAAAGATGAGGGAGGAAGGTGGTGAGCTTGGGTGGCACTGGTGGTGGCTGGTAGCGTGGTTGGTGGAGCTTGGTGGCGTCGGTAATGGTGGGCAGAGAAGGAAGAAGAAGAAGAAAGAAAGAAAAAAGAAATGGGTGGGGTGGGGAGGAAATGGTTGACCCGAGAAAGAATGTTGACCACTCCCTTATATATATATACATATAATACATCACAACAACACATGCATATAATAATACTAATAGTAATAACACTAATAATAATAATGATAATAATAATACAACAACAATAACAACAACAATAAAAATAATAATAACAATAACAATAACAATTACAATAATAATGATGATGACTTCTAAATAACTTCTTTTATGTATCAAAATATTTAAAATAAAATAAAATAATTAAATAATATTCACAAATAATTATAATATATATATAAATTTAAAATATTATTAACACTACATATCTCAAAATATATTTTAATAATTTGAAATAAAGGTCATTATAATCTTCCCCCCTTATAAAAATTTGTCCTCGAATTTTCAATAATAAAATACAGAATCTAATGGAAAAGATAAGGATAAGCCACTTGCATTGCTACCTCCATTTCCTATGTGCAGTCCTCAACTGTATGGTTTCTTTATAACACCTTCACCATCGGGATCTCCTTAGTGCAAAGCTGACGAACTTGGTGATCCACAATCACCATAGGATATTCCTCATATGACATATCTTCATTGAACTCCACTGTCTGAGGCTGAAGGACATGAGAAGGATCAAGAATATATTTCCTCAGCATGAAAATATGAAACATTGGGTGAATCCAAGATAATTCAGGTGGTGACACTAATCTATAAGCCACCTCTCCAACTCTCGAATGTATCTCAAATGGCCCAATGTACCTCGGGGCTAGTTTTCCTTTCTTACCAAACCTCATAACCCCCTTTATTAAAGACACCTTCAGAAACACCATGTCTCTAACAAAAAAAGACACATCCTTCCTCTTCAGGTATGCATAGCTCTTTTGTCTACTGAAGACTATCCTCAAATACTGCTGAATAATAGGAACCTTCTCTGAAGTAATTTGTACCAATTCTGGACCTGTTAGCTATCTCTCTCCAACTTCCCAACATAATGGTGATCTACATTTCCTACCATACAGTGCTTCAAATGGAGCCATCTTAATACTTGCATGATAACTGTTGTTATATGCAAATTATATCAATGGCAAATGTATGTCCCACTGATAACCAAAGTCAATCACACACATCCTCAACATATCCTTAAGGGTATGTATGGTCCTTTCTGACTGACCAACTATATGAGGATGAAATACGATGCTGAAATCAAGTCAGGTACTTAATGCCTTATACAAATCCTGCTAGAAGACTGAGGTGAAAGTAGCTCCTCTATTAGATACTATGCTCACTGGTACCCTGCGAAGATAAATAATTCTATTGACATACAATCTTGCTAATTTGTCAATAGAGTTTTTTTTTGATTGGCACAAAATGTGTTATCTTAATCAGTCTATCAACTATCACCTAAACATCATCATAACCACCAGAAGTACGAGGCAATCCAATCACAAAGTCTACATCAATCATATCCCACTTCCACTATGGGATAGGCAATGGTTGTAACAACCCTATAGGCCTTTGATGCTCTAGCTTCACTTACTGACAAATGAGGTATTTGGATACAAATTTTACTATATCCTTTTTCATTCCATGCCACTAATATGTATCCTTCAGGTCACGATACATCTTGGTAGAACCTGGGTGAACAATATAAACAGAAAAATGTGCCTCCATGATTTCTTTCCTCAACTCATGCACATCTAGCACACATAATCAAGTACCTAAATGCAGCGCACCCTCACCATCAATCACAAATCCAATGGACCTATCTTATTGCATTTCAAACATAATCTTCTACAACTATAGATCCCTTCTCTGTGTTGCCTTAACTCGATCCAAGTACACTGACCATACACTAAACTAGGCAAGGATGCATTTCTTAGTCACCTTTAGCTGCAGTCCATGGTCATTCAACTCATGCCTCTCTTTAATAATTGGTCTCTCCTCTTAGTACTGATGTATGCAAGGCTGCTTATGGACTTTCTGCTCAAAGCATCTGCAACATCATTTACCTTGCCTGGATGGTACATAATAGAGCAATTATAGTCCTTGAGAAGTTGCATCCATCTTATCTGCCTTAAATTCAAATCCCTCGACTAAAAAATGTACTTAGGCTCTTGTGGTTGGTGTATATCTCACAAGTCACACCATACAGGTAATGCTTCTAAATCTTTAGTGCAAACACCACTGCTACCATTTCTAAGTCATGAATAGGATAATTTTGCTCGTGCTTCTTTAACTATCTTGAAGTATAAGCAACCACTCTACCATTCTGCATTAGCATATAACCCAATCCTACTCGGGAAGCATCACAATACACCATATAACCTTCATCCCTAGAAGGTAAAGTCAACATTAGAGCTGAAGTTAATAAATCTTTAAGAAACTGGAAGTGCTCCTCACATTTGTCTGTCCATATAAAATTAACATTTTTTTGGGTTAGCCTAGTCAAAGTTGTAGCTATATTGGAGAAATCCTTTATAAATGTCCTATAATAGCCCTCTAAACCTAGAAAGCTCCTTACTTCCGTCACTGTCATGGGCCTCGGCCACTCTGTAATAGCTTCAATCTTCCTTGGATCCACCTGTATGCCATCACTAGACACTACATGGCCTAAGAATGCCACCTGGTCTAACCAAAATTCACACTTTGAAAATTTGGCATACAGTTGGTGCTCTCTCAAAGTTTAAAGCACCAATCTTAAATGCATTGCATGCTCGACCTTACTCTTGGAGTATACCAAAATATCATCAATGAACATAATCATAAATTGGTCCAAGAATGGCTAGAACACCATGTTCATCAAGTTCATAAAGGTTTCTAGGGCATTAGTTAACCCAAAGGACATTACCAAAAATTCATAATGGCCATACCTTATCCGAAATGCAGTCTTAGGTACATCTTCACCTCTAATTCTCAATTGATGGTACCCATACCTTAAGTCAATATTAGAGAAACACTAAGCTTCTTGTAATTGATCGAAAAAATCATTAATCCTCGGGGGTGGATATTTATTCTTGATGATAACCTAATTCAACTGCCTATAGTCCATACAGAGTCAAAGACTACCATCCTTGTTCTTCATAAACAACACAAGAGCACCCCAAGGAAATGTACTAGGTCGAATAAAACCCTTATCAAGTAATTCTTACAATTACTCTCTTAGCTCTTTCAACTCTGCAGGAGCCATTCTATCTGGTGGCATAGAGATAGGATCTGTACCAGGCACTGCATTAATGCAAAATTCTATCTCCTTATCAGGCGGCAAGCCTAGCAATTCTTTAGGAAAAACATATGAAAACTTGCACACCACTGGCACCCTTTCAACTGCCCTATGATTTGCTTGTATATCTCTGACCACAGCTAAATAGCCTTGACAGCCTCTTTTAAGCATCTTCCTAGCAATGATTGAATAAATGATATTCTGAGGCATTGAACTCTTTTGACCTCTGAATCTGAATTCCTCATTAGATAGAATTCTAAAAATTACCTCCTTCGCTCGACAATCAATCGTGGCATAATACTATGCCAACCAATCCATCCTCAGAATAATATCAAAATCAATCACATCAAGTAAAACCAAATGTGCAAGCAATTCTCTACCCTCGACCAACACTGGACAAGATGGAAAGAACACATTGTAGATGATGGAGTTTAGCGCGCGTCTAAGATTTTAGCAATCAGGACACTGTTTAGGCTCAGGGCCTTAGAGAGCACACTAACCACTGCACAAAGACATAGCATGGAGGTGAGGAGTTACCACCTAGGGTAATAACTGGGACAATTTGATTAGTGGTGCTCGATTCTCTAAAAGAAAATTAGCACCAGAACTAGGAGATTCTGGATACAGAATACTAACTTTTCTTAGTCTCATGTTCATTTAGAATAATTTTATAAATGATTATTTCATCCTCTAATTACATGCAATTTTATTAAACCCTAATTAACATCCATCTACCTAAGAAGGCAACAAGTCAATAAAATTACAAGTAAAAAATGCACTCAAGATTGCATTGTCCATAAGTCCAAACTATGTTAATTTTATTAAAAAGTTATCTAAATCTACATTTTATTTACAAGTGAAAAATGGACTAAAGGTGGGCCTACATTTTTATTAATTAGTGAGCTTAAATCTATTTATTTTAGTCTTTTTAAGATATGGGCTTAAGTCTATTCAATTTTAAAGGAAAATCAAATTAGTGGGCCTAAATCTAACTTGGTTTTATTTTAAGTGAAATATGGGCCTAGGTCTATTTATTTTGAAAGAAATGAAATTAAGTGGGTTGAGCTAAGTCTAAATAATTTTAATTAACTAAGTGGGCCTAAAATCTAATTAACCTAATGGGCCTAAGTTGATTTTAATTATTTAAAAAACCTAAATCATGTTTTAAGCATATTTATTAAGTGGGTTAGACCTAAACGTGGGCTTGGGGCAAAAAAAAAACATAAAAAAACAAGCCCAACATAAATAAAACACAAAATATAGATAAACCAAACATTACAGTGATTTTCTAAAAAAAAACCCTAAATTAATTACATGCAAACCCTAATTTAAGCTACTGCCACCATTGATTTTAATTGATTTTTTTACCCAATTGAACCTAATTACTAATCAATTTTAAAATACAAAAATTTAAATCTTTCAATATTCCCACTACTGGGGCTATTACAAACTATGTATAAAATTAAAATTAAATAATTATACACCCATAAATTAAAATAAACTACACAGGATACCAAAATGCAGAACAAAAATTAAAATCCTAAGAACTATTATTAAAACAGTACAGGTTCATCTATGGCATTCCATGGATCTTCTGTTCAATTAAACACAGGCGATATCCTCCTCCTCAATCCACATACAGACATCAAAACAAAAAAAAACAAAAAAAAGCAATCAAATTAGTAGTGAAATTAAATAATAAAACAATTAACGAAATGAATAAAAATCACAGAATAGAAGAAAGAAAAAATGAATGCTGTGCATATGCCCTTTTTCGGCCCCTTAGATTAGGATTTTCACCGTTGAAATTGACTCAGTGTTGATTTGAAATCGCTGTATCATCTTCCTCAAATGAACTGTAAAAATTAGGGTTTTATAAAGAACAAAAGAAATTAAAGTTTTTTTTTATCTTCCCTCTGTGTAAAAAAATCCTCTAAAAAAAAAGGTCCTTCCGCTCTGCCTCTCCAGTCGAAACCCCCTCCTTGCACGCATGTAGACTCTGCTTTTAAATGCAGAGTCTGCGCGTACTGAACTTCCTCCAAAGGAGGAACATACCTATCTGATCAGATCAGATAGCGTTTGTTTTGATTTTAAAAAAAATATCTTTTGCTTTTTTTTTAAAAAAATTTATCAAATAAAATTTGAATTTTTCAACCAATCAAAACACTGAAAAAATCAATAAAAATAAGGAAAAATATATGAAAAAAATCAAAAAATGGAATTATTGCGCATTGGCATTGTGCAATGTTGACCAGCATTGTACAATGCCGATCCTAAAAAAATTATTTTTTTAACTTTTAATTACTAAAAGACCCCTGAAAAAATGACTTATTTGTAATCAAATCCTAAAAAATGTTACAATTTAGTCCCTAAAATCCAGAAAATCAACAACCAAGTTCAATTGTTGAATAAATTTCATCATAGGGGCTTACATCGCAATTGTGCACAATTACATCCCGAAATTGGGTGCTTACACACATCTGTCTCTAACTTATCACTAAGTGGAGTTGCTACAAATAAGGGCAACAACATCTTGGACGGTGGACATGCTATGCTAGAAGCAAACAAGGGAGATATAAAAGAGTGTGAAGCATTCGCACTCGGATCAAATAAAACTCTAGCCTCAAAATAGCATACTAGGAGAATACCTACGACAACTGCATTGGATGCCAAAACATCCTGAGAAGTCAAAGTGAAAACTCTAGCCTGACCATAATCTGCCTACTGTGAAGTGGACAACTGTGTATATCCTCTACCCCTAGCTCTGCCTCCAAAACCTTTGCCCTGCCGGCTCGGATACTAAGTCAATCACTATTGAGGATACATAGGTGTTTGATACTGTTGATGCACCTGTGGATATGACTAAGTGACTGATGAAGAAGATCCCTGAGCATATGTCGGTTGGAATCTATAATTAGGACAATCCTTGGCGAAATTCTTGAACTGTCTATACCAAAAGCAAGCTCCAAGCGCTAAGTGACATGGACCCTAATGCACTCTCCCACAAATGGCACATGCACTAACCCCAGATCCTAAATTGCCACTGCTGCTACTACTGGCACCAACACTAAATTTAGTAGTCCTGCTACTTCTACGACTCTGAGCAAAACTGTGCCTGCTAGTTCAATGTGATCTAAAATGTCTGCTCTACTAGGAAGTACCCCCTGGTTGAGTACTCATACTACCTATCTAAAAAATAGGCTATTGAACCACTTGAGTCGATTTGCTACTGCCATTGTAATAAGGATCCAAAATGTTGTTGTGTTTAATATGTCTCCACTCAAGCTGTCTAGCCTCTTTAACCACACTCTTAAGGCTATGACCTCCCATCTAAATACCAATATAAGTTGGGCCTAACCTAGTCACATAGAGCTCCACTGCTCTCATCTCATCCGGCGTCACATCTACAGCATAATGTGACAGTTTGAAGAACTCTCAAGTGTAGACTCCAACTAATCGATCTCCTCTGGCAATATTCAGCAATTGCCATTTGTAGTTCTCTCTCATTGATGTTGGGTAGAAAAACCTTATAAACCTCTCCTTAAAATCTAACTAGGTAATGATAGTCATGTAGGGTTGGATAGATTGCATGAACCAATCCTGAGCTACTATTGACTTATATAACTCCACTATCATGATCTACTGATAGTCTGAGTATCTTGTCCTAGTCTTGGCCTTGATGGTATTAATGAAATCCAGAGCATCCTCGTGCTATCAAAAGACACTTGCCTACAATAGGGCGACATTAACATTTGTCATTCCTTGAGTCCTCTATTGAGGCATTTATTTTACCAGGGGCATTGCTTGGTTAAGAGCTACCAAGCCTTGGTTAATTCTTGCCATACTCGCTGTAAAGGCTATAAGATCCTCTACTAGAACTTCAAGCCCTGCCTGCAGTTGTTCCTGCCTCTTAGCTGCCACTGCTCTAACTCTACCCCTACCTTTGCCTCTACCTTTACATTGAGGTGCAAGAGGAAGAATCTCATCATGAAAAAACTACTCATCATCATTCTCCTCAAAGGCTGCTTTTGCAGCAAGAGCAGTTTGTGCTTGCCTCATTCTGAAAAAAGACAAACGAATTTAGGACAAGATAAAAGTACTATGTAAGCGCGAATAGTAAGAACAAGGAAGACAACAAGTGACAATTATCAGCCTATTACTACAGTAGTTTATGAAAAATAGACATTGACAGCTGAAAACACACATAAAATGAGCCAAAGCTTTGATACTAACTTTTTCACAACTTGAACCCAAAAGAGGCACATGATTGACACTAGGGAATGAGAATACATAAAGTACCCGAAATCCATAGTAAGCCTTAATGAAAACTTTAATAAAATAAAGAAAATAACAAAATGACATAGTTTAAATGAAGATAAAAAGCATGAATGAATTAAAATCCAACACAAACTTAGATAATATATATAATAATAATCTTTAATCCACGTTCTTCATACATATGGTAATTCAAAATACATTATATTAATTAACCAATTCATTACTACTGTGATGTTCTAAATTTAAATACACATATAATAACAACATAAATAAGATATACCTATATAAAACAATCGGAGAAGAAGAAACACGACATAGAGTAGGCTGACTGACAAGCGACCCCCGAGATCCTGAAAAATAATTGAGGGAAGTTAGACCTCACTGAGTAAGTTAATAAAAGAAATGTATACAGTACAAAAGTCTCCTTTAAAATATATTTATGAAAATAAGAAATTTATATTTTATAATTTAAACTATTTAATTTTATTTGGAATCATGTTTTATTGAAATAAAGTATTTTAAAATCGTAAAATACTTTATAAAATACAAATAAGCTTCTTAAATCATTTATATATATAAGAACTAAGTGGAACCTTAGACCATAAATCAAATAGCTTTTCGGCAATCTTATAATCTAAAGACTGTTGGTTCCTAAGAGTAAAGCATCAACTGAGCTACCACCCACAGTCAATTTAAGTAAACCAATATTTACTGGCAGTTTTTGAGAGCAAAGCATCACCGACCTACCAGCTCTAGTAATATATAATTCACGCCCGAGAGCAAAGCATCACCGAGCCTTATATATATATTCTCATAAAATCATGCCAGAGAGTAAAGCATCAATTGAGCCTTATAACCACTAACACTGACTCTCAATCCTATTGATGCGCACACGGTCGTGATGAAACCCATAAGGTAGCTTATTCTATCGTAGTTTCTTTTAAAAATAAATAAATAAATAAATAAATAAATAAGGATGATTATAATAAATTAAAATAATATAAAATTTACTAATCATGTGAAACTTAATATAAACATGCTAATATATATATATACTTTCTATATATAGTTCAATTATTAACTTACAGTTGGAGTGCACTCCTTTGCGTAGTTACGCTTGACCCTAACGAGTCGGCTCAATTAAAGAGAAGAAATAAATAAAAATGGAATTAAAATGGAATTCCTACAAATTTCTATATTTCTAAGAAAAGACTCAATTAAAGAAATATGACTCTACTAAAATAGACGCGACGTCACATTTTACGAGAAATGTACCAAAAATTCGGCAAAGTTTCCTTTGTAAAACGGACATCTCTCTGCCGAAGTAGAACCAACCCTGCATAGAAAAACACTTCAAAATTCACAAATGTTCACCACCTCGGGTTGGGAACCAAAACTACTCAATTCCCAACCAAAGATCACAATTCACAATAAAAACAATATTTGATAATAATAATAATAATAATATACCAAAAATCATCAAAATCTATAATCATCAATAATAAACCATAATATAATTTATTTAAATAATAAAAACATTAAAGCTAATTATTTTCACATTAATTAAATAAAATTTCTAATAAATATATAATATTAATAAAAATCCAAATTTTCAATTATTCAAAATTAAATAGTAAAATTCTCCATTAATTATCTAAATAGTTTAAATATATAATAAAAATAGTTAAAAACTCATTTAATCACAAAAATAGTATATAAAACTATTATTTGAATATATTTCCAGAAATTATTATTAATTAGTTAAAAATAGTAAATAATTAGTAAAAATTATTTTAATTCCATTTATTATCCCAAAATTATTTAAAACATAAAATTTAACTATAATTTCAATTAAAATACATAATTTACCCATTAATAAAAAATTCACATAATACTAAACATTTTCCAAAAATTGACCAAAAATTACTAAAAATTATTTTCTCATTTCCAAAGCTAATAATTTAAATTAACTATACTAATTTAACATAATTTCTATACAAAACCTATAAAACACACAATTATTAAAAATTCATTTTAATTTCTAAAAATACAATAATTATACATAATTCAAATAAATTCAGAAAAATAAACTAAAAATATATTTGAGAAGCTAAAGATTCACACAACAATATTTTCAAAGGGAGTTAACAAGAATCATTCAAACTCAAGTTAAAAAAAATAAAAAACCCTATTAAGCATAAATAAAAACTTGAAGATATATAACTAACCGGAAGTCCTAAGCTTGAACTGACTTAAGAATCAAGTAGTACATGTCTAGAGGAGTCTAACAAGCCCAAAAACTGGAGCTAAATCCACTATTTTTCCATCGAAGCTATAGTAGCTCACCACGACAACACATAGTTTTCAGCGACTCTAAGGCTTTAGGCGGCGTCGGGAAGATGAGGGAGGAAGGTGGCGAGTTTGGGTGGCATTGGTGGTGGCTGGTGGCATGGTTGGTGGAGCTTGGTGGTGTTGGCAATGGTGGACAGAGAAGGAAGAAGAAGAAGAAGAAAAAAAAAAAAGAAAAGAAAAGAAAGAAAAAAAAAGAAATGGGTAGGGTGGGGAGGAAATGGTTGACCCGAGAAAGAATGTTGACCACTCCCTTATATATATATATATATATACTGTTTTCCTTTCTGGAGTTTTTTAATTTCTTCTAAAAGGTTGTCATAAGACATAAAACACGTGTTATTGTAGAAAGATACATATATCGCAAGCATATGAGTCTAAGTACTCTAATTTTCTATGTGATTATTGTCTTCAATGTTTATGTAATGGATTACATAGACATTGAAGACAATGTCTATGTAATCACGATATAGACTGTGACTGTAACGAAGTCTCTAGACAAATCTTTTTATTTCAAAAACTTGCAAACACACTAGACATATTAATTAAACAATTTCCTCATATCCCTCAAATACAAACATCTAAATAGAGTTTCAGTACAGAACCTTCTATTTCCTAAATATTAGAATCAGACTCAGATTCTTCATGAATGTTAGACACACAATCCATAGGATAGATTACCAAATAGCACAATAAGAAATAAGACTTTCCAATCTACAAGAAACTTACAATAGCCTCATTAAAAGAAGCACATACTTAGACAGACTTAGAAAATAACAACTTCTAAATTCAATTAAAAAAGAAATTGAAAAGACAATTTTTAGAATAAGACATTTACAAGACTGTCAAGTAATCTGCACACTTTAATGAGTAGACAAGCCTTAGACAACATAAATTTAAAATAGTTGAAGAAAATTTAATTTTGCAAGAACGCATACAAACATATCTTGACTTAATTACCAGATGAAACACATTATACTTTTCTGGTATCAAGAACACAGGACTAAATCACAACATTACTATAGCTAAATGGGACATTGAAAAGACTCAAAGACAAATTAAATATTTAGATGACTGTAAGGTGATAATTTTACTTTAACCTGACACCAGGCACTTAAAATTCTTTAGGAAAATTTTTTTCCTTTAAACACCAAGACATTAGGCATTAGTACACTTTACAAAACAAAATTTTGGGAAGTATCCTCTAACCCCCAGACATTATACATTAAAGTATATGAATGTCCAAGGGTGTGGATAAATGCCATTATATGCAAAACCTCATAAGTATGCACCTAAGATAGAAGAACAAATTTGTAGATACTCTTAAGGTATTTATAAAGAAAAAGGCATTACATCCTTATATTTTGAAATATTGGTGGTAATAAATGGAATTGAAAAATTCTATTTATACATTTGTGACAAACCGTTTACAATTAGGATAGACTATGAAGCAATTGTAAAATTTTACAATAAACAAACAGAAAAGAAGTTTAATGCAAATAGATGGTTAAATTTTGTAAATTTAATCACGAACAAAGGTATTAAGCCTTCTTTTGAACATATAGATGGCAAGAAAAATACTCTTACAGATAATTTATCCAGACTAATCTTTTGATGTGTTTACAGGGTAATCCAGAGGAAAAATCCTTAGACACCAAAGAAAGACTTGGTTTTGGTGCTAAAAATCAAAACTCAGACATTAAGACATTTCCATCTAGAAAAGACATGGGTATTAAAAAACCTATAATTTACATCAAGACAAATGCAACTGTTGCAACTATGAAGTTTGGTCAACAAGAATTACCAGTCTTCAAAGACACTCATACTTTTAATTTTGTAGAGAGAAAAGACTTCAGTGGTCCTTAGCTCTGTATAATAAATAGTATCTGGAATCTCCCTATTGAGGAAAGGAGAATCACCAAGAAAATGGGAGTAATTATGCCCTAATTAATTATTTCCAAACATCCCAGACACCATTAAGCAAAAAATTCTTGTGCTATGTTCTTTATAATGGTCCATATGCAGGAATTTATGACAACTGAACCGAGATTAATGAAAGAATTGAGGTCCATAAGCAAATGTCTAAATTTGACAAGACATTAAAGACACTAAAATTTAAAGGTTTTTATGACTGTAAAGAAGCCCAAAAAGACCTTCAAGACTATCTTCAACCCAACACTCCATATTATATTGGCCTTGAAGTAAAAAAGAGACTTTTTGATCCAACTTCCAACTCATCCTTCTCTAAACTAGGAACATCTTATGCAAAGACACTCACCAAACATACAGTTCCTATAGATAATACAAAAAATGAGACTATGATGATAGAACATAATGTTCCCTATTCTTTGAATACATGGATCGAAGACATAATGGATACATCATAGACAAAGTTCATCATTCTCCAAGAATTTCTAAACTTATGTCACAATGACTAGTTTGTTGAATGTAATGATATTAATGATGGCATTTTTTGTGGTTATATTTTTCATTGTAATAACAGATATCCTTGCAGGAAAGAACACCACTTGTGTGGAAAAACATCCTCTTGTCATTGTCAACTTGTTTATTCATTTAGATCCTGTGGAATATGGGTTGACAGGTTTCCATTTGGTAAAAAATTCAAAAATGTTGAAATTAGTCCACTCCAATTTTACCAACATGGACTTTTGATAGACTTATGGATCCATGATCCATCCAACATCAATGATTTACCAGAAATCCTTGAATTGCCACGTTCTTGGCTTTAATCCACTTCTTATCTTTGCTAGCTTCCTCAAAACTTAAAGGTTCAACATCATTAAGAAAGTATAATAAGTTTGCATCATCAAGCTAGATGTCATTAAGACTCTTGTACTTGGCTTAATACTTGAACTTGATGAAGGTGAAATTATTGATGATGATCTCGAGGATGCTGCATGTGGTGAGGCTGGTAGAGTAGTTTAAACTTCATGGACTATTGGTTCTTCACTATCAAAATAAGGAAAAAATGATAAGAACCTTTCGTTTGTGAACTCCAGTCCCATGCTTTTTCTTCGTCAAACTCTACATCTCTGCTAGTCATAATCTTTCCATTATTTGGATTGTATACCTTGTAGCCTTTTGAGTTCTCGTTATAACTAATGAAAGAAAATTTCTCACTTCTATAATCTAGTTTAGATCTTTCTTCCTTTGGAACATGCACATAAGCAATGAATCTAAAAACTCGTAGATTTCATACACTCGATTTTTGCTAACTCTATCCTTCTTAAGGAGTAACATTCTTCAAACTCTTGGTTAGACTTCTATTGGAAAGATATATTGCAAAAATAATTGCTTCAACCTAAAATTCCTCTGGTATATTTTTATTTTTAAACATTGACCTGGCCATGTTCAAGATTGTATACTTCTTCCTTTCAGTAACTCCATTTTATTGGGGTGATCTTGGAACTGTTAGAAAATAATGAATTTCATGCAATTCATAAAAATTCTAAAACTTATTAGATGTGAATTCTCCTCTTCTGTCAATCCTTAGGGATTTAATTTTATGCTTGCTTTCTTGTTCAATAACTGCTTTAAATCTTTTAAAAGCATTAAAAGCCTTAGATTTATTTTGTAAGAAGTAAACCCAAGTCTTTCTGCTGTAGTCATCAATAAATAGCATACGAGTTCATCAAGTAATATAGAATAAGTACAAGTCAATTCCATAAGGATTGAATATCTATCCAACTATTAATTTTGTTTTTAACTTATTTAAGAACCAAGTTTTAAGTGAATTATAATTGCTAATTTTTAATAGCTAAAATAAAACTAAAGAATAAAGTTAATTAATTGAAATTTTAACAAGCAAATAAATTTTAACAAGCAAATGATAAGAACGATGTTAGGGATTGTATGACTATATTTTAATTAAGCCGATTACAAGAAATTAATCTTCTTTCTATTGCAATTATTTGGGGTTCAAAAGTAGTAATTAATCTTTCTTAAGTAAAAATTACTTAATTTATTTCTGTCAATTGAAAAGGCTTTAACTAATTCTCATTAAATTAAAACCTAATCAAATTTAGAAAATAAATCATAAAGCACAACTGTAAACACCCAATTTCAGGATACAATTGTGCACAATTGCGACATAAGCCCCTATGATGAAATTTATTAAAAAATTGAACTTGGTTGTTAATTTTTTGGACTTTAGGGACTAAATTGCAATATGTTTTAGGATTTGATTGCAAATAAGTCATTTTTTCAGGGGTTTTTTAGTAATTAAAAGTTAAAATTTTTTTTAGGATCGGCATTGCATGGTGCCAATGCGCAATAATTCCATTTTTTGATTTTTCGCATATTTTTTCCTTATTTTTTTTATTGATTTCGATTGGTTGAAAATTCAAATTTTATCTGATAAGGTTTTTTTAAAAAAATGCAGAAGATATTTTTGAAATAAAAAAGAACAAACGTTATCTGATCAGATAGGTCTGTTCCTCTTTTGGAGGAAGTTCAGTATGCGCAGACTCTGTATTTAATAGCAGAGTCTGCATGCGTGCGAGGGGGGAGGTTTTTTGGAGGCTTGGCTGAGGTTTTTTGGAGGCTTGACTGAGGTTTTTTTGGAGGTTTTTGGCTAGAGGATTTTTTTATACAGACGGAATATAGAAAAAAAAACTTAGATTTCCTCTGTTCTTTAAAAACCCTAATTTTCGTAGTTCATTGGAGGAAGACGATACAAAACTTTTTTAGTCCTAGTCCATAATCAAATAAACACTAAGTCACTTTCAACGGTGAAAATCCTAATCTGAGGGGCCGAAAAAGGGCATATGCATAACATTCATTTTTTTTTCTTCTTCTCTTATGTGGTTTTTATTCATTTCGTTAATTGTTTTATTATTTAATTTCACTACTAATTTAATTGATTTTTTTATATTTTTTTTGTTTTTATGTCCGTATGTGGATTGAGGAGGAGGATACCGTATGTGTTTAACTGAACAGAAGATCCATGGAATGCCATGGATGAACTTGTACCGTTTTAATAATAACTCTTAGGATTTTAATTTTTATTCTACATTTTGGTATTCTATGTAGTTTATTTTTAATTCATGGGTCTATAATTATTTAATTTTAATTTTTTATGTAGTTTGTAATAGCCCCAGTAGTGGGAATAGTAAAAAATTTAAATTTCTGCACTTTAAAATTAATTAGTAATTAGGTTCAATTGGGTAAAAATTAATTAAAATTAATGGTGGCTTTAGTTAATTAGGGTTTGTATGTAATTAAATTAGGTTTTTTTTAGAAATCATATGTGAATGTGTGTTTGATTTGATTTTGTTATGTTTTTTAGGCTTTTTATATTTGTTTTTGGGCCCAAAGCCCACGTTTAGGTCTAACCCACTAAATAAATAGGCTTAAAAATGGTTTAGGAATTTAAATAATTAAAATCAACTTAGGCCCATTAGATTAATTAGATTTTAGGCCCACTTAATTAATTAAAACTTTTTTAGACTTAGCTCATCCCACTTAAATTTATTTCTTTTTTAAAATAGATAGACCTAGGCCCATATTTCACTTAAAATAAAACCTAGTTAGAGTTAGGCCCACTAATTTAATTTTTCTTTAAAATTGAATAGACTTAAGCCCATATCTTAGAAAGACTAAAAAATAGATTTAGACTCACTAATTAATAAAATGTAGGCCCACTTTTATTCCATTTTACTTGTAAATAAAATGTAGATTTAACTAACTTATAAAATAAAATAAATATAGTTTAGACTTAGGGACAACACGATCTTAAGTGCATTTGGTCGAGAGGCTATAGATGATGAATCCTAAAACCTTTATGGATTTGTATGATGATGGGTTACAAGCTGAGGAAATTAAGAGTAAGAAAAAGAAAACTATTAGAGGCATAGGAACTCAAAACTACCTAACTAGGGGCATACAACAA
Organism: Mallotus nudiflorus; assembly: GCA_947683625.1. Classification (NCBI taxonomy): domain Eukaryota; kingdom Viridiplantae; phylum Streptophyta; class Magnoliopsida; order Malpighiales; family Euphorbiaceae; genus Mallotus; species Mallotus nudiflorus. The sequence continues at coordinate 284,078 of CANTUR010000873.1, read as the reverse complement.
GGAAGTACTAGCCGAGCTGTAGAGGTGCGTGCAGTTTAACAACCCTGAAGGTTCTCCAACTTTAACTAACCACTCTCCAAATCCTAGAGAGGCTAATCCAAAAAGGCCTGCTTTGACCTTTAACCTTTTCCAAACCCTCGAATCCAAATCTCCCTGGCTATGATCTAAACAGTTACTGTAAGTTTCATCAAGTAGTTGGTCATTCTATAGATACCTGCATCCACCTAAAACATGAAATCCAAAACTTAATAGACTCCAAAAAATTCATCGACCCTAAAAATCCAACTCCAACCCAAACACCAGAAACAACCCTTTCCTAGATTACCAAAATGTTCTACCACCAGCCACCATGATGATCAACTCAGGGGTTAGTAAATAAGAAGTGTTAAGCTCCTTCAAAGATCTCAACCTTATACCCAATGGAGAACCTTTTAGACAGCCATAGAGAGGAGTAGAAGATTTACTGGGCAAGCCCTCAGGCAAGTTTGATTACAAAGTATTCTACTAAAAACCACCCTCTGCTGATATCCTTATTGAATCAATTGAGCCCTCAGGTTAGGGAGATGAGTTTGATGATAAGCCAGTAAAAGAAGAGCCTGAAATTCCCAACCAGTCACTAAGAGGAGTTAAAGATTTATTGGGACAACCTTCGGGCAAGTTCGATTACAGAGTGTTATATTCTAAACCCACTTTTGCTAACATCCCCATTGAATCGATTATGCCGACAGGATGGGGTGATGAGTTTGAGAAAGATGAATTCTTAACCCCAGAACTGTCCCAAGAAGGGGTTGAAGAGCTATTAAGCCAACATATGGACAAACTGAGGGAGTTAAAGGGAAAAGAAACATGCATAGTGGAAGTTTGGAAAAACAAGAAAAGAGAATGGATCATTGGGGCCGTGGACATCTGGTATGATTTTGATGAAGAAAAACCCACTGGAGTCGATGTGTGGAGTGATACTCCAAATGTGAATCCTATTACTAGAAGTGGGAGGAATTACCAGACAACAGAAAGGAAAAATGAAAGGGTTGTCGACAGGGAAGAAACAGAAGATGCAAAAGTAGAGGAAGGACAGAAAGAGGATCTAATCCTAGAATGACTCAAGAAGGCTAAAGCGAGTGTGAGCATCTAGGAATTACTGATGCATTCAGGCAGCCATAGAAGGGCTCTGGTTAAAGCTTTGTCAAATATGAGCAGAGGTGATAGAAAAGAAACATGGGCTAATAACATTCTCAGATGATGACTTGCCTTTAGAGGGAAGAAATCATAACGAGGCATTATTTATCCCAGCTGAAGTAAAAGGGAAGAGAACCAACTTTGTGATGGTGGATGATGGTTCAACTATAAATGTTTGCCCACTAAAGATCCTACCTAATCTGGGTCTGAAAGTAGATGACTTGATGGCTTCAAACCTCATAATCAGAGCTTACGATGACAGTACCAGGAATGTGGAGGGAACATTTCAGGCTTTGGTCAAAACAGGGCTTGTAGAGTCGATTATTGAATTTACTATACTGGACATCCCTGTTACCTATGCCCTGCTATTAGGAAGACCGTGGTTTTATGCCCTGGGAGGAGTACCTTTAATAGTGCACTAGAAAATAAAATTCCCTCATGAAGGAGATGTTATGACAATAGAAGCTAGAACCAATGCAGTTGTGGTAGCCATACTTGATAAACAGCAGCAAGTGTGTGTTCCGCCTGGTTTCCAAGTTACTGGAATATTTGATGAGATGGATCCCAGGGTTGCAAAAATGATGGAAAGCATGAATTATCGACCTAGACAGGGGCTTGGGAAGAATGAACAAGGAGGCCCTAAGCCCCCGAACATTAAAACCCAGGACCATACGAAGGGTTTGGGATACACTAAGGCAGGATCAACTAGTAGAAGAGCAAAGAACAAGGAGAAAGCAAAAAGAAATAGGCCCTTGGGAAGGATTGGATCACTAAGTGAGAAATTCATCAAGCCAGGGGAAGGTAAGTATTATCTGGGCACTAAAGAATCTATTAATGTGGCTGGGAAAGATGTCCCTGGGTTTGAGATCTTTAAGGAGCAGATTGTGGAAAGCCTAGTGGCTAGCAACAAAGAGGAAGTCATGAAGCAAGTAACTGAAAGGATGGGTGATGATGCTGTTAAGGAGCTGCTGTGTCTGCCACCTGAGGAGGAACCACCCTAGGACTTAGCTACTGTCATTAGTGATAGTTTCATTGATTTTTTTTATAAAGGAACTGATGTAATAACATCCGGTCTTTATGCGGATGAAGATGTTATTTTTTCTATGTGTAATGATATGAATGCTGGTTTTGCTTACTTGTGTGATGCTTATCCTGATAGTTTTATGCATTATAATTTTGATTAATCATGCATGTTTGACATTAATTCAATTTAATTTGATTCATTTAACATGGGCACAAATGATAATCCAAAGAACATTTCTATATCATATGATATAACTCCTAAAAAGAGAAATTTTTTTGAGAGAATATTAACAAAAAGAAAGGTAGTATTCACTTGGACTTATGAAGACATGCCAGGTTTGGATAGGGAAATAGTAGAGCATCAAATTCCAACTCATCCAAAAACCAAGCCGGTTAAACAAAAATTGAGCAGATTAAGACCATAATGGACAGAAAAGATAATGGAGGACATTGCCAAGCAAATACAAGCTAACTTCCTAAAAGTAGTAAACGACCCTCAATGGCTAGCAAACATAGTACCTGTTTCTAAGAAGGATGGCAAAGTATGAATGTGTGTAGATTTTAGGGATCTGAACAAAGCCTATCCAAAAGATGACTTCCCATTACCTCACATTGATGTAATAGTGGATAGTGCTGCAGCAAGTGCAATGTATTCTTTTATGGATGGATTTTTCAGGTACAACCAGATCATGATGGTAGTCATGGATAAGATTAAGACAACTTTCATCACAGAATGGGGGACCTATTGTTATAAGGTAATGCCTTTTGGACTGAAGAATGTAGGTGCAACTTACCAAAGAGCCACTACTGTACTATTCCATGATATGATGCATAAGGAGGTTAAAGTGTATGTGGATGACATGATGGTCAAATCAAAGATGAGAGGAGGACACTTTGAAGCCTTAGACAAGTTCTTAACCTGAATCGAGAGGTATAACTAGAGACTCAACCCGAAGAAGTGCATTTTTGGGGTTACTTCAAGAAGTTGTTAGGGCATATAGTGAGCAGTTGAGGAATTGAAGTGGATCTGGATAAAGTGAAAGCCATCCAAGAAATGCCAACACTAAAGATAGAGAAAGACATAAGAGGATTCCTTGGCAGGTTACAATATATTAGTAGGTTTATTGTAAAATTCACTAACATCTGTGATCCTATCTTTAAGCTCTTAAGGAAAGATCAGTCGGTTAAGTGGAATGATGATAAGCTTTCGATAAGATCAAGGAGTATCTTGTTAATCCACTTATTCTAAAACCACCTAGACAGGGTAAGCCATTGGTTTTGTACTTGGATTTTAAAGAGAATGCAATGGGGGCAATGTTAGCACAAGAAGGGTCAGATGGAATAGAGCACGCAGTGTACTACTTGAGCAAGAAGTTTCTGCCGTATGAGGAAAAATATGATTTAGTAGAAAAGATATGTTTGATCATGATTTGGGCTATGAGAAAATTAAGGCATTATTTTTAATCTTACAAGGTTCAAGCTGTTTCAAGAATATACCCTTTAAGGTACCTGTTTCAAGCATCAGCTTTAACTGGAAAAATGTCTCGATGGTTGGTACTCTTAACTGAATTTGATATAGAGTAGATTAATACAAAGGTAATCAAGGGAAGAGTAGTAGCAGAATTCCTAGCTCAAAATGCGGTCAAAGGTGAAGAACAGTGGAATTTGGAGTTTCCATATGAGAACTTAACAGTTATAGAGCATCGAGAGTGGAAACTTTACTTTGACGGAGTTATAAATAACAAAGGAGCTGGATTGGGAGTGATTCTTATTACATCAGAAGGAGAAACCATACCAATGGCAAAGAAACTGGATTTCAAGGTCACAAACAATATGGCTGAGTATGAAGCATGTATCTGTGGGATTGAGGCGGCTGTGGCAACTGGAGCGAAAGATTTATTGGTTTATGGAGATTCGATGTTAGTCATCAATTAGGCTAATGAAGAATGGGAGGTAAAAGAGGAAAAGTTAAAGCCTTATATTTACTATATGAAAGCCTTAATGAAGAATTTCATCAAATGTCTCTTTATCCATCTATCTAGAGACGTTAATCAGATGGCGGATGCACTTGCAACACTTTCTTCAATATGGGATGGTGCAACTAGGTTGGCTATGAAACCTTTAGTGATTATGAAATCTAAAGCACTGTGTTATGGGGGTGAGCAGATTATGAATGTTCAAATGGGGCCTAAAGAAAAGCCTTGGTTTTATGATGTCCAGAGGTTAATTAAAAAGGTAATTTATCCAGATAAAGCGACCTCAAAAGAAAGATATGCTCTTCGTGTTCTTGCACGTAACTATGCAAGTCATGATGGGGTATTATACAAAAGAATGCCGAACGTGATGCAACTCAGGTGTCTTAAAAAGGATGAAGCTGAAGAGGTGATGCAAGAGATTCATGCAGGGGCTTGCAGTTCTCATATGAATGGGATGATTCTAGCTAAGAAGATATTCAGACAAGGGTATTACTAGATGACTATGGAAAAGGATTATATCAGGACAGTAAGACAATGCCATTAGTGTCAGATCCATAGGAATTTTAGTCATATGCCTCCAACAGTGCTAAATAGTTTATCATCCCCTTGGCCCTTTGCAGTATGGGGAATTGATATCATAGGAGAAATAAGACCGACAACATTAAATGGGTATAAATACATAGTGGTGGCAATTGATTACTTTTTAAGATGGGTAGAGGCAAAATCTTTCAACACTCTGAAAGCAAAACAGATGGCACAGTTCATCGAGAAGAGCCTTATTTGCAGATATGGGTTCCCACATCATGTTTTGACAAATAACGGGGTTTAATTTCAAGCAGAAATAATAAAGTTGTTACAAAAGTATGGGATTGAGCACCATAAATCTTCACCTTATCGCCCTCAAGCTAATGGAGCAGTGGAAGCGGCTAACAAAAATGTCAAGAAAATCCTTTCTAAGATGGTTAAAACTTACAAGGATTGGTCTAAATATCTTCCTTTTACCTTATGGGGATATAGGACTACAGTTCAAACTGCCACAGGCCAAACACCGTTCTCATTGGTATATAGTTATGAAGCAGTTTTGCCCATAGAAATTGAGATTAAGTCCTTAAGAGTAGTCATGGAAGCTAAAGTAGCTGAGAATGAATGGGCACAGAAAAGATATGATCATCTAGTATCTCTAGATGAGAGAAGGATGGATGTTTTATTCCACATTCATATATATCAGAGAAGGATAGCAAGGGTGTTCAACAAGAAGTTTAAGCCCGGGAAGATCAAAGCTGGAGATATGGTGGTAAAACAGTCTAGAGCTGTGGTGTTCGATCCGAGAGGTAAATTTAGACTGAATTGAGAAGGACCGTACTTGGTCAAATCGGTCTTACCTAAAGGAGCTGCTAAGATATCAGATCTTGAAGGGAATGAGTTTATGGAACCTATCAATCTAGATCACCTCAAGAAGTACTACCTGTAAAAAATATGAATAAAAGTAGAATAAAGAAAATAAAGTCCGTTGGCTAGAAAACCTGAAAAGGCTAGTCAAGCAAAATTTAGGACATTCATACTATTCAGAAAACTCATAAAGGGCTGACAAGCAAAAGTTAGGGAAATAAATAAAAATAATGGTCCCTTATTTAGAAAACCCGTAAAGGGCTAGTCAGGAAAAAATTAGGGAAATAAAATATGAGCGAAAAATATTCAGTTAGAAAATCTGTGAGGACTAGTTGATAACATGAGTTATGTCATGTGTTATATTAAATGTACTTATTTTGGTCCTAATTAATGAATGAAATTGAAATTGAAGTTTTGTTAAAATTTGCATATCCTTCTTTATTATAAAGCATAAGTACTTGAAGGGATAACAAAATATAAGAAAGCCTAAAACTAGCTCTATGAGACCATTCTATTTAGTGATGTCTTTATTTCTTCCTTTGTGACCCATTATACAAAGCTTGAGTTCTCTTGTACCTAGAAAATCCTGGTGGTTCTGTCTTTTATATAACAACCCAAGTTTTGTAATCATCATCAGTAGTAACATCAACATCCCAGTGTATGTTCCGTTCAAGGGCTCTACGAGGCCACAAGCTCCTAATCTTATCCAAAGAATCTTGTCTTAAAGGAAAGCCTTCAAAGTCAGTCAGAATAGTAATATGAACTGAGGGCGACCATATTGATGACAAAGGCGTAAAGGGGTAAAAAAGGTAGAGAAGTGCAGCCCGGGAATAGGAACACAGTGCTTATACAGCTCAATAGTCATGAACTTCAATCTCCACCAAGGGTAGACCCATGTAATCTCAGCATCTGAAATCTTCTTTAACTAGTCAACCCATTGGTCCATAGAACATTTATCCTTCATTCTCAAAGGATGAGATTGTAGTTGATGAGGTTGATAAGTCAAAGGGTTAAGAGGTACATTAAGCAAGCTCAGCTTTTCCTGAAACCAAATCTTAAAAAAAATGATATAAGAATAATAAAATAAAAGCCCGCTAAGTTGAAAACTCGAAAGGGCGGCTTAGGCAAAAGTTAGGGCAAGCCTGCTAAGCTGAAAACTTGAAAGGGTACCTTAGGCAAAAAAAAAATAAAAAACTAGGGCAAAAATAAAATAAAAATAAAAGTTTTGGTTGCACACCTGAAGAAGAAGTAAACTGCCTGAGAAATGGTTATGAGTTTTGAAACTGTCGAGCCCAATGATGGTCTTAGTAAGGATGACTGGCATAGGATTAGCTCTAAGCTCTACCTATTCCAAAATACTGAAAATGCATGTATTGGCACCACCATGGTGAGAAATTAGCAAAAATTGAGCATATAAATAGAAAGCAACTATTCTAGTTCAAGAAGCAGTGTTCTTGTCCCGAGTCCCACATACGATGATCAGAGAAGGAAGATTGATGGTCCCAGGGTTATGCATATTCATGTAAATATTAGCTAAGGGCAAATCAAAGAATGTAACCAATCTGCCAGGAAATTGCATCTCTAAATCAGGAAGGGCTATCATAGCAGTCGAGTCTAATGTGCATCCCGGAATAGCAACAAACTCTTCGATCATTGGACAGAGCTCTTGCCCATTAAATCTGAATACATGGTCCTTGACATCCCCGAAGGTAGAAGCAGCATGTAGGAGAGTGTTATCGATAGTCAGGTGATGAAGAGATTTCAAGGATTTGATGTGGAAAGGTTGAAGCTTATTCCAATCATCACCAGTGAGAGTTTTAAGAAATTTCTTCATTGTTTGAAGAGATGCTTGAGTCATGATGAGGTATAGAGAATTAAGGAGAATGCCCCTTGTATAGTCTTATATATGGAAAGAAGATGAGTTCATATGGGAAAAGGATTTTGCTAGCAAAGAAAGATGTGGATAAAGTGATAGAATCTGTGAAAGATTGGGATAAATAGATAATTGGGAAGATAATCCATTCATTTATTTATTTATCTATCCAATATTATCTATCTTGAAAAAGGATTAAGATAAATGGATAATTAATTAAAAAAGATAATGTTCATTAACTGTCTTTTTTAATTAGTTATTTTAAAAAAAAGAGGCCTGCTAAGTTGAAAACTCGAGAGGGCGGTTTAGGCAAAAGTTAGGGCAAGCTCGCTAAGTTGAAAACCCAAAAGAGCGACTTAGGAAAAAAAATCCATTAAGGTGCACACACTGTTTCAGTTCTATCTAACAGTGTTCGAGACAGTACATGAATAAAAAATAGTTGTACAATAAAGAGCATTCAGACACACAGGCATGCAGAAAGTCAGGAATACAGAAACTCTAAATCAGTCATCTCATGCTCTGGTATCAGGCCATGGGCTCTATCCTTTGGTAGGGTCATCGGGATGATGAGTTTTTGGAGATCTAGCAGATGAAGTCCCAGCACTATACGGATCAAAGCCTAAGTCTGCAAGCTGCTGACAAAGCATCTCATTCTCCCGCTCTAGACTGTTGGAATAGCTTTGCATACACAAAAGACACCATGTCATATGCATTACGTGCATAACATGCATACATTTGCATTGTCTCAGTGAGGGCGCTTACCCGCCAACTATCTGTAACCTGCATTGTAAATAATCTCTGAGATGAGGCAAGTCCATATAAATACTCTGCCTATGTCTGGGGAATCTGTTTTGTAAGATTTTGTTAATATCAATGTCAAGTGTACATGTCTATATAAGAAATAAAGTAAATAGACTCACATGAGAAGCATCTGGTGGATAAAAGCTAGGAAGCTGAGCATCACCAAATTGCATCTGCTGCTCAACTAGAGCCTGAATAGTGGGAGCCCAGTAGAACATAAACTTATCTGGAAGAGAGACATCACCAAGCGTAGCACCGATAAAGGCCCCATCACGACTAGACCCAACATGCTGAGCATGATGACCAGGACTAGGTCTGGGCTTAGAGCTCTCAGTCTCTGGAGCAATCTCAGTCTCCTCATCAGCATTAATAGGAGAGCGAACCTCCTCAAATTGTAAAGAGAAGGAGTGAGTCATAGGTTCTAGAAACAGAAGCTGAAATAATGTGAAATTACCTCATCATCGTCAATAGGAACATGCTCTAGGAGGCTCTCATGGATAAATTGCTGATAATGTCGAGAACACTTAAGGAAATCTGAGGCAGCGTATCCCTATAGTGCATCACTTAGCTTTGAACCTATAAGATGCGAGCTGTGGAGCATAGAGGAGGGGACATCAGATGGAATGCGATGTCAAGAAGGGCCAGCAGACCAGCGATACACTCGCTCCCTTAAATACCACATCAGATAGCCATAACCAGAGAGCAAGATCCTCATAGGCTCCAAGCGAGCTGCAGCCGCCATGAAATCATATCGCTAGATGTCTTTAGCACCCTCCAACCAATCAGAGTTTATCTGTAATTTATGTAAATTAAGTCTAATCTCTATTAAACTGTAACATACTAATGATTTTATTTTCTTTTTCCTTACCAGGTGCCACTCGACAGTGTTCAATTGATCACGGTACGTCTATAAAGTATTCCTGTTGCTAGCAAGGGGAGAAGAACCCCATCTTATCATCAGAGGAAAGGTCCTATCAAAACTAATAGCGTTAAAGCCTCGAATCAGCCTAAACATATAAAAAAAAGGCAAAGAAGAGAAAAACTATAGAGATTAAATGAAGGAGAACATACATGCAAGATGTACCAAAAGCCACACATCGTGACAACACCTCTACAGATAGTGTCCAATCTATAATAAATATAAGCGAGTGTAGTAGATCCCTAATAGAATGTGGCAACTCGATCTAAGTCACGAAGAGGACCCAACCCGGGAGTCAAATTTCATATTGATAACCCGGGAGTCAAATTTCATATTTTCAGAGTTAATTTCAATTTATCATGCATTTTCATATTAAATTTTGACTAATATACATGTCAATGTCAATTTCTACTCTACAACTAACTCTAATTATTGATTATACAGGTAATATTTTTGCAAAAATAAACAGAAGCAATAAAAGTTACCTCATTACCCACATCTCTGCACCTGTGGGTATGTAAATGAGTCAAGGGAAAGATAGTTGAGTATTCTCGAAGTTCTAGATTATTTTGAGGAAAAAAAGAGGCAAAATCCTTTGACATTCTAAAGTCTTAGCTCCCTCATGTTATCTGCATGACGAGGAGGCCATAGGATCCGACGGATTGCAAATCAGACAACAAATGGTGAAGAAATCAAGAAAAGAAAAATCAAGATCAATTGGAAAAAAGGGTAGGAAGAGAAGTGAAATGATTGAAAAAAGAGAAAGAATAGATAAAATGGAGAATATCCATTTTAATCCTTTCAATTTACTTACTTTTTATTTATCTTTTCTTTCTTGCAATTTAGTCCATTATTGCATTCGATTTAGGAATACATTCCTAATTGAATCATGACATTCATCAAATTAATAATTCATTGAATTATTAAGACTGCGTAACCAATCTGTGATCCTGAATCTTCTGTCAAATACAGAATACAGAACAAGATTACAGAACTCATTTTTTTTTTTTTGCATTTTACATACATGATTTCAATCAAAGGTTTCATATGCTGCACAGTAGCCACAATATGAATTTCAAATCATTATGTTATATGTTGCACAGTAGTCATAACCTTCATTATGTTATGTATTGTATAGTAATTATGACATAAACTTTCAAATTCCTCATTTCTAGACGGTCCACAGGAACTATAACAAGTTTTCAATTTATCTACACTAGACATCCTATAGGGAATATAACGATATTTCAATTTAAGACTATATGACTGAGTGTAGTCGGCATTGTATGACCGAGTGCAATGTATCCTCAATCGATTATACGATCGAGAACAATTAGCATCACACGACCGAGTGTGATGCCTTTTTTCAAATTAGACTATACGATCGAGTGTAGTCAGTATTGTATGATCGAGTGCAATGTATCTTCAATTGATTATATGACTGAGTATAATCAACATCATATGACTGAGTGTGATGTTCCTTTTCAAAATAGACTACACGATCGAGTATAGTCGACATCATAAGATCGAGTGCAATGTATCCTCAATTAATTATACAGCCGAGTATAATTGGCATCATACGATTGAGTATGATGTAATTCTTTCAATTCAATTACACTAGACATCCCACAGGGAATATAGTGTGCATCGTTAGATGTCCTACAGGGAATATAACAAAATTCATTATTGCTAGACGTTCCACAAGAACTATAGTAAGTTTTTAACTTATCATCGCTAAACATCCCACTGGGAATATAGCGAAACACATTTGCATAAAGTCCACTAGACGTTCCATGGGAAATATAGTGCGACTTATCAAAAACTACACCTTGCTCAACAATTTGAGCATCAATCCATCACTTAGGATACAATCGAGTGTCCTAATTTATTTCATTCGAAATTGTGTGCTTTTATTGCTTTGCTGCAATTTGTTAAGCAAACAACAATAAAGGGGGGCAATTATAAGCACCCAATTTCGGGATGCAATTGTGTACAATTGTGACATAAGCCCCGATGATGAAATTTATTCAAAAATTGAACTTGGTTGTTGATTTTCTAGACTTTAGGGACTAAATTGCAATATTTTTTAGGATTTGATTGCAAATAAGTCATTTTTTCAGGGGTCTTTTGATAATTAAAATTTTAAAAAAATTTTAGGATTGGCATTGCACAGTGCCGATGCACAATAATTATATTTTTTTGATTTTTCATGTATTTTTTCCTTATTTTTTATTGATTTTGATTGGTTGACAATTCAAAATTTATCTGATAAGGTTTTTTTAGAAAAACGCAAAAGATATTTTTGAAATAAAAAAGAACAAATGCTATCTGATCAGATAAGTCTGTTCCTCATTTGGAGGAAGTTCAGTACGCGTAGACTCTGCATTTAAAAGCAGAGTCTGCATGCATACGAGGGGAGAGGTTTTTTGGATGCTTGGCTGAGGTTTTTTGGAGGCTTGGCTGAGGTTTTTTGGGAGGCTTGGCTAAGGTTTTTTTGAAGGTTTTTGGCTGGAGGATTTTTTTATACAGACGGAAGATAGAAAAAAAAAACTTTGATTTCCTCTGTTCTTTAAAGCCCTAATTTTAGAATTCATTGGAGGAAGACGATATAGCAATTTTTTAGTCCCAGTCCATAATCAAATCAACACTGAGTCAATTTCAACGGTGAAAATCCTAATCTGAGGGGTCAAAAAAGGGCATATGCACAACATTCATTTTTTTTCTTTCTTCTTCTCTTATGTCATTTTTATTCATTTTGTTAATTATTTTATTATTTAATTTCACTACTTATTTGATTGCTTTTTTTGTTTTGATGTCCGTGTGTGGATTGAGGAGGAGGATACCGTATGTGTTTAACTGAACAGAAGATCCATGGAATGCCATGGATGAACTTGTATTGTTTTAATAATAGTTCTTAGGATTTTAATTTTTATTTTGGATTTTGGTATTCTGTGTAGTTTATTTTTAATTCATGGGTGTATAATTATTTAATTTTAATTTTGTACGTAGTTTGTAATAGCCCTAGTAGTGGGAATAGTTAAAAATTTAAATTTCTGCACTTTAAAATTAATTAGTAATTAGGTTCAATTGAGTAAAGATTAATTAAAATTAATGGTGGCTTTAATTAATTAGAGTTTGTATGTAATTAAATTAGGTTTTTTTAGAAATCATATGTGGATGTGTGTTTGATTTGATTTTGTTATATTTTTTTAGGCTTTTTTATATTTGTTTTTGGGCCCCAAGCCCACATTTAGGTCTAACCCACTAAATAAATATGCTTAAAAATGTTTTAGGACTTTAAATAATTAAAATCAACTTAGGCCCATTAGATTAATTAGATTTTAGGCCACTTAATTAATTAAAACTTGTTTAGACTTAGCTCATCCCACTTAAATTTATTTCTTTTTTAAAATAGATAGACCTAGGCCCATATTTCACTTAAAATAAAACCTAGTTAGAGTTAGACCCACTAATTTAATAAAAGATTTCACCTCCATTCCATAACAAATTTACACTTTTTTTTTAACTCCAAGCAATTCCGATGACTCATGCTATCTAACCCGCTACTTTTTTAATTCCTCTTAAATTATATACATTTAAACATTTTTTTTTAAAATAAGCATTATATTTATTAAAGAATAAAAATATGTTCTTAACCACAATTTTCTCATAATGCTTAAAAAATTCAAATCAAACATTAGATGGAGATTAAATAAATTAATCAAGAAAACTGTACCAATGTGCCAAGCTCAAGATTATGTGTTAAGTGTAATACTTTTTAGGTTTGTTTGGTGCATGTTTATGATGTTTATTATTTTATTTTTATTAGAATTCTTATTTCATTTTATTTTTATTTTTATTACGCTTTGAATATATGTATATATATATATATATTCAAAGTTTAATTGCTCTCGATGCAGTGATGGGAAAAATGTAACAATAATGGGAGACATGTAATGATGGAAGAAGACATACAATGATGAAGAAGACATAATTATGAAAGAAAAAGAAGAAAAATAAAAAAATAATGAGAGCAATTGATATAAAAAAGGAGATGAAGGTATTATTGAAATGAATGTTATAAAAGCAGGACGAGAAGAAGTAGAGAAGAAGCAGTAGGATGTGAAGGAGATGAAGAAGATTTCTACACGAAGACCTGAATCAAAAAGATTTTTTTTCTTTCTTTCTTATTTATTTTTTTATGTTTTCAAGTATTTTATTATTATTATTATTTTTTTTTTGAATTTGGGATGATGAATATTTGTCTCGGTAAATTTATTTATGTTGGGAATTGTTGAACTTATTTTAATTTAAGTTGATTTGTATATTAGTTTTTCTTTTAAATTGCATTAAGAATTCATTAAACTTATTTGATTATGATTTGGCCATTCATAATTTATTTTTAATTAAAGTTAATTATTGAGAAATTTTAATCTTAATAGAAATATGAGTGCTTGTTGATTTGATTTTAGTCTAGAGATAGCTTAAATTATTTTAATTTTGATTGGGTGTGTTTCATGATTTATTTACTAAACTTGATTAGATTTTAATTTAATGAGAATTAATTGAAATCTTTTCAATTGATAGAAATAGATAAAGTAACTGTTATTGGAGAAAGATTAATTGCCACCTTTGAAATGCCAAGAATTGCAATAGAAAGAAAAATTAATTTCTTTTTATCGGCTTAATTAAAATATAGTGATGCAATCCCTAATATCATTCTTATTATTTTCTTATTAAAAGTAATTTGCTTGTTAAAAATTAAATTAATTGATTTTATTGTTTAGTTTTATTTTAGCTATTAAAAAATAGCAATTATAATTCATTTAATATTTGATTCTTAAACAAGCTAAAACTAGAATTAATACTTGGATAAACATTCAATTCTCGTGGGATCAACTTTTAATTATTCTATATTACTTGACAAACTCATATGCTTGCGAGAATCAATCAAGTTTTTTGGTGTTGTTGCTGGGGATTGAATAATTTTAGCAATATAATTAGTTTTGTTTTACTTGATTTAAGCTATTTTTGTTTTAAATTTGGATATTTATTTATTTATTTATTTTCTATTATTATTTATTTTATTTTAATTAATTATTTTCATGTATGCATAATACTTAAAGAATAGGGACAGATCCTCTTACTTTTATTCTAAAACTTATACAGTTTGGTAGAGGGAATAGGAGGCTCAAGAGGAATCAAGTACCATGGCAGAACAATGAGAATAAAAAAGAACACTTTTAGATTTTGCCATTCCAAGTCTAAATGGTACACAACAAAGTGTTACAAGGCTAACAATCAATGCCAATAATTTTGAGAATAAACTAGCCTTACTTCAAATGATCTAATCAAGTGTTAAATTTTATGGCTTGCCAAATGAAGATCCTAATGCTCATATTGCTAATTTTCTAGAGATATACAATATATTCAAGTACGATAGTATGTCAGATGATGCTATACGCTTGAGGGTCTTTCCTTTTACATTGAAGGACAGGGCTAAGGCATGGTTAAACTCATAGCCACCAGCTTTAATCACTACATGGGATCTATTGGTAAAAGCCTTTTTAGCAAAATATTTTCCACCTTTAAAAACAACAAAGATTATAAAGGATATCACCACTTTTCAACAGTTTGACATGGAATCTTTGAGTGGTGCTTAGGAAAGATTCAAAGAGTTGCTAAGGAGCTATCCTCATCATGGTTTGTAAGGGATGTGCTCATCAAAACTTTTTATATTGGTGTTACCTAATCCACTAGAGACACCATTGATGCAATTATTGGAGATTCTTTGTTATGAAAAATAGTTAAGGCTGCATTTTCACTTTCAAAAGAGATATCAAATAATAATTGTCTTTGGCCATCAAAGCATTAAAACCTGCTAAAGCAAGGAGGCAGAATTGGGATAGATGTAGTGACTTCTCTTTAGGCTCAATTAGCAACACTTTCAAAGTAATTGGGGGATCTCAACCATAGAAATGCAGTGGGTGTAACAAGTTCACAGCTCCTATATGAAAAGTGTAATATGGTAAGACACTCAATAAGAGAATATGAATGTGGCAGTAATGGTATTTATGGAGATTCAAGCTTAAAGTAAGTCAAATTTATTAGAAATAAATTTCAAGGAAAATAAGGTAATAATCCATTCTTTAACACTTACAATTTACGATGGAGGAACACCCAAATTTTTCTTCGAATAATAATAATAATTTGGTTCCCTAAGGCTTTCAGAATAAGATGACAATGCAAGCTCCTCTGGATTTTCAACAACCTCATTAAGATTGTATAGTCTCAATGGAAAATAAATTACATAAATTTTTGGAGGTTATGTCAAATAATATTAAGGTACAGTTGGGTCAACTTGCTAATACAATAACACAAAGAAATCAAAGGAATCTTCCAAGCAATACCGAAACAAATTCAAGGGAGAAGCTAAAAGTAATTACATTTAGGAGTGGCATAAAGATAAGATTAGGAGATAAGCTCAAGAAAGAAGTGGTGGAGGCTCAAGAAAAGAAAATTCAAAATGGTGATAATGACTTTAAGGAAGGTAAGGAGCAACAAGTAAAAGATAGAGATGGGAAAGAGCAGCCACCTATATCTAATTCACAGAAATATAAGACAATAATGTCTTTTCCACAGAGATTGAAGAAGCCTAATGATGAAAAAAGGTTTGCTAAGTTTTTAAATGCTTTTACTTGAACTTAAAATTCCTTTTACCAAAGCTTTTGCAGAAATGCCAACATATGCCAAGTACTTGAAGGATGTTTTCACTAAAAAAAAAAGGAGATAGGATGATAACCAAACAAAGGAATTAACTCAGACCTATAGTTCCATCATCACTCAAAAAATATTAACTAAATTAAAAGACCTAGGAAGTTTTACTTTTTTGTGTAGTTGGTGCACAAGAATTACCTAGATGTTTATATGAATTGGGTATAAGTATTAACCTTATGCTATTTTCTCTTTTTAAGAAATTACAGCTTGGCGAGTTGACCCCTACAAACATGAATTTGCAACATGCAGATCATTCTACAAAGAAACCACAAGGGATTATTGAGGATGTTTTAGTTAAGGTAAATAAATTTATTTTTCCTGTGGATTTTATAGTCTTGGATTTTAAAGAGGATAGTAAGTATCCTTTAATTCTTGGGAGACCATTTTTAAATACGGGAAGCCATTATAGATGTCCATGAAGGGAAAATCACACTTAAGTTTGGTGATGAGAATGTGGAGTTTATGATGCCTCAATTAATGAAATACCCAATTGAAGAGGAATTTTGCATGAGAGTGGAAGTTGTAAATGAGTGTGTAAGGGAGGTGAATTTGAATAAATAGATTCTTGATAAAATCTTAGAGTGTGAAGTAAATAGTGAACCCTTATAAGAATCCAATTTTGTTAAGCCTGAAATGTTAGTGCATAGTGACAACCCTACTCCTCCATCTATTGTAAAACCACCCAAGCTGGAGCTTAAACTATTACCTACCCATTTAAAATACACCTTTAGGGGAGGGAAACACTTCACACATTATCATTTCTAATAAATTTTCCATTGAATAAGAGAAAAGGTTATGTGAAATAGTAAGAAATAGGGTAAAGTCCATTGGGTGGCAAATTTTAGATATAAAAGGGATTATCCCTTTAATTGTTTTGCAAAGAATCCATATAGATGAGGAGGGTAGAGCTATCATAGAAAGGCAAAGGAACTTAAATCCAAACATGAAAGCAATGGTCAAAAAGGAGATTATCAAGTTGTTGGATGCAGACATTATCTACCTAATTTTTTATAGTGAATGGGTAAGCCTAGTGCAGTGTGTATTGAAGAAGAGTGGAATGGCTATGGTGGAAAATGAAGCAGATGAGCTGATTTCAAAGAGGATGGCTGATGGGTGGAGAGTATGTATCGATTACTAAAAATTGAACTTAGCATTAAGGAAGCACCATTTTCCTCTCCAGTTCATTGACCAATATTGGAGAGGATAGCAGGATATATATATTATTATTTCCTGGATGGTTATTTGGGTTACAACTAGATTTTTTATTTTTCATAGAGAACTAGGAGAAAATAACATTCACATGCCCATATGGAACTTTTACTTACCGACGCATGCCTTTCAGGTTGTGCAATGCACCAACTACTTTTCAAAGATGTATGAAAACAAATTTTTTTGATCTCATTAAGAACATTATAGAGGTATTTATGGATGAATTCTCTATTTTTGGTGATTCTTTTGAATTATATTTGTCTAACCTTGACAGTGTCTTAAAAATATATGAAGAAGCTAATCTTATTCTTAATTAGGAAAAGTGTTATTTTATGGTAGAGGAGGGGATAGTCCTTGGTCACAAGATTTTGAGGGTAGGAATCGAGGTAAATCGAGCTAAAATAAAGATTATTAAGATGTTATCAACTCTAATAACAGTGAAAGGAGTTCAGGGATTTTTAGGACATATGGGTTTTTATAGGCATTTTATTAAAAAAATTTCTTTGATTGCTAAGCGTTTAACCCATTTGTTAGTTAAAGATGCTACTTTTAATTTTAATGATGATTTTTTAAATGCTTTTAATAGGTTGAAGGAGGCTTTGGTTTCGACGCTAATTATTTCACCTCTAGATTAGGCACTTTTTGAATTTATGTGCGATGCTAATGGCCAAGCTATGGGGGCAGTGCTTGGTTAGAGGAAAGACAATAAGCTCCATGTCATATATTATACAAGTAGAACTCTTGCAGAGGCCTAGTTGAACTACACCATAACTGAGAAAGAGATGTTGGTAATGGTTTTTATTATTGACAAATTCAAGTCATACTTGGTTCAAAGGTTATTATTTTCACTGATCATGCAGCAATAAAATATCTCTTAGCCAAGAAGGATGCAAAACCACATTTTATTTGTTAGGTGTTACTTTTGTAAGAGTTTGACCTGGAGATTAAAGACAAGAAAGGTTTTAAGAATGTTATAGCAGATCATTTGTCCATATTAACGGGTTATGAACAAATGAAGCAATAAAAGGATATCAATGATGAATTTCCTAATGCTTTATTTATAGAATTTCAAGATTTTAGTGCTCTATGGTTTGCAGACATTGTTAACTATTTAGAAAGTAAAGTGTTACCGCAAGAATTCTCCTATTAATAAAGGAAGCATTTCCTTTATAAGGTGAAGCACTATTTATGGGAGGATCCATTTTTGTACAAGATTTATGGAGATGGGTTGATTAAAAGGTGTGTTCTTGAAATTGAAATGTTGGACATTTTGTCTCATTGTCATCATTCTGCATATGGTGGGCATTTTGGAGCAACAAAAACTGCTGCAAAGGTGTTGGAAAGTGGGTTTTTCTAGCATATTTCATTCAAATATACCAAGGAGTATGTAGAACACTATGATAAATGTCAAAGATATAGTAATATCTCCAAAAGGAATGAAATGCCACTCATATTAATTCAAGAAGTAGAGATTTTTTATGTTTAGGGAGTAGATTTTATAGGTCCCTTTTCATCATCTTTTGGGAAACAATATATCTTAGTTGGGTTAGACTATATGTCTAAGTGGGTGGAAGCCATTCCTTCACTTACAAATGGTGCTAAAGTGGTGATATGATTTTTTAAGAAATTGTCTAGCAAATTTGGAGTACTTTGAGTTGTGATTAGTATGGAGGCCCACACTTTTGAAATAAGTAGTTTGAGTTATTACTCAAAAGTTATGGAGTTCACTATAGAGTTAAGTGGAGGTTATCCTTAAACCAGCAATTAAGTGAAGGTCACCAATAGGGAAATAAATAAAATTTTGGAGAAACCAGTGAGCTCTTTGAGGAAAGATTGGGTGTCTAAATTGAATGATGCTCTATAGGCATATTGTACAATATATAAAACTCCAATTGGTATGTCTCCTTATTGATTAGTTTTTAGAAAAGCTTGTCATTTACTAATGGAGATTAAACATGAGCTTATTGGGCCATTAAGGCACTGAAATTTAACATGAAGGCAGCGGGTGAAAGATGTTTGTTACAACTTAATAAGTTGGATGAGTTTTAATTTCAAGCATATGAGAACACTAAGCTTTTCAATGAGAAAAAAAAGGTGGCATGATGCTCATATTCTCAAAAAGGAATTCAGAGTTAGTGATCTTGTTCTTTTGTTTAATTATAGACTAAAGTTTTTTTCGAATAAGTTGAGATTGAGGTGGAGTGGTATATTTAAAGTGCAACAAGTTTTGTCTCATAGTGCACTTGAACACATCAATTCAAACGGAGAGTGTTTTTAAGTAAATGGATAAGGTGCAAGGTGTATCAAGGTAGACTAATTTCTAAGGAGAAGGAAATTCTTTTCCTTCATCAACCTCAATGAACAATTATGGTTTTAGTCATGCTATAGACCTAAAAATTAGCATTTTATTTTATTTCATTATTTCATTTTTATTTTTTATTATTATTTATTTTCTTTGTGTGACTTGTTTTTATAATGTCTTAGAATTCTTAATAAGTTTAATAAGTGTGTTTGTGTTTTCTTTCAGATTTGATAGGAAAATAATAAATTAAACTTTGTTTGTGCACAACTAAAATTCTATCACTATAGCAGCTCCACTGCTATTGCATCCTTACCAAATTCTCAAACCCCATTAGTGCACTGTCACCATCAAAGTCCAACTGCTGTTGGAGCACTAATGAACTTATAAAAAAAATTAAATAGGCCAGCCTCTTGTTTTTCTCATTATTCATGTTCTCTTTCCCAATCTCCTTTCCTTTTCTTTTCAAATCCCTAATCCCTTCAATTTTCCCTCATTCTCATTCTCATTCTCCCATTATTTTAATTTTCTCTTTTAAATTGCTTCTTTCCCTTCAAACTCTTTCAATTTCTTTTCAATTTCATTCTTTACTTTGTATTACCCATTCACCATTTCATTTTCTCATAAAAATTTCTTTTATTGTCATTTTTCTTTCCTTCTTTCATAATGCTAAGAACAAAAAATGTAGCAAAGAGAGCTAAGAGTTCCATGGAAGGTGCAAGAAAAGGGAAGTATGTAATTGTAGATAAAGAGGTAATTGAACTTGCCCAAGAGTATAGTTCTCCATTTCCCATTAAAACTCACGAAGAGGGTAAAAGGTATGCAATTCTTACCTCAAGAACAATTTCCACTTAAAAATATTTTGATAATGATATTTTGAGTAAATTAGGCATTAAGGATGATATATATAGATTATGTGGTAGATTAGGGTGGTCTAAATTAATTTTTACACTATTTGAGACTTCTAAAGAAATCACACTTGAGTTCTTTACCACTTTACTCTTAATTGAAGAGAGTGATAAGCATTTGGGTTTCAGATTGTTTAGCAAAGATTATCATGTCAATTATGAAATCATGCATCAAGTGTTTGCTTTTCCTAAGAATGACATTTATCATCCCCCAAAACTTGTGATCTCAAGGCTTTTTGGAATCAAATTTTAGGGGAGGATGATTTTAAGTGTGCACATATTATACCTAATGGGTTAATTATCGATCATCAGTATTTAATCATTCACAAATTTATATGCTATACAAATTTTGGGAAAACTATAGGAAATAAAGTGTCAATCCCAGAGTTATTCATATTATAGTGTATGCATTCCAAAACTAAAATCTCTACCACATATTTTATATTTCATAGTTTATGGAATATTGTGAAATCATCTCGTGTTGCCATTTCTCTAGGTCATATTATTACCGGTCTTGCTTTGCATTTTGGTGCTTTCAATCCATCTACTACTAACATGTTCCTTATAGAAGTAGGCATTGCATTATTATCTGTTGTCTTGTTATGAGATTATTATAGGTCAAGATTAGTTGTGGGCATTGAATACTTGTAAATGCTAACATTTATGATGTACAATAGAAGATTGAGCACCAATTCCCATTTGAAAGGACGACGCCAATGAAGATAAAGACAATTCTACTGTGAATGACGATAGTGGTTGGCAAAGAGTCTTGGAAAAATTAGAAGCTAAGGAAAAAAAATGGATGATACATTTAAAGTAATGGAGAAGAAATCAATGACTAATATGATGAGCTAGATCATCATATTGATTTTCTAAAAAAAGAAATGGGCTACTATAGTTACAAGCTTCTTTAATACATCGAATTGTCGGGTTTAGAAGTACCTTCGCCAACACCTCCATCTTCACCAAAATCACCATTTTAGGGAGTTTTTCACTTTCTTTAATTTTCTTTTTAATGTTTCTTTGTTTTATGTGTCACATTTATACTTCACATTGAGGGTAATGTGAAACTTAAGTGTGAGGGGGTGTATGTCGCATATTAGAAATTCATGTGTTTTATTTTGCATTTGATGTGTTTTATTTTATTTTATTTTATCTCAATTTATTTTATTATGTGTTATTGCATTATATTCATGCATAGGGTAGAAATATAATTAATTCTCCCCACAACTTTAATGCTTGCAATTTATCAATCTCGTGAGCTTGGCACATTAGTATAATTTTCTTGATTAATTTATTTAATCTATATTTAATGTTTGATTTGAGTTTTTTAAGCATTATGAGAAATTTGTGGTTAAAAAGCATATTTTTATACTTTAATGAATCTAATGCTTACTTTCTTGTTAAATGTGTAAATGTACATAATTTAAGAGGAACTAGAGAAGTTGCGGGTTAGACAGCTTAAGTCATTAAAATTGCTTGAAATTGACACTTAATACATTAAATTGACACTTAATGCTTGAAATTTGCTATGGATGGGAGCTCAAATTTCTTATTCAAATTTATAGATGCTCATTTACTTCAATGCTCTTTAAAAAGTATAAATATCCTAAAAGGACCTTTTGGAGGGTTCCACGCTGAGTAGTGCGGGAAAGGTGGGGAAATTCTAACGATAGGAATGTTCACAAGCAAGCTAAAAAAACAAAAATTTATATAAATATTCTTTGTGTCTTGTTTAAGGTAATTCTAATTATAGAGTTGTCTTGCTCATTTTCTTTCTTTGTGAATCTTGATTTATGCACATTTTTATATTCAACGAGAGTGTTTGATTTCCACTCAATAATTTTTGTATATGTTTTTGATCATGAGTTGTTTTTTTTATTTTAAAATTTAAATCTTATATTAATTGAAAATTTTGTTAATTGGTTAAGTTAAAATTGATTAATGTGTTGAGTTCATGTTACTGATATGTATTGTTCTCATTTTCTTACTTGAGGCCAATCAAGAAGCTAAGTGTAGGTGGTATTTAATTATGTATTAAGTGTAATACTTTTTAGGTTGGTTTGATGTATGTTTATGGTGTTTATTGTTTTATTTTTATTAGAATTCTTATTTTATTTTTTTATTTTTTACTATCATTTATTTCTTTGTGTAATTTTTTTTATTATGCTTATATATATATATATATATATATATATATATATATATATATATATATATATATATGCTACAAAGTTTAATTGCTCTCAATGCACTGATGGGGAAAATGTAACAATGATGGAAAAAGACATGCAATGATGGGAGACATACAATGATGAAGACATAATTATGAAAGAAAAAAAAGAAGAAAAATAAATAAATAAATAATGAGAGGAATTGATATAAAATAAGAGATGAAGGTATTACTGAAAGGAATGTTATAAAAGCATGATGAGAAGAAGTAGAGAAGAAGCACTAGGATGTAAGGAGAACTGATTATAATTTGATTTGATTTAAGTCTAGAGATAGCTTAAATTATTTTAATTTTGATTAGATGTGCTTCATGATTTATTTACTAAACTTGATTAGATTTTAATTTAATGAGAATTATTTGAAATTTTTTCAATTGATAGAAAAAAATAGAGTAATTTTTACTTAAGAAAGATTAATTGCAACATTTGAAATTCCAAGAATTGCAATAGAAAGAAAAACTAATTTATTTTCCTCGGCTTAATTAAAATATAGTAATACAATCCCTAACATCATTCTTATTATTTTCTTATTAAAAATTAAATTAATTGATTTTATTCTTTAGTTTTATTTCAGCTATTAAAATTAGCAATTATAATTCATTTAATGTGTGATTCTTAAACAAGCTAAAAATAGAATTAATAGTTGGATAGATATTCAATCCTCTTGGGATCGACTTTTACTTATTCTATATTACTTGACAAACTTATATGCTTGAAAGAATCAAACACCTCATGAGATTGATAAGTTGCAAGCATCAAAGTTGTGGAGAGAACTGATTATACTTCTACCCTATGCATGAATATAATGCAATAAAGCATAATAAAATAAATTGACATAAATTAAAATAAAATAAAACACATCAAATGCAAAATAAAACACATGAATATACCAATATGCAACATGCATCCATAATAAACCCACACTTAAATTTCACATTGCCCTCAATGTGAAACATAAATGTGACACACAAAACAAAGCAACACTAAAAAGAAAATTAAAGAAATAACTTAATAAAGAAAGTGAAAAATTCCCTAAGATGGTGATTTTGGTGAAGATGGAGGTGTTGGCGAAGGAACTGCTAAACCTGACAATTTAATATACTTCATGAGCTTGAAATTATGGTAGCCTATCTCTTTGTTTAGAAAATTAATCTAATAATCTAGCTCATCATATTGGTCATCGATTTGCTTATCCATCGCTTTTAACTTAGCATCTATTTCTTTTCCATGGCTTCTAACTTTTCCAAGACTCTTTGTCCACCCCTGTTATCATTTATAGAATTGTCTTCATCTTTAATGGTGTCAACCTTTGGAATAAGAACTGATGCATGATCTTCTATGGTACGTAGTAAATGGTAGAATTTTTGAGTATTTGGTGCCTATAACTCATCTTGACCTATAATAATCTTAGCAGGAGACAAAAGATAACGGTGCAATGTGCCTGCTTCTACAAGGAACATGTTAGTAGTGGATGGATTAAAAGCACCTAGATACAAAGCAAGACCGGTCACAATGTGACCTATAGAAATGATAGCACGAGATGAATTCATAATATTCTACCAACTATAAAATATAAAATATGTGGTACAGACTTTGGTTTTGGTATGCAAGCACTAAAAAAAGAATAACTTTGGGTTTGACACTTTACTTCCATTAGTTTTCCCAAAAATTGCAAGGCATATAAATTTGTGAATGATTAAACACTGATGATCAATAATTAACCCATTAGGTGTAATGTGTGCACCCTTAAAATCATCCTTCCCTGAAATTTGATACCAAATAGGCTTGAGATCATAAGTTTTAGGGGGGTAATAAATGCCATTTATAGGAATACCAAACACTTGATGCATGATTTCATAATTAACATGATAATCTTTACCAAATAATCTAAAATCCAAATGCTTAACATTCTCTTTAATTAAATGCAGAGCAATAAAGAACTTAAGTATGATTTCTCTATAGGGGTCAAACGGTGTAAAAACAAATTTAGCCCACCCTAATCTACCACATAATCTATATATATCATCCTTAATGCCCAATTTACTTAGAATATCATTCTCAAATATTTGCAAGTGGAAATTTTTCTTAAGGTAAGAATTGTACAACTTTTACCCTCTTTATGAGTTTTGATGGGAAGTGGAGTATTATACTCTTTGGCAAGTTCAATTACCTCTTCATGATCTTCCATTAGATTCTTTCCCTTACTTGTGCCTTTCATTGAACTCCTAAATTGCTTGGCTGCATTTTTAGTTTTGGTATTATGAAGGAAAGAAAGAAAAATGACATTGAAAGAAATTTTTATGAGAAAATGAAATGGTGAATGGGTAATGCAAAGTGAAGAATGAAATTGAAAAGAGTTTAAAGGGAAAGAAGCAATTTAAAAGAGAAAATATAAATGATGGTAGAATAAGAATAAGAATAGGGAAAATGTAAGGGATTAGGGATTTGAAAGGAAAAGGAAAGGAAAGTGGAAAAGAGACATGAATAGTGAGAAAAGGAAGAGGCTAAGCTGATTAAGTTTTTAGGCATAAATATAGTGTTATGATAGTAGTTAGCCTTCAATGGTGATAGTGTGCAAAAGGGGCTTAAGAATTTGGTAGGGATGCAATAGCAGTAGAGTTGCTATGGTGAGTGAATTTAGGTCTTACAGAAATAAAGTTTAATTGATTATTTTCCTATCAAAGTTGAAAGAAAACACAAACACATTGATTAAACTTGTTAAGAATTCCAAGACATTATAAAAATACATCATGCAAAGAAAATAAATAATAAAAATAAAAAAAATAAAATAATGAAATGAAATAAAATGCTAAATTCTAGGTCTATAGCATGAGAAAAATTAGAATTATTTACTGAGGTTGATAAAGGAAAATAGTTTCCTTCTTGTTGGGCATAAATCCTCCTCGATACACTTTGCACCTCTGTCCATTTACTTAAAAACACTCTCCTTTAGAATTAATGAGTTTGAGTGCACTATAAGAGAAGACTTGTTGCACCTTGAATGGACCACTCCGCCTCAATCTTAACTTACTCAAAAACACGTTTAGTCTAGAGTTAAACAAAAGAACAAGATCACCAATTCTGAATTCTTTCTTAAGAATATGAGCATTATGCGGTCGTTTCATTTTCTTTTTGAAGAGTTTGGTGTTCTCATATGCTTGAAATTGAAACTCATCCAACTCATTGAGTTGTAACAAACGTCTTTAACTGATTGCCTTTATTTCAAAGTTCAGTGCCTTAATGGCCTAATAAGCTCGATGTTCAAGCTTCATTGACAAATGACAAGCTTTCCCAAAAACTAATAAGTAAGAAGCATTCCAATTGGAGCTTTATATGTTATACAATATACCCATAGAGCATTATCCAAATTAGATGCCCAATCTTTCCTCAAAGAGCCTATTATTTTCTCCAAAATTTTCCTTATTTCCATGTTGGTGAACTCCACTTGACTATTGGTTTATGAGTGACTTTATGGTGAACTCCATATCTTTTGAGCAATAACTCAAACTGCTTATTGCAAAGTGCGAGCCTCCATCACTAATCACAGTTCGAGGTACTCCAAATCTACTAAACAATTTCTTAAAAAATCTTATCACCACTTTAGCACCATTTGTAGGTGAAGGAATGGCTTCCACCCACTTAGACACATAGTCACCCTAACCAAGATATATTGGTTCCCAAAAGATTATGGAAAGGGACCCATAAAATCCAATCCCCAAACATAAAAAATCTCTACTTTTTAAATTGATGTGAGTGGCATTTCATTCCTTTTGGAGATATTCTCATATCTTTGACATTAATTACAATGTTCTACATACTCCTTGATATTTTTGAATAAATTAGGTGAGAAAAAACCATTTTCTAACACCTTTGTAGCAGTTTTTATTGCTCCAAAATGCCTATCGGATGCAGAATCATGACAATAAGACAAAATTTCCAAAATTCCAATTTTAGGAACATACCTTCTAATTAGCCCATCTCCACAAATCTTGTACAAAATGGATCCTCCCACAAATAGTGCTTTACCTCATAGAGGAAATGCTTCCTTTATTAATAGGAGAATTCTTACGGTAACAGTCCATATGCTAAATAGTTAGTGATGTCTACAAACTATAGAGCACTAAAAAGTTAAACTGCTAACAACAAAGCATCAAGAAATTCATCATTGATATCCTTTTCTTACTTTATTTGTTCAAAACCCTTTAATATGGACAAATGGTCAGCTACAACATTCTTAAAACCTTTCTTGTCTTTGATCTCTAAGTCAAACTCTTATAAAAGAACACCCAATGAATAAGACATGGTTTTGCATCCTTCTTGGCCAAGAAATATTATATTGTTGCATGATTAGTGAAAATAATAACCTTTGAACCATGTAAGTATGACCTAAATTTTTCAACAATAAAAACCATCTCCAACATCTCTTTCTTGGTTGTGATATAGTTCAACTGGGCCTCTGCAAGAGTTCTGCTTTCATAAAGCTTGTTGTCTTTCCTCTGACCTAGCATTACCCCCATAGAGTGGTCACTAGCATCATACATTATCTCAAAAAGAAGTGCCTAATCCAGTGGTGAAATAATTAGGGCCAAAACCAAAACCTCCTTTAACTTATTAGAAGCATTTAAAAACTCATCAAGGAGTATGCATGTCCCATGGAGTTCTACTCTTCCCTGTGTAGTTGGTATTTAAGAATTTCCTAGATATTAATATAATTTGGGTGCAAGTGTTAACCTTATACCATTTTATTTTTTCAAGAAATTATAGCTTATCAAGTTGACTCCTATGAACATGACTTTGTAACTTGCAGATGATTTTACAAAGAAACCGCATGGGATAATTGAGGATGTTTTGGTTAAGGTAGACAAATTTATTTTTCCTATGGATTTTATAGTCTTGGATTTTAAAAAGGATAGTAAGTGTCCTATAATTCTTAGGAGACCATTTTTAAATACTAGGAGAGCTATTATAGATGTTCATGAAGGGAAAATCACTTTTACGGTTGGTGATAAGAGTGTGGATTTTATGATGCCTCGATTGATGAAATACCCAATTGAAGAGGAATTTTGCATAAGAGTGGAAGTTGTAGATGAGCATGTGAGGGAGGTGAATTTGAATAAATAGATTCTTGATAAAATCTTAGAGTTTGAGGTTGATAGTGTAGACACCTAATTTTGGGATGATGAGTTATGGATGCGACAAAAGACTCCAATGATGAAAATGTCATGAATAGGTCTTCAATACTTGAACTTTGAAACTTAAGGGGTTTGATTGCATTTTTCAAAGAAAGAATTTAATGTTTTTTCATGGACTAAATTGCAATGCTTTTTAAGGATCTAATTGCAAAATTTAAATTCTTTTAAGGACCTTTTAATAATTAAGAGAGAAAAAAGTGGTTAGAATTACACAAGATTGAAAGAAGTTGGTATTTCGTATCTAGAATCTCCTGGTTGTGGTGCTACCTTTCTTTTAGGGAATCAAGTACCACCTTTTTTATTTGTCCCAATTATTACCCTGGGTGGCAACTCCTCATCTCCACGCCATGTCTTTGTGATAGTGGTTAGTGTGTTCTCTAGAGCCCTAAGCTCAAATAATGTTGCGGTTACTAAAATCTTGGGCATGTGCTAAATCCCGCCGTCTATAGTGGTGACTCCATTAGGGATAAGAGATACTGATTCTACTTATATTCTTTTGAATTATTTTATTAATTATTATTTTTTTCTTGCATTCATTCTGCATGTCCTTATTAACTGATGGCATTGGTTTATGGTTCAATAATTCCACTAGCTTTATGGGATTATAAATTGGCTAACCATCACTCTTAGCCTTAACTTGGTTCAAGAGTGATTACTGGGCTCATCTAACCAGAGTCTCTAACCCAAGTCCTAAAGGGGGGGTAGTCTTCTCTCAAGTTTGCAAAAGATGTCGGGCCCCTCTGACCTTGGCCTGTAACTCAAGTCTTAAAGGAGGGCATCTTGCTAAGGGAAACTTGAATTTTCATCGAACAATAACCATATATAATGGCTTAGTTATTTCCTTTAGGATTTACCTAAATTGTTTATGAATGTTGCCATGAGGTATTTCTATCTATAAAGGCCCAAGCCCATACTTTAAAAGCCCGTTTGGACTAATAAAGATTGGGCTAATCTTTTATACCTAGAAATATTGTTTTCATGTTTTACTGCTTTGAGAGATTTGGCATGCGTGTTGGTTCTTGATATCCCCTATTGATTTTAAGGTAAAGACTAAAAATCCTAGGAAAAGAGACTCACCATTGAATACACGTGTGTGATGAATAAGGTTGGAAGGATGTATGTATACCTAACTTATTACTTGCTACTTGTTGTATAGCATGTGCATCATGCATACATGCATCTCATGCATTATACTAACAATTTTTATTTCAGCCATCATAGATTCATCTAGGTCTTCTTGTGTTTGGAGTCGAAAGGGTGGCAGACTAGTGAGAACTGATTTGAGTCTGCAATCGATTGTGAAAGAGATCCTTAATAGATTGGAAAGGAGTCATATAAATCCACTCTAACTAGAAGCTGTACAACCAAAATAGGCTGAAGAAATGGAACAACAAGAAGGAGGAAACTAGACTTTAGAGGATGTCAAAGGAGCATTGATGGATGACATGAGAGTGATGATGTAAGATGAGTTAAGATGGGCATTGGCCGGATTGATGCCACCACATGCTGCTGCTGCTGCACCTCCTATGGCCAATCCACCTGTTGTGACCAATCCACCTGCTGTGGGTACACCACTTGCTAATAATGACAATGCAGGGGAAATGAAACTAGAGGATGTTGAGAGTTATATAGTTGAAAAGGTGAAAAGGGAATCACTTGAACAACTTTAAGAGATAAAATCCAAGCAGATGAAAGCACTAGCCCAAAAAATGCCTAAGATAGAGGAATTGATGAGAGGATAGGGCATTGGATACTTATTTGATTTTGATGATATGATGCAATTTAGGGAGGATAAATTGCTTGACAAATTCAAAATGGCACAACTAAAGAAGTTTAATGGTACTGGGGACTTGAGGATTCACCTTAGTCAATACACAATTACCATGAGCACCACTAAGGCTCCTTTGTCTATGGTTACCAAGTTATTTGTACTGTCCCTGGAGGGTATGACTATCAATTGGTATCATGGGTTAGAGAGGTCTATCTATGCAGACTGGAGAGAGTTGTGCACTGCTTTTCTAAAGCAATATGACTACAACACTAGGCTTAAAGTGTCTATCAAGGATCTAGAACTAACCAAGTAGAAGCCTAATGAGTCATTCTCAAATTTTCTAACCACGTTCATGAATAAGGCAGGACTAATGAAGAACAAGCTAGTTGAGAAGGGTCAGGTTAGGATGATAGTTCAAAATGTGCTACTTAATATGGTTGAGAGGTTACTGATGATGAATCCCAAGACATTTATAGATCTTTACGATGATGGATTGCAAGCTGAAGAGATAAAAAATGAGAAAAACAAGGTCACTAGGAACACTAGAGTAAGAAATCACCCAATTAGGGGCACGCAATAAGGAAATACTAGCTGAGTTATTGGAGTTCATGCTATCTAACAACCTAGGAGATTCTTAAACTTTAACCAACCTTTATCCGAAGTCCTAGACCGCCTTACCTAAAAAGGCCTCCTTAGACCCTTAACCCCCACTAGACCAATAAACCCAAATCTCCCTGGCTTTAACCCAAATAGTTACCATAAATTTCATCAAGTTGTTGGTCATCTAAATGATTCTTGCATATGCCTCAAACACGAAATCCAAAACCTTATAGATTCTGAAAAAGTCACAGACCCTGAGAAATCAAGTCCAAACTTAAACACTCGAAATAATCCTTTCCAAAATTATTAAAACATGCCAACTTCAACAACTATGATGATTAACCCAGGAGTAAGTGAGGAAGCAATGCTAAAATCTTTTGAGGATCTAAACCTTAAAGCCGATGAGAAATCTCCTAGTGCCTCTAAAAATATGGAAAGAATAGAAAACTTGTTGGGTCAGCCCTCAGGTAAGTTTGATTATAAGGTGTTTTATTCCAAACCACCTTCTTTTAATATATCCATTAATACGATTGAGCCTACAGGATGGAGTGATGAATTTGATGATAAAAAGCTACTAGTCAAAAAGGAGAGATGCATGGTTGAATTATGGAAAGATGGAAAGAAGGACCAGACTATTGGGTTTATTGATATTTGATACAATTCTAATGAGGAAGGCACTGAAGGTTATAATGTATGGCTTGATAATCTTGAGCTCAATCATGTTACCAGAATTGGGAAAGGTTATAATCCCATAGAGAAAACTATAGAGAGGGAAGAAGTTACTGAAGGAGAAGACTCAGATGAATATGTTGATAACCTGATTCTTGAACACCTCAAGAAAGAAAAAGCAAATGTAAGCATTTGGGAGCTTTGGTTAAGGCGCTAGCTAAGATGAATATTGAATCTATTGCTACCCCTGAAGCAATGGTGGCCAGGGTTATTACTTTCTCTGATGAGGATCTACCTATGGAATGAAGGAATTATAATAAAGCTCTGTTCATTCCAACTGAAGTGAGAGGGAAAAGGACCAATTATGTGATGGTTGATGATGGGTCCATAATTAATGTGTGCCCACTACGGATCCTACCTAATCTAGGAGTGAAGCTGAAAGATTTGGCAAAGTCAGACCTTGTAATCAGGGCTTATGATGATAGCACGAGGAATGTAGAGAGGACATTTATGGCTCTTATGAAGACTGGGCCTATATAAGAGATGGTTGAATTCACTGTGCTAGACATTCCTATCACCTATACCTTGCTATTGGGTAGGCCTTGGTATCATGTTTTGGGGGGAGTGCCTTCAACTGTTCATCAAAAGGTCAAATTCCTACATGAGGGGGAAGTTGTGACTTTAAATGCGAGTATAGGCAAGACTATGTCTGCAATTATGGATAGTCAAGAGTAGGTAGTTACTCCTCCTGGTTTCCAAATAGCCATGATCTCGGATGGAGTCGTGATGGATCCAAAGGTTATGCGCATGGTTAAGAAAATGAATTATCAGCCTAGACGAGGACTAGGGAAGAATAAGCAGGGAAGCCTGTAGGTGGTGGGGTTTAGCGTGCGCCCCAGTGTTTGGCGACCACGGCACTGTGTGGGCTTGAGGCCCACTAGGAAATATGATATAGGTCATGGGCCTATTCAGAGATGGAGTCACCACCCGGATAAAAGCTGGGACACACTGTACAGCAATTGGATCCCACGGAGGTTCCCAAAAGCCATCATCAGAGATTTTTACCATTTAATTATTTCCTCATTTACCACACATAATGAAATTGCCTTTGGATAATTGCCAAATTTTATAATCAAATCTGAGTTTGCACATTAGTCCAATTTCATGCCTTTAGGTCCCAACATTCAAAAAATGCAGTAAATAAAATAAATAATACTTTACAACCATACATTCAAAATTAAAAGGGAAAGGGATTAAGGATTATAATGCTTTTTAACTAAATAAACTAATAATATACAGAAAATAAACCAAACATATACCAAAAAATAAACTATTAAAATAATATAAAAGCGGCAATATACAAGAGGTAACTAGCAAAAGTGACTACTTGATGACAGAAATCATCAAGTAATTCCTACAAATAACACACGGTTAGCCCTTCCTTTCACAAAAAATGAAGTGACATGTAACGATATTTACAAAGAGGTTCTATAAAAAGGTTGTCACATCATAAATTACAGAAAGTATCAAACAATCAAGGTAATCACCATCATGCAATCATACAGACATATGTAGGGTCAAAAGAGGACATGTCTGGGCGGACGTCACAATAAACAAACAATAAAAGAACGAAGTAGGAAGCGGGTTAACCCTGCCAATAAGGTGGTCACCTCATTGATGAGGCGATTGCCTTATTGAGATAAGGCGATCGCCTCATTAATGAGGCGACGCCTCATCAACAGGGCTCTTGCTATCTCGAGACAAAAATTAGCAACATGCACACAAAAAATAGGCTCCCTAAGGGCCTGTCAATGGGGCGATCGCCTCATTGATGAGGCGATCGTCTCATTGAGATGAGGTGATGCCTCTGTGAAGAGGCATCGCCTGACCACCAGGCCGGCTCTGACTCCCAAAATGTGCAAATTTCTACTCTAAGTAACCAAAACATGCATATATACACTCTACACTCATCATACTACGACTACATGAAAAAATATTCAAAGATCCATCAATAGAATGGGATATTAAGCATGACACACTAAAGATAAACCTAAAATATTCTAAAGATTTAGTTACACACAAGTAAGAACATACAAAATGATGAGCATGTTGAGTTTAAAGTGCAGATTTTATACCAAAATGAGAGGCCCTCAGAGCTGCTTTGGTTGAGATCCTTGCTAGGATGTGGTATCTCTCCTTGACACAAGTTTCTTCCTTATTCTCTTATTGGAAAGTGGACCTCCTTTCTTCAACCTTCCTCCCCTTCTTCAAGACGTTTTTTGTTCTTCTTTTCCTTTTTTTTTCTCTCTTTTTCCAGAGCTTCCTCTCTTTTCCCAGAGCTCTCCCCCTTTTTTTTTCACCAACCTTCTCCCTCTCCCCTTTTTTTTCTCTCTCTTTTTTCTTTTATCCCTTAGCTTCCATGTCCCTAAGCCTCCTAGCCCATCATGAGCTCTCCTAGCCTTTTTTTCTTCTCCAAAAGTCTTTTCCTCATGCAAGAAGAAAGTATGGAGAGTGGGGCCCATGCCATTTGATTGTCATAATTGCAGCTGCATTAAATGCAGTTGAAAGTGGGCTGCCATAAGGGCGGTGCCTCATCGGTGAGGATGACGAGGATGAAGACGGGAGTAGCGATGGTGCCGGGGGAGAAGATGACCCTGAGGGTACGAGATTAGATGCTTGACGTTCTTATGTTAAAATTTGTGTAGTCTCTAAATAATGAATGCAAAATTTTGGTTTTAGAACTTATGAATAGAATGTTTATAGAACCTGACACTTCCCTTGATTAAATTCATTTGTTTTGCTTTTCTCATTTCTTCATATGTGAGTTGATTTCACTGTTTGCATGCGTAATTGTCCCACCTATTAGACTATGCAATTTGAAGAAATGCAATCAGCCTGTACTACTGATGAGGCGATCGCCTCATTGAATCTTCATAAAGAGGCGATCGCCTCATGCTACTGAGGCGACGCCTCATTGATGAGGCGATCGCCTCATCGATGAGGCGGCCACCTCAACAGTAGGTAGTCCTGCCCCTATAAAACCTTCATTCCTGCATTTGACCTAATTCTCGAATCCCTTTCATCCTACCCTTTTTGTTTCTCTCTTTAAGTGTCTCTGAAAAGCCATAAACATGATAGAACAAAGTCTGAGATCCCTACAGTCAATTCTGAAAGGTTTGGACAATAAAACTTGGGCCGGGTTAGAGCCATTTCATCTCGCGGTCTTTAAGTCACTTCATACTAGGATAATTAATTACCCTTTTCTCCATGCTATAGTTCAATTTTGGGATCCCCAAAAACACATTTTTCAGCTCAACACGATGGAAATATGCCCCCTACCAGAGGAATTCGAGGCAATTCTTGGTCATCGTACAGATTCCACTTGCCAACTTGCAATTCCTGCTCTTGAAAACCCGGATCCTTATTCCATTCAATAACAAATGGAACACATGTTCAATCTTCCACCTCTATCTTCCTTCTACTGTATCTCTGATTCAGAAATTAAATTGGAGTCCATCCTTAAAGTCATCATGATTGTGGACAGAGGGGAAACTTATTGGCCCCGCATGCTAGCCCTCTATCTGTATGCTTAATTTCTACTGGTTTCCCCCTCAGGGGGTTATGATATGAAGATCCTCTCCATCCTCGATCAAGTGGAGTCAGGGCTCAATCCCTTACCTCTCATCTTAGCAGAAACCATCATTGGATTGGATGACTTCATAAGGACGCAACAGTTCTCCGGAAGCCCCTTTTTGTTAGAGGTAAGTTCCTGTTGCCCCTCCTTTACTTTCAACTGCTTATGCCTAAACATTTGCAATCCCGTATATGTGACTTTATGAAAATTTGGGCTTGATCGAACCTTCTCAAGACATTAGGCGTTATCAGGCCAAGCATTATCAAACAAGGAAACTACATCCCATCCTTGCAGACATTCATGGCTGGATATCAACATTCCCTGATACACTGATCCGCTGGATGTGTCCTTGGTGGGGTTTGTAGCACATGGCCTTCTAGCCTTATAGATATTGCATCCCGATCGCTGGTCTCCATTTTGCCACTTTTTATAATCCAGCCTGCCTCTGTCACCAATATGGTCATAAACAACTAATTATGGAGCCTGTTCATGAGTTCGAGCCAGGGCCACTTTCTCAAAATTTCCTTGACCACCTAGTGGTGACTTGGCCTCGAAGAGTCATCGAAAGAAACTTAAGCTACTATGGTGATCAGACCACCGATGATCATTACAAAGCATGGGTTTACTTGCAACAGACAGAAAAAGATGAGTTTATTAAATATAAAAAGACGAGAGAATTACAAATGTTAAGTTCATAGGGTAGGCAACAAAAGAAGAGAAGACAAAACTAGCTCATGGAATGAAGTCATCATTTTCCCTTTTGTTAGAAGTAATTTCCCTTTTGTACTAGTTAAACGACTTGTAATGGACTCATTATGCAATGTTTAATGACAATTGAAGCAATCCATTTCATTTCACTTAAGCACAAAACGTATATACATTTTGCTTCTGGTACATCTCATGTTATTAGTTGGCTTGCCCTTGTAAGTTTTCCAACTAACCATTTTGTGCCTCTCCTTCCCCTTTTATATGTCCTTAACTTTTGCCTGGACCACCTCTTTCGAGGTTTTCAGCCCATTAGGAATCTTTTTTCTTTTTCTCTTTTTCTTCTTTTTAGTCTCTAATTTTTGCCTAGACAGCCTCTTTTTGAGGTTTTCTCTCTAGCAAGACCTTTTACAGAAAGTATTTCTTGAGTTTATCTAGGTTGATGGGTTCTTTGAACTTGTTTCCCTCTATGTTAGACAAAATGGCAGTGCCTTTCAAAAATAGCTTCTTTACTAGATACAGTCTCTCTTAATTGGGTTTAAACTTTCCTCGAGGATCTATCGTGACTGATCTTATGAGTTTTAACACTAGATCCCCCTCTCGAATCTTTCCTAGCTTGATCTTCTTATTGTAGGCATGGGCTATTCTTCTATGATACAGCTGAGAATGATACATAGCCTTCATCCTCTTTTCATCCAGTAGTGTTAGTTAAGCTAACTGACTTTTGACCCACTGATACTTAGGGAGTTTAGACTCTAGAAGGACTCTCAATGACCTTATCTCGACCTCTACGGGCAAAACTGCCTCACACCCATAAACTAAGGAGTACAAAGTGACCCCTGTTGAGGTTCTAGCAATAGTTCGGTACCCCCATAATGCAAATTGTAAGTACTCAGCCCATTCTCTATAATTTTCCAATGTCTTAACCAAGATCTTTTTTACATTCTTATTTGCTGCTTCTACCGCTCCATTTGCCTGTGGCCTATATGGAGATGATCTATGGTTCTCAATCTTATAGTCCTTTAGTAGTGTGGCCGTCTCTGCTCGAAACTGAACACCATTATCTGAGACTATGTGGTGTGGTAGACCATACCTGTAGAGTATGTTCTTTTTGATGAACCTCGACATCTGCCTCGCCCCCACAATAGCATAAGGTTCAGCCTCAACCCACTTAGAGAAGTAGTTGATGGCCACAATGATGTACCGATGACCATTAGTTGCTTTTAGCCTTATCTCCCCTATGATGTCAATCCCCCATACAGCAAACGGCCAAGGAGACATCATTCCTTGAAGTTCCATAGATAGTAGGTGGCTAACATCACCATATGTTTGGCAACTGTGACATTTCTTCACAAATCCAACACAATCCGCTTCCATAGTAAGCCAAAAGTACCCCTGGCGGGCTATTTTCTTTGCCGAGATAATCCCATTCATGTGTGGTCCGCACACCCCTTCATGAATTGCTTCCATAAGCTTCTAACCTTCATCCTTGTCAACACATCTGAGGCATACCCCAACTGGCATTCTTTTGTATAACATCCCCCCGTGGCTTATGAACTGCTGAGACAACATTTGTAGAGATATCCTTTCTTTCTTATCAGCGTCATCTGAAAATTGCCCGGTTTCCAGATACCTTTGTAAATTATTGAACCAAGGTTTCTCAGTGACATCAACTGGTGTTACTTTCACCTCTTCGTAACAGGGGGCTCGAGACTTTATGAGAATTAAGGGTCTGGCCCCTGGTTATTTCCCACTTTCCCACATGGAGGCCAGTGTGGCTAGGGCATTTGCTACCTAGTTTCCTTCCCTTGGCAAATAGACAAATTTACATTGTGTGAAGGAGCATAGAATGGTGGTCAAGTATTCCCAGTACAGTTGTAATCTGTCTTCTTTTATCTCCCATTCTTTGGTGGCTTGTTTTATAACTAGCATGGAATCTCCGTAGATATTGACATTTTCTGCCCCTGCACTACGCAATTCTTTTAAGCCAAAGATGCAGGCTTCATATTCTGCTTGGTTATTGGTTGCCTCAAATTTGAGCCTTTTTGCCATCGGGATCATTTCTCCTTCTGGCATAACTAAAATTACTCTTATCCCAGCCCCCTTGTTGTTGACAGCTCTGTCAAAGTACATTTCCCAATCTTATATCTCTATCGCCCCTAAATGCTCGTCAGGGAACTCCAACTTCCATTCTTGGGTGTCCCTGACCAGGCTTTGCACTAAGAAGTCTGCTACTGCTCTTCCATTAATTGTCTTTTTGGCCATATACTCTATATCAAATTTTATGAGCAAAACAAGCCACCTAGCCAATTTTCCCGTAAGAGATGGGGTCTATTGGAGGTACTGGAGGGGATCATGTTTGGAAATTGCTTGCACCTTATACGACTGGAAGTAGTGTCGAAGTTTCCTCATTGCCCAGATCATTGCTAGATAAGTTTTCTCTACTAAACTATAAGTAGCTTCATAGGGTAGAAGCTTCTTACTCAGGTAGTATACAGCGTGCTCTGTTTTCCCTTCACCTTCCTGTGCTAGCATCACCCCTATTGCATCCTTTTCAATTGCTAGATATAGGATTAAGACTTTTCTTGGTCTTGGTGGTTGTAAGATAGGGGGATTCATCAGATAATCCTTGATAGTTTTAAAAACCTGTTGACACTTCTCATTCCACACAACAGGTTGGTCTTTCTTCAGAAGCTTAAAGATAGGGTCGCAGATGGCTGTCAGTTTGGCTATGAATCTGCTGATATACTGTAAGCGCTCCAGAAACCCTCGGACCTCTTTTTCATTTTTTGGCACGGGCATATCCCTGATTGCTCTGATTTTATCTGGATCCATCTCTATGCCTTTCTGACTAACGATGTGTCCCAACAATTTCCCAGATGTTACCCTAAAAACACACTTCTTCAAGTTCAATATGAGATTATACTTTTTTGCCCTAGCCAGAAATTTGTCTAGTGCTTCAAAATGTCCTTCCCTGGTTGTAGATTTCACTATCATATCATCTACATACACTTTGACCTCTTTATGGATCATGTCATGCAATAGGGCAGTCGTCATCCTCTGATAAATGGCCCTTGCATTTTTCAACCCAAAAGGCATCACTTGATAACAGTACACGCCCCATTCGGTGATGAATGATGTCTTCAATCTATCCATTACCACCATCATAATTTGATTGTATCCCAAAAATCCATCCATAAAAGAGTACATTGCATTAGAAGCCACACTATCAATCAATATGTCAATATATGGTAGGGGAAAGTCATCCTTAGGGTAGGCTTTATTCAAATCTCGATAATCCACACACACTGTGACCTTTCCATCCTTCTTGGGAACTGGCTAACCACTGAGTGTCCTCTACCACTTCTAAAAACTTTGCCTTCAGCTACTTTTCGACTTCTTCCTTAACTAATAGAGCCCATTTTGGCCTTAGCCTCCTTTGCTTCTGCTTTATTGGTGCTATGTGAGGGTATGTGGGGATTCTATGTTATGAGATCTCCCTGTCGATTCTGGGCATGTCTTCATAACCCCAAGAAAATACTTTCTGTCTCTTTTTTAAGATTT
Source organism: Mallotus nudiflorus (assembly GCA_947683625.1). Lineage (NCBI taxonomy): Eukaryota > Viridiplantae > Streptophyta > Magnoliopsida > Malpighiales > Euphorbiaceae > Mallotus > Mallotus nudiflorus. The sequence continues at coordinate 245,362 of CANTUR010000873.1, read as the reverse complement.
TTTCCATTTTTTCTCTCTTATCATGAGTTAAGCCAGAAGCAAGCAGTATATTTTTAGGATTATCATCTGTGCCTAAATTAAATGATTCGGTTTGCATGGAATTAACATCAAATATATGCATGAAATGATCATCACAAATAGAATAACCATTAGGGAATACATCACACAAATAAGCAAATTCAGATTTCATTGCATTCACTTTTGAAAAGAAAAGATCGTCAGTTTTAAACAGAGAAGCTATGGAAATGTCAAAGTCATTATAAAAGACATCTGTGATAGAATTGAGGATGTAGGTCTCAAATTCTAGGTCTTTGTTCTGATCATCAACACTCTTATGCTCCGAAGTAGCTTCATCCTCTTTAGACTCCTCTTCAACAAGTACCAACTTCTCAGTAGGGGCCTTTTCAATAGCAGCTTCCCTGGTTTTGCTCACAAATTCAGCAAAAATCTCAAATCCTGGGATAACTTCCCCAACCACTAGGAGAGGTTCCGGAGTTCCTCTGTATGGGTGCCCGGTGCCTTCCTTTACAAAGATTTCCTATAAAGTCTTCTTTCTAGCTACAGTTTCCTCCTCCTTTTCCTAAGACCGGTCTGACACACCTAATTCCTTCCCATCTTTGACAACCTCTTTGAATCCTAGCCCATGCTTTAGAATAGGTACCTTGCTTCCCACAAACTCTGAAGGTTCGCTTTGATTTTTCCCTAACCCAATGCCGAGCAGAAATTTCATATTACGCATCATTCTCAGAACCCTTCCATCCATCTCATCTTCATATATCACACAAACTTGAAAACTAGGGCTAGGGGAAACCTCCTTAGGGGTCAACCTTAGTGTAGCTATGGCGACTTCAGTTTTGGCTGAGATGGTGACAACTCTTCCTTCATGTGGAAACTTAACCTTTTGATGAACAGTGGATGGAACACCGCCCAGGGGGTGAAACCATGGCCTTCCCAATAAAATGGCAAAGGTTACTGGGATATCAATCACATATAGGTCAACCCAGACTTCTATAGGCCCTGTTCTGACTAATGCCCTGAAAGTTCCCTCCACAGATCTTTTGGTGTCATTATAAGCCTTTATAACTACTTTATAAGGCTTTAGGTCAGCTACCATCAGCCCTAGCTTTGGTAGAATCTTCAATGGACACACATTGATGGCATAACCATTATCAACCATCATGCAACAAGTCATCTTCCCTTTTACCTCGGCTTTGATAAATATGGCTTTGTGGTGATCTCTCCCTTCTAGAGGCAGATCGTCATTGGAAAAAGTTATCATTCCTTAAGGAGTTTCTGTTAGTGACTGAACCATTTGTTCTGGAGTGGAATTAGTGGAAATCTTTCTTTGGTCTAGTGCTAGGACCAGGGCTTCCCTGTGATCCCTAGAATGCATGAGTAACTCCCAAACACTAGCAATGGTCTCTCTGCTTTGTTCTACCCCCTTTCCCTTCTCTGCACCTCCTGCCTTTTTGGGCCTAGTCTTAGTAACCTCAGTTCCTTTTCCCTTTTCTTTGACCTTTCCTATGGACTGACTTTGCTTACACCCCTCATTGTCCCATAGGTCAACTTGTTCTTTACTTTCATCATCGGAACTCCATATGTCCAATACTTGCACTTGTAACTCTATGGGTTGTTTGCTTTTTCTCAGATTTTTAGGATTGAATTATTAGGAATCATGAGAGACATCAATGAAGGAGTTTAGGACTTGTTCTTATGTTAGGCCAGAGTTGACCATCAAAATGGATGTGTTAGGAGGTGGTACATTTTGGTAATTGGGTAATGGGTTGGTTTGAGTGTTTGGTTTTCTGTTTTCTGGGTCGGTGATTTTACCTAAGTCTATCAAATCTTGGATTTCATGCTTTAACTAGGCACAGCTATCTATGTCATGCCCGATGGTTTGATGAAATTTACAGAAAAGCTTTGGGTTGGCTCCAGGCAAGGGTTGTTGTGAAGGCAAAGGTCGTAGTAGGTTCTTCTCAATGAGCTTATCGAGGACTTTGGACATAGGACGTCCCAGATTATAAATCCATCAATGGAATGGGATATTAAGCATGACAAACTAGAGACAAACCTAAAATATGCTAAAGATTCAATTACACATATGCAAGAACATACAAAATGATGAGCATGTCGAGTTTAAAGTGAAGATTTTATACCAAAATGAGAGGCCCTCAGAGCTACTTTGGTTGAGATCCTTGCTAGGATGTGGTATCTCTCCTTGACATAAGTTTCTTTCTTCTTCTCTTATAAGAAAGTGGACCTCCTCTCTTCAACTTTCCTCCCTTTCTTCAGGACGTTTTTTGTTCTTCTTTTTCTTCTTTTTCTCTCTTTTTCCAGAGCTTCCTCTCTTTTCCCAGAGCTCCCCCCTTTTTTTTTCACCAACCTTCTCCCTCTCCCCTTTTTTTCTCTCTTTTTTCTTTTATCCCTTAGCTTCCCATGTCCCTAAGCCTCCTAGCCCATCATGAGCTCTCCTAAACTTTTTTTTCTTCCCCAAAAGTCTTTTCCTCATACAAGAAGAAAGTCTGGAGAGTGGGGCCCACGCCACTTGATTATCATGATTACAGCTGTAAGTGGGCTGCCACAGGGGTGGTGCCTCATTGGTGAGGTGATTGCTTCTGTTATGAGGTGATCGCCTCTTTGGTAGCTGCCAAAGAGGTGATCACCTTATTACACTAAGGTGATGCACCTGTGGCCCGGGCCTATGCCGGGCCAAGCAGGCTTGGGCCAAATTTACATAACTGGGCTTGGTTTGCAATTTTTTGGGCTTCTAGGTTTTCAAGTCCACTTTCCACTTAGAGATTCAGGTTTCATTCTCATTTCCAAGTATCACATTTTCATCATTGGGCTTGATAACGAGCCGGTCAAACCAAGCACCCCTAATTCGTCCCCTAACACAGGCCGACCGAACCAGGTGTTTACAAAGCCCGAAACTCCTAGATTTCAAAACCCAAAATGATATAAAAAGGATTGGGCTATACAAGAGTTGGAATTAATAGTAAAAGAGCTAGAAGAAGGTTTTTCAATGAGAATAACCTTACAAAGAATGTGGGACCTCTGAAAGATAATTTTGTCAAAGAAAGGAAAGAGAAGTTCTACCTAGGCGAGAATGACCCTATCTAAGTAGTTGTTATGGATATCCTTGGGTTTAAGATCTTTAAGAAGTAGATAGTTGAGAGATTAGTATAAGACAACAAGGACAAGGTGATGAAGACAGTTGCTAAAAAGATGAAAGCTAAGGACATTGAAGAGCTGCTTTGTTTACCACCTAATAAAGAACCACCATAGGATTTAACTAGCGTTATTAATAATAGTTTTAGTGATGTTTTTTATAAAGAAAATAATGTAATAACATCTAATTTTTTTTAGGATGAAAACTCTGTTTTTCCTGTGGTCAATGATATGAATTCTAGTTTGGCTTACTTGTGTGATGTTGATTCTGATGGTTTTGTGCATTTTAGTAATGATCATTCATGCAAGTTTGACATTAATTCTATTCAATTAGATTCATTAAACATGGGCACAAATGAACAACCAAAACACATTTCTATATCACATTATTTAACTCCTGAAGAGAGAGAAAATTTTGAGAGAATATTAACAAAAAGAAAGGTAGTATTTGCTTGGTCCTATGAGGATATGCCAGGGTTAGATAGAGAAATTATAGAGCATCACATTCCAATATATCCAAAAGCTAAACCTATTAAGCAAAAACTTCGTAGGCTGAGGCCAGAGTGGACAAAAAAGATAAGGGAGGAAATCGCTAAGTAAATCCAGGCTAACTTCATAAAAGTAGTAAAATACCCTCAATGGTTGGCAAACATTGTACTGGTTCCCAAGAAAGATGGAAAATTATGAATATGCATAGATTTTAGAGATTTGAATAAGGCATGTCCAAAGGATGATATTTCTTTACCCCATATTGATGTGATTGTCGATAGTGCAACATCTAGTACAATGTACTCATTCATGGATGGGTTCTCAAGTTATAATCAGATAATGATGGAAGTTATGGACAAGATCAAAACCACTTTTATCACGAAATGAGGGACATATTTCTATAAAGTGATGCCTTTCAGGTTGAAGAACGCAGGAGCAACTTATCAAAGAGCAGCCATTGCCTTATTTCATGATATAATGCATAAGGAAGTGGAAGTGTATGTCGATGATATGATGGTTAAGTTAGAAAAAAGAGAGGGACACTTTGAGGCTTTTGATAAGTGCCTAGCAAGAATAGAAAGATATAACTTAAGGCTTAATATGAAGAAATGCATCTTTGGGGTGACTTCTAGAAAGTTATTAGGGTATATAGTCAACAATAAAGGATTAAAAGTCAATCCAAACAAGATTAAAGCCATCCAGGAGATGCCAATACTAAGAATGGAGAAAGAAGTATGAGGATTTATTGGGAAATTATAGTACATCAGTAGGTTTTTTGTGAGACTTACCATGGTTTGTGATTCGATCTTTAAGCTTTTAAGGAAGAATAAACTAGTGGCATGGAATGAAGAATGTAAAAACGCCTTTGATAGGATTAAGGAATACCTTATTAATCTGCCTGTGTTAAGACCACCAAGGCAAGGTAAACCCTTAATCTTATACTTGGCTTTAGAAGAAAAAGCAATGGGGTCAATGTTGGCACAAAAAGGACCAGAAGGGGTGGAGTACACAGTGTATTATCTCAGTAAAAAGTTCCTACCATATGAAGAAAAATGCAATCTTATGGAGAAGACGTGTTTGATAATGATCTAGGCTATAAAGAAGCTAAGGCATTATTTCCAATCTTTTAAAGTATAAGCTGTTTCAAAGATAGATCCTTTGAGATACTTGTTTTAAACACCAGCCTTAATTGGAAAGATGTCTCGATGGTTCATACTTTTGATTGAGTTTGATATAGAGTACGTCACTATAAAGGTCATTAAAGGAAGAGTAGTAATAGAATTTTTGGCCCCAAATGCAGTCGAAGGAAATAAGCAATGGAATCTAGAGTTTTCAGATGAGAACTTCGTAGTAATAGAACAATGTGAATAGAAGCTTTAATTTTATGGAGCTATGAATAATAAAGGAGTAGGGCTGGGAGTAATTCTTGCCACACTAGGAGGAGAAACTATCCCAATGGAAAAGAAGTTAGACTTTAAGGTCACAAACAACATGGCTGAGTATGAGTTATGTATTCACAGCATGGAAGCAATACTAGTAGTTAGGGCTAAAGACTTACTGGTTTATGGAGATTCCATATTAGTCATTAACCAGGCTAACAAAGAGTGGGAAATGAAAGAAGAGAGATTAAAACCTTACATCTGCTATTTGAAGAAATTAATAAGAAATTTCACTAAATGCCTCTTCATACATTTACCAAGAGAGGAGAATCAAATGGCAGATGCCTTAGCAACACTTTCTTTAATGTGGGATAAATTGACAGGATCAACGATGAAGCCTTTGGTAATAATGAAAATGAAAGCTCCGTGTTATGGTGAGGAACAAGTCAGGAGCATCCAGATAGGGTCAGAAGAAAAGCCATGGTTTTACGACATCTAGAGATTTATTAAGGAAAGGAAATACCTAAATGAAGAAACTTCTAAAGAAAGATATGCTCTTCGTGTTCTTGCACACCAATATGCAAGCCATGATGGTTTATTATACAAAAGGATGCCGAATGGAATACAACTGAGATGTCTCAAGAAGGATGAAGCAGAATAGACAATAAGAGAGATTCATGCAGGGATTTATGAATCTCACATGAACGAGATGATTCTAGCAAAGAAAATTATTAGGATGGAAAGGTACTACTGGATGAGCATGAAAAGGGACTGTATCTGAATAGTAAGAGGGTGTCATCAGTGTTAAGTGTATGGGAACCTCAAACATTTTCCCCCTAAGGTGCTAAATAGTTTAAAATCTCCATGGCCCTTTGTAGCCTAGGGAATTGATATAATAGCGAAAGTAAAATCAACTACCTCAAATGGGCATAAATATATAGTAGTTGTAATTGACTACTTTTCCAGATGGGTAGAAGCAGAGTCCTTTAGTACATTAAACACTGGACAAATGGCAAGATTTATCGAGAAGAATCTCATTTGCAAATATGGGGTCCCACATCACATTGTGATAGACAATGGTGTTCAATTTCAAGTAGAAACAACTGACTTATTCCAAAGATATAAGATGAAGCATCATAAGTCCTTTCCTTACCAACCTCAGGCTAATGGTGCAGTTGAAGCAGCTAATAAGAATATAAAGAAGATCCTCTCTAAGATGGTGAAAATGCATAAAGATAGGTCTGAATATCTCCCTTTCGCCTTATGGGGATACAAAACTACAACACGCACTGCTACGGGACAAACTCCATTCTCATTAGTATATGGTTATGAAGTAGTTTTGCCCATGGAGACAATAATTAAATCCTTGAAAGTTGTTATGGAAGCAAAAATCCCTGAGAGAAAATGGATACAAAAGAGATTTGATCACCTCGTATCTATAGATAAGAAAAGGATGGATGCTTTATTTCACACTCAGATTTATCAAAGGAGAATAGTGAGAGCTTTTAACAAAAAGGTCAAGCCATGAAAGATAAAATTTAGAGACATGGTACTAAAGTGGGCAAGAGCGATAGTATTCGACCCAAGAGAGAAATTCAGACCAAATTGAGAAGGACCATATTTAGTTAAGACAATCCTGCTCAAAGGAGCTATAAAGATATCAAATATAGATGGGAATGAGTTCACTGAGCCAATTAATCTGGATTGCCTCAAGAAAAATACCTTTCAAAAAAAGAGAGAAAAAAAAAGGTCTGTTGGCTAGAAAACCTGAAAATGCTAGTTAGGAAAAAGTTAGGGCATTCCCGCTATTATGAAAACCTAAAAAGGGTTGGCAGAAAAAATTAGGGAATAAAATAAAAGAGATGATCCCGTTGATTAGAAAACTCGCAAAGGGCTAATCAAGCAAAAATTAGGGAAATAAAAGTGAAGCAAAAATGTTCAATTAGAAAATCTAAAAGGACTAGCTGATAACAGGAGTTATGTTATATGATATAATAAATGTACTCATTTTACCCTAATTAATGAAATAAATTGAAATGATATTTATGTCAAATATTGCATGTTATATCCTTATTACAAAGCATAAAGACTTGAAGGAAAAATAAAACATAAGAAACTAAACTTATGAGACCATTATTTTTGTTTTTATTTCTTCTTTTGTGACTCATCTAATAATATTTGAGTCTTTTTGTATTTAATAAATCCCGGTGGTTCCATAGATTGCATAACAAACTAAGTCTTATAGTTGTTATCAGTAGTCATGTCAGCATTCAAGTGCATATTCTACTCTAAAGTTCTAAGGGGCCACAAGTTCTTCACTTTGTCTAGAAAGTCTTATTTCATAGGAAAGCCTTCAAAGTTAGTTGTAACAACCACAATAAATTGAGGGCCACCATACTGGTGGTAAAGATGTAAGGGAGAAAGAAAGGCTGAAAAGTGCAATCCAAGAAAAAGGACACAGTAGGCATACAGGTTGATGGTTATGAATTTCAATCTCCACCAAGGAAAAATCCAAGTAATTTCAATATTGGCAATGCCTTTCATCCAATCAATCCATTGATTTATAGTGTGCTTGTCCCTTATCTTCAAAGGACGAGACTATAAATGATGAGGTTAATAAACCAAAGCATTGGGAGGAGCATCAAGCAGAAGGAGAAGCTAACTTCTCATGTAACTAAATCTAAAAAAAAAAAGCTAAGTCAAAAACCTAAAAGGGCAGCTTAGGAAAAAAAAGGGGTTATACATTTGAAGGAGAAGCAAACTGCCTGAGAGTCGATTCCAAACCTTGAAATCATCCAACCTGATGATAGTCTCAGCAAGTATGACAGGCACAGGATTAGCTCAGTTTCTACTTGTTTAAGGATACTGATAATCCTTACATCAGCACCCCCATGAGAAGACACTAGCAGAAATTGAGCATACAAGAAGAAGGTGTTAATTCTGATCCAAGCATCATTATTCTTGTCCCTAATCCCATAAAAAGTAACTAGAGAAGAAAGACTAATAGTCCCGACATTATGTGCATGCATGTAGATGACATCTGGGGGCATATCAAAAAATGCTACTAGTTTGTTGGGAAATTCCATTGCAAGATCAGGGAGGGCAATTGTAGCAGTTGAACCTAGTGAATATCTAAGAATAGTGGCAAATTCCTTAATCAGTGGACACAGTTCTTGTCTATTGAATCTAAATAAATGATCCTTAGCATCCCAGAATGTGGCAGTAGCATGTAAGAAATTATCGTCTATTTTTAGGTGTTGAAGGGACTTTAGAGATTTGGCATGGAATGGCAACACTCTGTTCCAATCATATCTGTTCATGGTCTTGAGAAATTTCTTCAGTAAACTAAGAGTAATTTGTGTGATGATGAAAAGGAACAAAGAGAAAGATGCAGGATAGTCTCACCTGTGACTCTTAAATAGGCTTAAAAGATGGTATGAACGGGATTAGGATTTTTTCAGTTATGTTTTTAGAAGATGGACAAGATTAGGATTTATCTTAGTTGTTTTGGAAAAAACTCACGTTGGAACATGAAAATATATAGAATCATAGTCGAATTTCTGATTGAAAATTCAGAATTTCGATCGAAATTCTAGAAATTCAATTGGAAATATAGAATTTTGATCATAAATCTAGGATGTCGATTGGGTTTCCAACATTTTCAATGAGCAAAAAAAGAAATAAAAAATAAAAAAATAAAAAATTTTTTTAAGGGCTTGGTCCAAAATAAAAGTCCATGATCCATTCAGAAAAGGAAATAGTTCTGAAGCATCCAAAGTAGTCATGCCAATACAAGTCCTAAAGAAAATTAGTCATCCTGAACTCAATGTCTAGCCAAGGGCTCCATCCTCTAGCTGGATCGTCGCTTTGATCTGGGGGCATAGAAATCCCAACATCAGGACTATCAAAACCAAGGCTAGCAAGCTGTCATCGAAGCCTCTCATTCTCACGCTCCAAATCCTCGACATAACTCTGTTGCATTTAGAATAGTAAAAATCATGCATATAATACATAACATGCATATATTTGCATATAAATTATAAATACTAACCCTCCAATTATCTATAATCTATATAGTAAACAATATCTAGGAAGAGGCAAGTATATACATATACTTTGCCTGAGTCCTAGGGACCTATAAAATGAAGTTTACTAATTTAGCAACAAGTGCTAGTTTGTGCAAGGTTGGAGATGCAAATCAAACTATTATCTGAAGCATCAGGAGGAAAGAAACTAGGAATCTGAGTTGCATTAAAGTACATATGTCGCTCAATAGGAGTCTCCACCATGGGATCCTAATAATACATGGACCTATCAAATGGGGGAACATCACCGAGAATAGTACTCAAGGAAGTATCACCATGAGCAGCCTCACTATAATGAGTAGGCTCAACCTCCTACTCAATCTCCTCAGTGTCATCCTCAATCTCCTTTATAGCAATATCAGGGACTCCTTCAATCTATACAAGAAGTGAATGTCATATGAAGGGATGAAAGAAATGAAATAACGTAGTGAAAAAAAGTATAACTCAACTCTAGGAGATTCTCTTGAATGTACTCCAGATAATGATGTGAATGCTTGAGCAAAGTCGAAGCCTCATATCCCTCAAGAGCTACTCTAAGCTCAGCACTAGTCATATTGCTACTTCGTAGTATCGAAGAGGGAATAGAAGAAGGAACACGCCTCCTGGAAGGTCCCATATGCCAATGATAAACATGATCACCAAGATACCACATCCGGCAACCAAAATCAGGGAGCAGAACTCTCATAGTCTTAAGCCTCATAGCTGTTGTCATAAAATCATATCGCTGAATGTCTTCAGCACCAGCTAACCAATCTGATCTGACCTGCAAACTTATTTATTTAATTTTTTTAAACTTTTACAATTAATGAAATACTAGAGATCAAATTTGTCTTATTAGTTCCCACTCTAAAGAGTTCAACTGATCTTGATAAGTCTGCAAATCATGCTTAATGCTAGCAAGACGAGAAGAACCCTACCTCTGCATAAAAGGAAGACTCCTATTAAAGCTAATGGCGTTGAAGCCTTGGATCACTCTAATCTTAATACCCCAGATCTAAAAGAGAGGAGATGAAAGAAATAAGGAGGAAAATGTGAAAATAAGCAAAGTTGAAAAGGATAGGAGACATACGCGTAAGATGTGCCAGAAACTACACATCATCACAATGCCTCTACAAACAGTATCCAATCTATAATAGAGATAAGAAAGCATTGTAGATCCCCAATCTAAAGTAGCAGCCATAGCAAGATCCTAAAGGGGACCAAGAAGAGTGATGCTAACCTCATGACCAGTCTCACAAAAGAGAGTAGTGCCAAGTAATATCAACAAGAAACATCTGGCCTTTTGAAGAATCTAGCGAGGTATAGTGGTAGGTAATCTCCTGAAAACTTGAATGAAAGAAGAAAGAAGCACATTCTTCCGATTCTTCCATACTGGAACAAACCTAAGTAAGTCGCAAACATAACGACTCCTAGCATCCTCCGAAAGAGTACAGTAATGGATATCAAAGGGGACTGGGGCACCTCCGAATGCAATCCCAGTGATAGCAGAGAAGCTCATCGAGGAAATAGTTAGCTCACCCACTCATGTGTGAAAGTATAAGTGGTGTTTATCCACCTCTCTATAATAGCAAAAAGCAAGTAGTGGTCTAACTTACCTCAAGTAGTCGATAAAGTAGCAATGAAACGTTGGAAGCTAGATGCCTAGATATGTTGTACTATCTCTCCTAACAAGTTATGGAATAGTTCTCAAGCTAAGTGAAAGCAACCCAAGAATTTTAGTGGTTTTTGAAAAATTCAGAAAATTACAGGATTACTTTTTCCTTCCCAATTTTTTTTTATTTTTGTCATTTTTATTTCATAAAAAAATTTTAGCAAAAATCTAATAAAAAAATTGGATTTTTGATTGGAAAACCAAAATTTTGATCGGATTTTTGGATTTCAAATTGAAAGACTAGAATTCCAATTGGATTTCCAGATTTTCGATCAGAAATCTGAGAAATTTGATTGGAAATTCGAGAATTCCAATCCAGAATTCAGAATCCCGATGAGAAATTCAATAAATTTTGAACATATTTTTAGAATTTTAAGTTCTGAATTGTCAATGTTTCATAAATTATATCTAATTAGTCTAATAAATATTCTATAATTGCATGCATGAATATATTAATTTTACATACTAAAATAAATATGTTTATTGCAGAATTGAAGACACATGCAAGAAATTTACCTTATCTCCAACTTAAGAGCATCTATAAAGGTGTAAATGAGTCAAAAGAAGCACATCCTCACCTTCAAGGAGTCCCAAATCATTTTGAGGAAAATGCAAATATGAAGTGATGGGATCTGATTGTCTGGAACTGCTCCCACATAGTCTGTGTTATGGGTGAGTCATAGAATAAGAAAGATTAAAAAACAAACTTCAGATAAAAGAATAATTGAAAGAAAAAATTTGAAAATCAAAAGGAAAATGAAGAAGGATAGGAAGAAGAGAGAATGAATCGGTAAAACAGGAAGAATGTATATATTAAAGGGCAAATATCCACTTTAGTCTTTTAGCTTTTGGTTTGCATTTAAGTCCATTCTCTTCCTTGTAATTTTATCCTAAATTGCAATGTCTCCTAATTTAATAATTCAATGAATTATTAAATTTGTCAATAGTGTAATTGGCATTGCACGACCGAGTGCAATGTACCTTCAATTCAGAATATACATCTGAGTGTAGTCAGCATTGTACAACTAAGTGCAATGTATCTTCAATTAAGATTATAAGACTGAGTATAATTGACATTATATGATCGAGTGTGATGTTTCTTTTTAATCAGAATATACAACTGAGTGTAGTCAGCATCATACGATCGAGTGCGATGTTTCTTTTCAATTAGAATATACAATCGAGTGTAGTCGACATTGTACGACCGAGTGCAATGTATCCTCAATCAAGATTATACGATTGAGTATAGTCGATATCATACGACCGACTATGATGTTTCTTTTCAATCAGACTATATGACCGAGTGTAGTCAGCATTGTATGACTGAGTGCAATATATCCTCAATTAAGATTATACAAATGAGTATAATCGGCACCATACGACTACGTGTGGTGTTTCTTTTTAACCAGATTATATGACTGAGTGTAGTCAGCATTGTACGATTGAGTGCAATGTATTTTCAATCAAGATTATATAACTGTATGATTGGCATCATATGATCAAGTTTGATGTTTCTTTTCAATCATACTATACAACTGAGTGTAGTTGGCATTCTACGATCGAGTGCAACGTATCCTCAATCAAGATTATATAACTGAGTATAATCAGCATCATATGACCAAGTGTGGTGTTTCTTTTCAACCAGACTATACAACCGAGTGTAGTCGGCATTATATGATCGAGTGCAATGTATTTTCAATCAAGATTATGCGATCAAGTATAATCAGCATCATTTGACCAAGTTTGATGTTTCTTTTCAATCAGACTATACGACTGAGTGTAGTTGACATAGTTCAATCAAGTGCAATGTATCCTCAATCAAGATTATATGACTGAGTATAATCAACATCATACGACTGAGTTTGGTGTTTTTTTTCAATCAGACTATACGACCGAGTGTAGTTGATATTGTATGGTCGAGTGCAATGTATCCTCAATCAAGATTATACGACTAAGTATAATTGACATCATACGATCGAGTGTGATGTTTCTTTTCAGCCTATACGATTAAGTGTAGTCAGCATTGTACGACCGAGTGTAATGTATTTTAAATCAAGATTATACAATTGAGTATAATCGGCATCATACGACCGAGTGTGGTGTTTCTTTTCAATATAGACTATACGACTGAGTATAGTCGACATTGTACGACCGAGTGCAATGATTTCCTTTCACCCAGGACTATATGATTGAGTATAGTTAATATCATATGACTGAGTATGATATGTCATTTCAAATCAATGTTGTATGTCCGAGTATAGCAAGATCATAAGCAAATGCTTCACAGAGCACAGGTAAGTATCCTAACTTTCAATTAAGAAATTGAGTGCTAGTTTACTTTGCTGCAATTTGTCAAGCAAACAACGATAAAGGGGGGCAATTGTAGACACCCAATTTTAGGATGATGAGTTATGGATACGACAAAAGACTCCAATGATGAAAATGTCATGAATAGGTCTTTAATATTTGAACTTTGAAACTTTAGGGGTCTGATTTCATTTTTCAAAGAAAGAATTTAATTTTTTTCATGGACTAAATTGTAATATTTTTTAAGGATCTAATTGCAAAACTTAAATTCTTTCATTGACCTTTTTGTAATTAGGAGAGAAAAAAAAGTAGTTAGAATTACACCTTTTTCGCCCAGGTTCTCAAATTTTTTAGAAAAAATCTTTTTCAAAATTGAATCCTAATTAGTATGAAATTCTCCTAAAATTATTTTGATAATGTTTTTAAGGAAATAGAAGTTTTTTAGGAATCAATTTATAACTAGAGTTTGAAGACGTATCCTTATATAAGGAGTGTTTTGGCTCTGAAAAAAGGAGGAAAAAAAAGGGTAGAAAAGAGTAGAGCAAAAAAAAGAAAAAAGAAAATAAAAGAGAGGAGGATATAAGGGAAAGGAAAAAACAGAAAAAGAAAGAGGGGAACAAAAAAAAAAGAGAAAAAAAAAAAGAAAAGAGCATTTGCATTCTCTACAAAAAATTCTTTTGCTTAATTGATTAATTGGAGATCTTTAGGGATTTTTGAAGAACAATATTTGAAGACTTATCAAGAACGGTGATTTTACAAAATTTGAGGAGCACTCCATTAAAATCATCCATAAGCATAATATTTTCCTTGTTATATTTTATTTGATTTATTTCTTTTTTTTTTGGATTTTATTTCTTTTTGATTTTATTATTAATTCACTAATAATAATTTTATTTTTTTAATTTTTATGGTGATTATGGAGGAAAATACATGATGATCATGTTTAGAGGATTAAACTTATGAGAAGTCCATGGAATGTCATGGATAAGGCCTTGTAAATTTAGTTTTTAGGTCTTTTTTATTTTTCATTTAATTTCTTTATTTTATTTATGTTTTTGGGGTGGTATTAATTATTTTTATTATTCTTTTCAATAGATTATTGTAATAGCTGCAATAGTGGAAATGGTGGAATTATGTGTGTGGTTGCTTATTTATTTTAATTAATTGATTAGTAAAATTAGGGTTTCAATTGGGCAATTAATTAAAATCAATGGAGGAAGTAAACTAATTTAGGTGCATGTTAAGTAAAATTAGGGTTTTAGCAAGAATAATTAATTGTTTTTTTATCTTTTATTTAATTATTTTAATATGTTTTATTTGTTTTTGGGTTGTTTTATTTGTTTTTATATGTTTTGGGCCTTAAGCCCATAGTAGATTCTAATCCACTTAAATAAATTTAGGTTTTTAGGTTTAATTAATTAAAATGCATTAGGCCTATAATTAATTAGATTTTAGGTTAGAGATAACTTAGACCCATTTAGCAAATTAGATATAAGCCCATCTAATTTAATAAAATTAATTAGACTTAGCACATTAAATTAAACCCTTTTTCATAACTTGTAGATTTAAGATCACCTTAGAATTAAAACATGTACAATTAGGTCCACTAATTTAAATACTCTATAATTTGTAGATTTAGGCCCATTTTTAGAATTAAAATAAATAGACTTAGTGTCACGACCCAAAACAGGGGCTATGACCGGCGTTAGGGAACATGAATTCTTTTGAATCCGGAACCTGTAGCAAGCCTTAAAATAAAATAAAACATGCAATAATAATAATAACATAATTAAAATAATCTGCAGTGAAAATAAATCATAAATAAAATAAAATAATAATCTGCCAATGATATTAAACCGAACATCTTTATCTCATATATATAAATATTCCTTTAATAAAAATTTCAGTTCAAATATTTGAAATACATAACTCACACAAACAAATACATCACCCTTTAACAATTTTACAACTACTGCAGTGTCTAGATTATAAAACAAAGCTCAGATAAGCAGTTTACATAATGAAGCCGGGGCGGAAGAAATTCGGCATATAGGTCTGCTACTGAGGTCTGAAGATGATGACTCTCCTGAAAAATAGTCAATGGAGGGGAGTCAGATCTCACTGAGTGAATATATGCATACTAAATGACAATGCACATAGTCAGTATATATAATAAATATATATACAGGCAATTACACACAGATGCAGCAAAATCATTTTTATATATTTTCTGAAAATCACTGTTTATGAAGGATCAAATAGAACTCTAGAAAAATCACAACCTCAAATAGTGTTAGACAACACTCTAGCCATACAAGCTCACTTATTCCAAATATATTCACTTGTTCCATTAAGTCAACCGAGCTCCAGCAATCTAACTGTCAGTGTGATTGGTCCTGAGACACTTGGTCAACCGAGCTACAACAATCACACTCCCAAATCATATCACACATCAAATAAATCAATCCAATCAATATCCACAAATAGGTTAGTAATATAGCCTAAATGCTATCAGCGTATCGGTACGTACTCGGTCCTAGTGCTGCCCACTAGGTAGAACGTTCTATTGATATCCTTCATTTTAAATATAAAACATACATTCATAAATAAATGATGCATGAATTTGAAATAAATAGCAACATAAACCATATATATACTAGAAATATACCAAAAATAAACCAAGTATATTCCAAGTATATATACGTCAAATAAATCATATATATTTGCAAAATAAACTATAAATATATTTAAAAACATTTTAAGTATAAATGGTTAATAAAACATGCATATAATTTAAAATATATCAAAAGTATACCAAAAATAAACCTAATTACTAATTAAATCATTTATGCATATTTTATCAAAATAAACCATACATTTCTAAAATATGCACCCTAAAACACATATATATATAAAATAATAATGCACTATTTATTGCGCTCCACAAGATGGGTCCGACGGGCCTGGTCCACTAGGCCTCGTTCTCGGCGCAACTAAACAAACAAATGACAATAGAAAAATCAGAATAAATCTAACGAAAAATCCTAGAAACTCGATCTAGAATACTAAACACAGAATTAGAATAGGAATTCGACCGGACATCACGTTTTACGAGAATTCTATAGAAAATCCGACAAAACCTCCCTTGTAAAATGGACATCTCTCTACTCAAAGAGTAGAGCAGATCTTGTAAAGAAATACACTTCAAAAATAGACACAGAATTCATAATCACAATCCTTCGGTCGGACTCCAAACTACAATTTACCGACTGAGGTCCACAATTCACAGAACAAATACAAAAATATCAAAAATGCCCTTATATAATAAAAATACATTTTATAAATCCAAATTACATAATTAACCCTAAAACATGTTAAAAATCGATAAAAACTCATTTATTTAGAAAAATCGTATATTATATATATAATTTGAAAATAATTTATGAAAAATAGTTTTAATTAGTTAAAAATACTAAATAATTTGTAGAAATCATTTTTATACCTTAAATAACTATTAAAACCAATTTAATTACATTTTTAACAAATTTAGTATCAAATTACCAAAATACCCCTATATATATAAATTTACTAAAATTAGTCAAAAATTCACCAAAAATAATATAATTACTCAAAATTAATTTTCTCAACATATAATTCAATAATATCAATAAATATACTCAATTAACCAATTAATTTCAATTAAACACATAATTAACCTAATTTTCCAAAATTACATAAATTTAATAAATTCCAAATAAATATATAAAAATTCAAAAAAATTATAAATAAATTTCTAAAATGCATTTAAACACCTATAATCACCATAAAACACAAATTCATAATTTAATTAATTAATTTTTGAAAATTAGAAAATATTAATAAAATAATAAAAAATTCACAAAAATCAAAATAAATTCCAAAAATTCCAAAACAAATTACCAAAAGTAGATTGAGCTACAAGGATCAAAGTTTGTGAAGGGATTTTTCTTGAATCAATCAAATTAAAGCTCAAAAAAATCAAGAACCCTAATAGGCCGAAATTGCAAAATTGAAACCTAGGGAAATCTAGACCATTTTAAGTGAAACAAAGCTTGGAATCACACTCACTGGAGCTCAAGGAGAAGATAGAGACTAACGGTGTCAAAAACGGTGGCCGAAATCGGCTTGATCGACGATGGCTTGAAGTTTTGGTTTTTCAGCAATAATAGGGTGAAACGGCGCCGGAGAAGAGAAGAGAGGGTGGCGGAGCTGCTGCTTGGGAAGGGCGGAGCTCAGGGTGGCACACCGATGGCCTAAAAATGGGATGACAGGCAGTGAGGGAGGCGAAAACAAATCGGGGAAGTGAGGAAGGGGACAATGGCAATATTGTAATTAAGTTGAACTTTATTTTTGATAATGGTTTAATATGTATATATGTATATATATATATATGTCATACTTTATATTATAACAATATATAATATCACACACACAATAAATATTCACCACACACATATTTTAATAGTATATACACATATATAATTAATTAATTAATTTTAAAACTAAATAATAAAAATTAATTTAATTAATTAAACCCTAATTTACTTTAAATAAATACACATATATATACATGTTATTTAGAACTTTAAATTATGTATGAGTTCATGTGAATTTGTAAAACTAGTCAAAATAATTAATATTAAATTATTTACGTCTTAATTTCCCCGAAAATACAATTTTCGGGAAAATTTTATGTAAATCTCTTAAAATAAATGAAAAATAATTAAAAATTAGCTTTAATAAATATCAAACTCATAAAATATCATAAATATATACAAAAATTATTAACACTGCATATCCCGATGCAGTATAAAAATATTTAAAAACTCGGGATATCACACTAGGTCCATTTAATTAAATTAAATGGAATTAGGCCCTTTAGGCTCACTTATTAACAAATGTAGATTTAGCTCATTTAATTAAAACCAATGTAGATTAGACTAACTTAGGGATTGTAGTGAATGTATTATTTACTTGTGTTTTCATGACTAGTTTACCTTAGAGTTAATTAGTAGAATAAGGGTTTATATGAAACTGCATGTAAATAGAGGATAATATAATAATCATAAAGTAATTCTAAAAGAACAAAAGACTGAAAGAAGTTGGTATTCTGTATCCAGAATCTCCTGGTTGTGGTGCTAGCTTTCTTTTAGGGAATCAAGTACCACCTTTTCGATTTGTCCCAGTTATTACCCTGGGTGGAGACTCCTCATCTCCATGCCATGTCTTTGTGATGGTGGTTAGTGTGTTCTCTAGAGCCCTGAGCTCAAACAGTGTTGCGATTACTAAAATTTTGGGCATGCACTAAACCCCACTATCTACAGATAGTGAACCATCATAAGAATCCACTTTTATTATGCCTGAAATGTTAGTGTGTAATGATAACCCCACTCCTCCATCTATTATAAAATTACCCAAGCTAGAGTTTAAATCGCTACCTACCCATTTAAGATACACCTTTTTAGGGGAGGGAAACACTTTACGTATTATCATTTCTAATAAGCTATCCATTAAACAAGAGAAAAGGATATGTGAAATAGTAAGAAATAAGGTGAAGTCCATTAGGTGGAAAATTTTAAATATAAAAGGGATTAGCCTTTCAATTGTTATGCATAGAATCCATATGTAAGAGGGGAGTAGAGTTGTCATAGCAAGATAAAAGTGCTTAAATCCAAACATGAAAGAGGTGGTTAAAAGAATATTGTCAAGTAGTTGGATATAGGCATTACCTACCCAATTTCTGATTATGAGTGGGTAAGCCCAGTGCAGTGTGTATCGAAGAAGAGTGGAATGATTATTATAGAAAATGAAGCAGGTGAGTTGATTTCAAAAAGGATGGCTAATGAGTGGATAGTATGTATTGACTACCAAAAATTAAAATCAACCACAAGGAAGGACCATTTTCCTCTTTCATTCATTGACTAAATATTAGAGAGGATAACAGGACATGCATACTACTATTTCTTGGATGGTTATTCGGGTTACAACCATATTTTTATTTTTTCAAAGGATAAAAAGAAAACAACATTCACATGTCCATATGGAACTTTTTCTTACTAATGCATGCCTATCGAACTATGCAACGCACCATCTACTTTTCAAAGATGTATGATAGCAATTTTTTTATCTCATTGAGAAAATTATGAAGGTATTTATGGATGACTTCTCTATTTTTGGTGATTCTTTTGACTTATGTTTGTCTAACCATAATAGGGTCTGAAAAAAATATGAAGAAGCTAACCTTATTCTTAATTAGGAAAAGTGTTATTTTATGGTAAAGGAAGGGATAGTCCTTGGTCATAAGATTTTAAGTGCAGGAATCGAGGTAGATCGAGGTAAATCGAGATTATTAAGAATTTCTAAGACATGTGGGTTTTTAATGATGATTGTTTAAATGCTTTTAGTAGGTTAAAGGAGGCTTTGGTTTCAACCCTAATTATTTCACTTTCGGATTACGCACTTCCTTTTAAGATTTTATGCGACATTAGTGACCATGCTATGGGGGCAGTGCTTGGTCAGAGGAAAGACAACAAGCTCCATGTCATATATTATGCAAGTAGAACTCTTGCACATGTGCAGTTAAACTGCACCACAACTGAGAAAGAGATGCTGGTGATGGTTTTTACGATTAACAAATTCAGGTTTTACTTACTTGGTTCAAAGGTTATTATTTTCACTAATCATGCTATAATAAAATATCTCTTAGCTAAGAAGGATGTAAAAACACGTCTTAATCATTGGGTGTTACTTTTACAAGAGTTTAACTTGGAGATCAAAGACAAGAAAGGTTTTAAGAATGTTGTAGCTGACCATTTGTCCAAATTAGAGGTTAAAAATAAATGAAACAAGAAAGGGACATCAATGATGAATTTCTTGATGCTTTATTGTTAGCAGTTCAGTATTTTTATGCTCCATGGTTTGCAGACATCACCAACTATTTAGCATATGGAGTGTTACCGTAAGAATTCTCATATTAATAAAGGAAGCATTTCCTCTATGCGGTGAAGCACTATCTGTGGGAGGATCCATTTCTCTACAAGACTTATAGAGATGGGCTGATTAGAATGTGTGTTCTTGAAATTAAAATGTTGGAAATTTTATCTCATTTTCATGATTCTGCATATAGTGGGCATTTTAGAGCAATAAAAAATGCTGCAAAGGTGTTGGAAAGTGATTTTTTCTTGCCTAATTTATGTAAAGATACCAAGGAGTATGTGGAACACTGTGATAAATGTCAAAGATATGGGAATATCTCTAAAAGTAATGAAATGACACTCACATTAATTCATGAAGTGGAGATTTTTTACGTTTGGGGATTAGATTTTATAAGTCCCTTTTAATCATCTTTTGGGAATCAATACATCTTGGTTAGGGTAGACTATGTGTCTAAATAGGTGGAAGCTATTCCTTCACCTACAAATGATGCTAAAGTGGTGATAAAATTTTTTAAGAAATTATTCATCAAATTTAGAGTACCTCGAGCTATGATTAGTGATGGAGGCTCACACTTTAGCAATAAACACTTTGAGTTATTACTTAAAAGGTACAAAGTTCACCATAGAGTTACTACCCCATATCACCCTTATACCAATAGTCAAGTAGAGGTCACCAATAAGGAAATAAAGAAAATTTTAGAGAAAATAGTGGGCTCTTCGAGGAAAGATTGTGCATCTAAATTGGATGATGCTTTATGGGCATATCGTATAGCATATAAAACTCCAATTGCTAGGTCTCCTTACTAATTAGTTTTTGTGAGAGCTTGTCATTTGTCGATGGGGCTTGAACATCAAGCTTATTAGGCCATTAAAGCATTGAAATTTGACATGAAGGCAACCAGTGAAAGATGTTTATTATAGCTCAAAGAGTTAGAAGAGTTTCGATTTCAAGCATATAAGAACACCAAACTCTTTAAGGAGAAAGCAAAATGGTGGCATGATGCTTATGTTCTCAAGAAAGAATTCATAATTGGTGATCTTGTTCTTCTATTTAATTCTAGGCTAAAGTTATTTTCGAGCAAAATAAGATCGAGGTGGAGTGCTCCATTCAAGGTGCAACAAGTTTTCTCTCATGGTGCACTTGAACTCATTAATTCTAAGGGAGAGTGTTTTGGAGTAAATGGATAGAGGTGCAAAGTGTATCAAGGATGATTTATGCCCAATGAGAAGGAAACTCTTTTCCTTCATCAACCTCAGTAAACAATTCCGATTTTGGTCATGTTATAGACCTAAACTTTAGCATTTTATTTTATTTCATTTTTTTTAATTGTTATTATCTATTTTCTTTGTGTGATGTATTTTTATGATGTCTTAGAATTCTTAAAAAGTTTAATAAGTGTGTTTTTTTTTCTTTTAGCTTTAATAGGAAAATAATCAATTAAATTTTGTTTTTGTAAGACCAAAATTCAGTTGCCATAGTAGCTCCGCTGCTATTGCATCCCTGCTAAATTCTTAAGTGCCTTTTGTGTAATATCACCATCAAAGGCTAGCTGTTATCACAACACTGCATTTATAAAAAAAAATTAATCAACCTAGCCTCTTCCTTTTCTCACTATTCATGTCTCTTTCCCATTTTCCTTTCCTTTTCCTTTTAAATCCCTAGTACCTTAAATTTTCCATATTCTTATTCTCATTCTCCCATCATTTTCTTTTTCTCTTTTAAATTGCTTCTTTCCCATTAAACTCTTTTCAATTTAATTATTCACTTTGCATTACCCATTAAACATTTCATTTTCTCATAAAAATTTCTTTCATTGTCATTTTTCTTTTTTTCCTTCATAATACCAAGAACTAAAAATGCAGCCAAGCAATTTAGGAGTTCAATGGAAGGCACAAGTAAGGGAAAGAATGTAATAGAAGACATGAAGAGGTAATTGACCTTGCCTAAGAGTATAATGCTCTATCTCCTATCAAAATTCATGAAGATGATAAAAGGTATGCAATTCTTAGCTCAAGAAAAATGTCCACTTGCAAATATTTTGAGTAAATTAAGCATTAAGGATGATATATATAGATTATGTGGTAGATTAGGGTAGGTTAAATTTTTTTCTACACCATTTGACCCCTATAAAGAAATCACACTCGAGTTCTTTACCACTTTGCATTTAATTAAAAATAGTGATAAGCATTTGAGTTTTAGATTGTTTGGTAAAGATTATCAAGTCAATTATGAAATCATTGATCAAGCGTTTAGTTTTCCTAAGAATGGCATTTATCAACCCCCTAAAACCTATGATCTCAAGGCTTTTTGGCATCAAATTTCAAAGGAGGATGAGTATAAGGGTACACATATTACACCTAATGGGTTAATTACTAATCATCAGTATTTAATCAT
Source organism: Mallotus nudiflorus (assembly GCA_947683625.1). NCBI lineage: Eukaryota > Viridiplantae > Streptophyta > Magnoliopsida > Malpighiales > Euphorbiaceae > Mallotus > Mallotus nudiflorus. Next base: position 222,914 of record CANTUR010000873.1, on the reverse strand, counting down.
TCATAAATTTATGTGATATGAAATTTTTAGGAAAACTAATGGACATAAAGTGTTAAAACTAGAGTTATTCTTTCTATAGTGCATGTATACTAAAACCAAAGTCTCTACTATATATTTTATATTTTATAGTTTATGGAATATTGTGAATTCATCTCGTGTTGTCATTTTTATAGGTCATATTGTGACCAGTCTTGCTTTGCATTTTAGTGCTTTTAATCCATATACTACTAACGTGTTCCTTGTAGAAGTGGGCACATTTCACTATTCTTTTCTATCTCGTGCTGAAATTATTACGAGTCAAAATGAGTTACAAGCACCAAATACTCATAAATGCTACCATTTACGATGTACCACAGAAGATCGTGCATCTGTTCCTATTCTAGAGGTTGACACCATTGAAGATAAAGACAATTCTGCAAATGAAAATAGGGGTTTGTAAAAAGTCTTGGAAAAGTTGGAAGCCATGGAAAAAAAATAGATGCTAAGTTATAAGCAATGGAGAGGAAAATCAATGACCAATATGATGCACTAGATTATCATATTGATTTTCTAAACAAAGAGATAGACTACCATAATTTCATGCTCATGAAGTATATTGACTTGTTGGGTTTAGAAGTACCTTCGCCAACACCTCTATCTTCACTAAAATCACCATCTTAGGAGAGTCTTTTTTACTTTTTTTATTAAGTTTTTTCTTTAATTTTCTTTGTAGTGTTGCTTTGTTTTGTGTGTCACATTTATGTTTCATATTGAGGGCAATGTGAAATTTAAGTGTAGGGGTATTATGGGTGCATGTTGTATATTGGTATATTCATGTGTTTTATTTTATTTTAATTTATCTCTATTTATTTTATTATGTTTTATTGCATTATATTCATGTATAGGGTATAAGTATAATCAATTCTCCCCACAACTTTGATGTTTTCAACTTATTAATCTTATGAGCTTGGCCGATTGGTATAGTTTTTTTTATTAATTTATTTAATGTCCATTTAATGTTTGATTTGAGTTTTTTAAGTATTATGAGTAAATTGCGGTTAAGAACATATTTTTATTTTTTAATGAATCTAATGCTTACTCTTTTGTTTAAATGTTTAAATGTGCATAATTTAAGAGGAATTACAAAAGTAGCGGGCTAGGTAGCTTGAGTTATTAGAATTACTTAGAGTTAAAAAAATTGTAAATTAGCTATAGAATGGAGCTAAAATCTTTTATTCAATTTTATAGATACTCCTTTACTTCAATACTCTTCAAAGAGTACAAGTATTCTGTAAAAGACCTTTCGGAGGGTTCCATGCTCAGTAGTGCAAGAAAGGCGGGAGAATTATGATGATTGGGACATAAACAAGCAAAATTATTTATAAAAAAAAATCTTTTTTGTGTCTTGTAAAGGTTGTTCTAATAAAAAGAGTTGTCTTGCTTGTTTTCTTTCTTTATAAATCCTTATTTATGCACATTTTTATTTTAAACGAGAAAGTTTGCTATCCACTTGGTAATTTTTATATATGTTCTTGATCATGAGATGCTTGTTTTATTTTTATGATTTAAATTTCTATTAAGTGGAGATTTTATTAGTTTGTCAAGTTAAAATGGATTAATGTGCCAATTTCGTGTTGTTAATACTTATTGTTTTCATTTTTCTTGAGGACAAGCAAGAAGCTAAGTGTGAGAGTATTGGATTATATATTAATTGTAGTAATTTTTAAGCATTCTAGTGCATATTTTAAGTATGTTTTAATCATTTTTTTTAGTGGAATTAGTTTACTTATCATGTTTTAGTTTGTTTTTTAGAATGGAAATGTCATCTCAAATTTGAAGGAAATAAGCATTTTGAGAGGAGTATCCAATGTAGTTGCATTTAATCATTGGTTTTGTTCAATTTTTAATTGGCAAAACATGATGAAGGAACATACTTATGGAAGAAAAAGAGGAGATAATAATGATAAAGGAGACATACTTATGAAAGGAAAAGAAGAAATATAATGACGAAGGAGACATACTTATGAAAGGAAAAGAAGAAATATAATGATGAACGAGACATACTTGTGAAAGGAAAAGAAGAAATTTAATGATTAAGGGGACATACTTATGAAAGAAGACACAATTATGAAATAAAAATAAAATGAAAATAACTAAATAAATAAATAACAAGAGTAAATGATAGATAAAATGAGTAGAAGGTAACGAGATGAGAAGAGAAGGAGTTTTTATCAAGGCAGAATGTAGAGAGGAAGAGAATATTGAAGTTTTTTGGAGAAGAGCTTCATTAAAAGAGTTCTTTCTTTCCTTTATTTTTTTTATGTTCTTAATGTATTTTATTTTTGGATTTGAGAACATGATGAATATTATGTTAGTTAATTTTATTTATGTTGGAGATTGTTGAATTTATTTTAATCTAAGTTGATTTATATATATTGGTTTTTATTTTAATTTGCATTAAGCATTCATTAAGCTTAATTGTTTATGATTTGACCATTCATAATTGATTTTTAATTAAGGTTAATTATTGAGAAATATTAATCTTAATAGAAATATGAATGCTTTATTAATTGATTTAAATCTATAGATAGCTTAAATTATTTTAATTTCAATTGGTTTTTGCTTTATGATTTATTTACTTTGATTAGGTTTTAATTTAGTGAAAATTAGTTATAGCCTTTTCAATTAATAGAAATATATTAAGTAATTTTTACTTGAGAAAGATTAATTACTACATTTGAACCTCTAAGAATTGCAATGGAAAGAAGACTAATTTGTTGTAATCACCTTAATTAAAATCTAGCGATACAATCCCTAACATCATTCTTATCATTTTCTTGTTAAAATTTAAATTAATTGATTTTATTCTTTAGTTTTATTTTAGCTATTAAAAATTAGCCATTATAATTCACTTAGTATTTGATTTTTAAACAAGTTAAAAACAAAATTAATAGTTGGATAGACATTCAATCCTTATGGGATCGACTTGTACTTATTCTATATTACTTGATGAACTCGTATGCTTACGAGAACCAATCAACTTGGTTTTGGCTTACTCCATCTTTCTTGTGGAGTAACATTCTTCAAACTCTTAGTTGGACTTCTATTTGAAAGATATACTACACAAGCAACTGCTTCAACCCAAAATTCCTCTGGTATATTTTTATTGTTCAACATTAACCTGGCCATGTTGACGATTGTACAGTTCTTCCTTTTAGCAACTCCATTTTATTGGGGTGATTTTTGAACTATTAGAAAATAACAAATTCCATGAAATTCACAAAAATTTTGAAACTCATTAAATGTGAATTCTCCTCTTATGTCAATCCTTAGGGATTTAATTTTGTGCTTACTTTCTTTTTCAACGACTACTTTAAATTTTTTAAAAGCATTAAAAGCCTCAGATTTATTTTTTAAGAAGTAAACCCATGTCTTTCTGTTGTAGTCATTAATAAATAGCACAAAATAAGAACTTCTGCCCAATGACTAAGGTTTGATAGGACCACACACACCTACATGAATAAGTTAGAGTGGCTTAGTAGCTCTTGAGATTGATTGCTTTGGAAAACTCTTTCTTGAATGCTTCCCAAGTACACAAGCTTCACATAGTTGATTAAGATGATTAATTATTGGAATTCCCTTTACCATTTTCTTTTCTTCCAAAGCTTTTAGACTTTTAAAATTTAGGTGACCAAATCTTATATGCCAAATCCATGATGAATCTTCCACATAAATCTTTAAACAAACATATTCAATTATCCGTAAGTGTAATTTGAACATCCAATTATTCATCATTGTAACCTTTGCAAGAAGGTCACCATTATGATTCTTAAGCCAAAGTGTACGTACGACCTTCAAACCCGATATTCAAAATATTACTTTTAATTTGGGAATGTAATAGACATCGTGGACAATTTTATGATTTTCATCTTTTACTTGAAATATGATAGTTCCTTTACCTTTGATCTAACTTTTGTATTATCACCAAAGTTTACATTGCATGTTACTTTGGTGTTCAAATCCATAAACTTGCTTTTATCACTGGTTATGTGATTACTGGCTCCATTATCAAGATACTATATATTCTTCTCTCCTACAATTTTTTCCTTAAAAGAAAGAAATAAGGTTGGTTCTTCTACATCCTCTACATGCTCTACAAGCTTTATTTCTTTCTCTATACCCTTCAATTTGACACTTCTAAGAGTAATGGCCAATATTGCCACAAGAGTAATACTCTACTTGAGTTTTGTCATTTTTTCTTTCATTAATGACCAATCTTGCCACAACAGTGACACTCTACTTGAGTTTTGTCATTTTTTCTTTCATTATATCTCCTAAAATTACCTCTTCCTCTTCTATGGCCTCTTTGGAAATTTTGATTTCTAATTCCATTTGAAAAATTTTGGTCATTTTGTCCTTGACCATGCCCACGTCCATGTCCATATTCATGAGCCTTTTCATGTGGTTGTCCACGACCACCTATAGCAGAAGAATTTCCTTTAGATTTGAAAGAGAATTTCACTAGCAAGGCTTGATCATCTTGCTCTTACTTGCGCCGATTCATTCTCTCCTCATGGGCTCGCAATGACCCACTCAATTCATCAACTGTCAAAATCTCTAAGTCATTAGACTCTTCAATGGCAACCACTACATGTTTGAACTTCATGTTAAGAGAGTATAGAATCTTCTCTACCACACGAACATCTTGCATGGTTTCTCTACGTCTCTTCATTTGATTCACCACTACGAGAACTCTTGTGGTGTAAGTAGTTATGGTTTCACTCTCTTTCATAAATGGTGATTCAAACTCAACCCTTAGAGTTTGAAGCCGAATATTCTTTGCTTTATCAACTCCTAAAGTAAAATTTCAAAAAGTCTCCCATGCTTTTTTAGATGTGGTGTCATTAGCAATTTTCTCAAACATGTCATCATCCACACCTTGATGAACGATGGTGAGTGCACATGGATCTTTCTTCCTCTCCTTCTCCAAAGCTTGCCTTTGGGTTTGATTTATTGTTTCTTCATTTTGTAGTTCCTCAACACCTTTCTCAACTGCATCCCACACTCCTTGAAAACTAAGGATAGCTTTCATTCTAATTGACCAATTTTCGTAATTGGTCTTGTTGAGTTGTAGGTATTGGAAGGAAAGAGAGGTTTCCTTTGATGCCATTCTTCAATTTTATAGCTTTGATACCACTTTGTTGGAAGCAGATGGGCACTTATTAAATTCACATACACAAATAAGGAAGTAGGAAGAATAAGGAAAAACTCAATGAATACACTTTTTATTCTCCATGTTACAATCAATTCTTTAACATACTAAAAATATAAATAGTTAAATAAATTTCCTTCGTAAACTTTAAACAATAATTGTTATTTAAAATTAACTCATACTAAATATAGATATATTAATTTCAAGTTTAATATTTAACAGCTTCATGGCTCGATGGCATCATCCTTAGACAGTAGCTGTGATAAAAAGAATAAAAATTAGATATATATCTCAGTTAACCTTCCTGAACCGAAACAAGTACAAGAAAATTTACCTGCCATTTGAAGTTCTTTCTCCCCACCATATCCGGTCCCAAGAAGTTTATTTCTCATGGAAGAGAGCTGAACAACAACATCACAAATATTCATGCGCTCTTGTGGCGATTCAGCTGAGCAATTGATTCCAATTTCAAATATTGAAATCATGCACTCAATGAGGTTGTTGTTGTTTCTCCTGTTCATTAAATTATGGTGTCGATTTGGTGTTGCATTTACGTCCATTTGCATTTCAAGAATCTTGCAATCTATAATCTCTGTCATTGCCTGTTCATGCAAACCTTTCTTGACAAAATTGTGAAGGGTTAGACCCTCTTTGAACATGTCATCAGTTGGCATTTTTCCTGTAAACATCTCCAACACTAATATGCCAAAGCTAAATATATCACCATACATTGATACATCGCTTCCTAGTCCATACTCTGAAACAAGGTAAAATGAGATAACCAACTGCGGTTAGTCCATACATCCCTTCTTAGTCGAGTTGGTAACAAAAATTAACGATAAAACTAACTGTGGTTAGCAATAAAATGAATTTACCTGGAGGACAATAACCGACAGTTCCTCTAGCCCCAATAGAACTGAATTGATTTGCAGCAGAATCGGGTTTCGCATCAGACAGGAATTTCACTAACCCAAAATCACTCACATGTGCAGTCATGTCTTTGTCAAGAAGAACATTGCTGGGTTTCAGATCACAGTGAACAATTGGTGTTCCAGAATGAAAGTGAAGATACTCCAGTGCACAAGCAATATCAATGGAAATGTTCAGTCTTTGGAGAACACTCAAAGACCTAAGCACTTCATGTGATTTAAGTGTACTTGGATGCATCCAATCATCTAAGCTCCCATTATCCATGAACTCGTAAACCAAAGCTTTGAAATCATTGCCTTGATAATCCGCACTTGAACAAGCTGTGAGTACTTTTACAAGATTTCGATGCCTGACATTTCTTAGGATCTCGCATTCAGCTAGAAAACTCTTTGCAGCTCCTCGATGCATAAGGTTAAGCACTTTCACTGCAATAACAAGTCCATTTTCATCAAGAATACCTTTGTATACAGACCCAAAGCCGCCTGAACCAATCAAATTATACGAAGAAAATCCATTTGTGGCTTTAAAGAGGCTTTGGTAAGACAACCTTAATAGCCCTTTGCCAAAAGAGCTTGATGCAGATTCTAGTTGGCTCTTTCTTGACCTCTGCCAAAGAAATAAACAAGAAAGTGCTAATGCTGTGCCTACGAGAGCAGAAACGACAGTGATCAGTATCTTCAGCTTTACTGCGAGCCTCCATTTTGGTTTTTCAGATTTGCAGGCAGGTAAACCAAAATCGCCTATACCACCACACAGATTCTTGTTTCCTTCTATGAAAGCTGCACTTGCATTACTCTTGAAAAAGCCTTGTATTGGCACCATACCTTCAAAATCATTAAAAGATATATCCACCCACTCCATTAATTTAAATCCTGTCAAAAACTCAGGAATCTTCCCTGACAAATTGTTGTGAGAAAGATTCAATTCTCGAATGCCTCTCAACGAACTTAAGGATGAAGGAATAGAACCTTGAAACAAGTTGGCATCCATGTATAAGCTTTCTAGACTTGCACAGCTGCCAAGACCAGCAGGAATTTGTCCTGATAACATGTTCTCGCTGAGCTTCAGATTTCCTAGTTGTTTCAACTTTTCTACTTCATTGGGAAGTGAACCATACACATGATTTTTAGACAAATCAAGAGCTATTGCTGAGGAAATTTCAAAAATTTGCAGAGGTATGGGACCAGTGAGATTGTTATTAGAAACATCTAAAATTAGTAAATTTTTGCAATTCCCAAGACTTGGAGGGATCATGCCTTGAAGATTATTGTAAGATAAAGCAACTTCAATCAAATTTGTCAGGTTTCCTAGAGAGGATGGAATATTTCCAAAGAAATTATTTCCTATCAAATAAAGTAGTTTTAGATTCTTAAGTTTTGCAATGGTTGATGGAATTGTACCCGAGAGATTGTTCAATGATGCCTCAAGAACTTCCAAGTTAACAAGATTCCCTATTTCAGCTGGTATGTTTCCAAGTATGTGATTTTCTCCAATAGAAAACATTTCGAGCTTGTTTGAAAGGTTGGCGACGTGTTCAGGCAGCTTCCCTCCAAAGTTATTCGTGGTTATAGCTAGTACTCTCAAAGCAGTGGCATTTGTCAAATCGGAAAGAAACTTCAAGTCATCAGCTTTCCCACTTCCTAAATGGTTATCAGCAATGGTGAAATATGAAAGTTTATTCAACTTTTTGAGAGATGGGATACTTCCAGTAAGATTATTGTTGCGTAATTGAAAATTCTCTAGATTTGAGGCATTGGTTATTGAGGTTGGAATAAATCCAGTGAATTGGTTGGAACCAATGGAAAAGAATCGGAGTTGTGGAAGAGAGATGCCTAAGTTCATTGGGAGAGTGCCCTGTAATTGATTTTGTCCCAAGTCTAAATCCTTGATCGAAGAGAGATTGAATATTGAAGGAGGAATGGTACCCGAAAATAGATTATTGGCCACGAACAAAACTTTTAGATGCATCAATCGCCCTAAGGATTCAGGTAAAACTCCATGCAAATTGTTTAGAGAGAAATAGATTGTCTCAAGAGATGTTACATTCCCGAGAGAGGGAGGGACAGTTCCTCTAAGATTATTGAGTGCCAAAAAGAGTTCTGTGAGCTTCGTCAAGGAGGCAATCTCCCAGGGGACTTCCCCAACCAGCTTGTTGTTATCTAAATATATTTCACGAAGGTTAGAACAAGCAGATATGTTGTCAGGAATTTGGCCACCAATTGAATTGTTGTAAAGAGACAAGATTTGCAGTCTACGCAAATGAGCTATCTGAGGAGGAATTTCATGGGTGAAGCTGTTATTTTCAAGCCTCAAAGCTCTTAAAAAGCTGAGATTGCCAACATGTGGTGATATGGAACCTGAAAGTTTGAGCGACCTCAGCTTTAACACTGTCACCCTTTGGTGCCTCCGTCCACATGTGACGCCATACCACTGGCAGAAATGAAGAGAGATATTCCATGAATTCATCATACCAAGAGGATCATCAGTTATCTTGGCCTTGAATTCCAGCAACGCAAGTCTATCTGTCTCGTTATTGGTGTTGCTGATGGCAAAGGCTGCAGGCAACAACAGTACCAACAACAGATTGATACGAATAGCAAGAAGAATGCTCCTGCAACTGCAAGAAAGCCCCATTTTACAGTTTAGGAGTGGTTGATATTGGTATGGAGGAGGAAAAATTAAGGCTCTGGATTTGAAAGGTTGTTTTCAGTGGGTACTATGATGCATTATGATATAGCTAAATAAGTAGCGGTTTTGAGTGGGGACGACTGTGAATTTTCTTTTCTATAGAACTCTAGAAGGTTTTCTTGTTTTTTATAATTTTATTTCGACGATTTAATTTTCATAAAATATTCAAATTTAGTTTGTTTTTAGGATTATTCTAATTTAGTTAATGATTAGCAATCTTAATACAAATACATATTTAGGAAAAATCAAATAGAAATAATTATAAAATATCAAATTTGCTAAATGTAATTTTTTACAAAAAGTATAATGTGCTTGTAGACTTTAAAAAAAAGTTTGAAAGGCATTAAATTTTAATATAAATTAAGAGAATTATTAGAATAATCAATGTGAATGCATGACCTTAACATTATTGGCAAGACTTTACTTTTGTTATATTTTCCAAGTCAATGGATAGCTCAAGACTTATTGATATATTTTAAAAAGATATATCGATATAAAAAAATTAAAACTTTCTTGTTTTATATAATTTTATTTCAACGATTTAATTTTCATAAAATATTGTAATTTGTTTTTTTAGGATTATTCTAATTTAGTTAATAATTAAGAGCATCTCCAATGTACTCTTTACTTCACTTAAATTTTATATTATAAAAAGTGATTGAAAAAATAGGATTCCAACTTACTTTTTATTTCTAAATTATAAATTATATAATTAGTTTAACTTTCTACATGTAGACAGATAAAATTTATTCTCTATCTCATTTTCTATATAAAGGTTAATTAATACACCTCTATTTTCTATATATATTATTTTTTTCTATTGGCTTCTTTTATTACCTAATTTTTTTCTTTTTCCATATTCAAAAATTAAAATTAAATGCTTTTAGGATAAAGTAAAATAAAGAGTAAAAATATAAAGAATGCATTGAGCTTAAATAAAATTGTTTACTCTTTATAAAGATTTCTTATAATACTCTTTATAACTAAGAATATGCTCTTTATTTTAAAGAGTACCATTGAAGATGCTCTAACAATCTTAATGCAAATACATTTTTAGAAAAAATAAAATAGAATTACTTATAAAATATCAAATTTGCTCTTTCTAAATTACTAAATTAATAGTGATATATTGATATAAAAAATTAAATTACATTTGTTATTTTTGACAATTTGAACCCAACTTTTGAAAAATGATTAAAATTAAATGATTATTTATACTAAAATTTATAACCACTTTGATTTTTTTTTTTTAATCAATAGGCCTTTTAAAAATATATTTAGAGAAATTGAGAAATGGGTCTTTTGAAATACAATAAAAATCAAAATAAATTAATTAATAATTTTGGGGCCAAAAAACTAATGAGTCAGTAAATTAATGAGTTATCAATTTATGTATTACATGTACAATATATAAATTTTAAAAAATTTATTTATGTGCTTACTAAATAAATTTTGTAAATGTATTTATTGTTTTTAAGAAGAAGATGAAGAAGAAGAAAATGAGGAGAGAAGAGAAGAAAATGAGGAGAAGCAGACGAAAAATATAATGTGCTTGTAGACTAAAAAAAAGTTTGAAAGGCAATTAAATTTTAATAGAAATTAAGAGAATTATTATTTATTAGAATAATCAATGTGAATGCATGACCTTAACATTATTGGCAAAACTTTACAATATTTTCCAAGTCAATGGGTAGCTTAGGGGCCATAGTTTGGGTTGGGGGTGGGGGCGTGGGGGAAGGGTGGTGCACCATATAAAGTTAGACTTGTTTGATTTATACACAAAAATTAGAATAAAAATGGAAAAAATATAATTATGATAAAAATTCTAATAAATTGTTCGATTCACTATAAAATTAGAATGATTTTCAATATTATTTATCAATCAAAATATTTTTACAGTTATTTTTTATATATTATAAATTAAAACTAAAATTATCTAATATAAAAATATTTTTAAAATTATTTATTTTACTAAAATATTATTATATTTCTGAAACTTATTCAAAAAATTATTTATTGTTTTAATAAATATTCTTTATTTAAATATTTTAATAATTATTATGAAACATAGAAAATTTTAATTTTTTGAACAAGATCAATATATCATTTAATAAATATATTAAAGATATATTTTCAAGTAAAAATTACTATGTTAACATTAAATAATAGATAGATATTTAATACATTACAAATAATATTTATAAGCATTTTCCTTTTTATTGCTAAGTTAAATTTTCTAAATTTTGATTTTATTAAAAACTTTGAAGTCTTTTTGAGATTTTTTTTTATCTTCGTTTTTAAATATTAAATTTTTTATTCAAATTTTTGATATATTTTATGTTGATTTAATTCAAAAACGTTGTGTTAAATTGATCTAAAAAATTGACAAGTTTTGTATTATATTGAACAAAATTCTGTATTAAATTAAATTTGTACTAATTTAGAAATTAAGTAAATGTTGACTGGGAAAATTAACCTTTGTCCCAAATTACAAGGGCAAGACGCCACAAGATATCGAAGTGGCAAAAAAAAAAAATTAAGTGATGCGTCATGTAACTTCTGAATCTAAGACAAAGTAGTAATGTAGTTTTAGATCACTAGCAACGGATACATTTAGAGTCTAATCCAACCAGAAGTTGGACCAATGATTCAGCTGGAGAACATAAGAGAAATAAAGGATAGAAGGAGAGAAGAAAGAAATCTTAGAAAAGGGAAAATAATTCTTATAACAATCAGCATGATTTAATCCATTGGGCTACAAGCAAATATACCTGTTGCAGACACCTTACAGTAGTGTAGTGCTACAATATAGCAAAAAGAGAAAACAAAATAGATAGACCAATCTATGCCTAATAGTTGGCATTCTTAGTGATAATTCTAAAGAATCCCTTAGTTACTAAAACGATTGAATCATTTACATAAAATGACAATTGCTTCTTTTTCCATGCATCAATCCCTTCCTTTTAAAGAACCTTGTCCATAAGGTTGACTTGCCTCTGCTGAATATCGAACAAGAATTCCTAGGTAGTTTCCTCAGGCAGTGCATCGGACCATTGAACAAGGACTTTGGTGGCAGCTTGGTTACCTCTCTTAACCAACTTCCTATCTAAGATTGCTACTGGAATATGTGGGGCATGCAATGGTACGGGTAAGTGAATAGTATTAGTAGTGTGAGAGGGTATAGATTTCTTCAGCTGCGATACATGGAAGACCGGATGGACACCTGCATTAGTAGATAGTTATAATTTATAGGCCACTGTCCCAATTTTTTCTTCCACATGAAAGGGACCAAAATAAAGAGGGGACAACTTATAGTTTTTCCTATGAGCCACACTTTGTTGTCTATATAGCTACAACTTCACATAAATGAAATCCCCAATGTTGAACACCCTATCAGTACGGTGAGAATTAGCCTGTTGCTTCATTTTGTGTTGAGCCTGTGAGAGGTGATGTTTCATGATTTAGAGCGCCAACTCCATGTCTTATAAGCATTGATCCACTGCTGCAAGTGAAGAATCCCCTGGAAAATAAGGAATATGCAAAGGAGGAGGCATCCCATATTCAACTTCAAAAGGGGTCAATTGTGTTGCTGAATGGTAGCTAGTATTGTACCACCATTCAGCAAGTGGTAGCCATTTGAGCCATTGTTCGGGATTCTCATAGTCACACACCTATCTCCAAGCACTTATTAACCACCTCAATTTGGCCATCGATCTAGGTGTGGTAGGTGGTGGATTTCATCAATTCTATCCCTTGAAGCTTAAACAATTCTTCCCAAAAGTTACTGATAAAGATGGGGTCTCTATCACTGACAATGGATGTCGACAGCCAGTGGAGTTTGAAAATATTAGCAAAAAATACTTAAGCCACTGTTGAACGAAAATAAGGGTGGCTAAGTGCGACGAAGTGTGGATATTTGCTAAGTCTATCTAACACTACCAAAATAACATCCTTCCTTTGAGATTTCGGTAACCCTTCAATGAAATCCATGTTGGTGTCAATCCAAATTCCTTCCGGTATCAGCAATGGCTATAGCAGCCGCCCTGGGGAACTAATATTCTCAGGCTTATAAGCTTGGTACACCGCACAGCCTCTCACATAGTTTCGTACATCCTTTTTTAAACCCTTCTAATAAAACAAGAGCTGCAGTCTTTTAGTCATAGCTTGGACCCCAGAGTGCCCACCCAAAGCAGAATCATGCATCAATTGGAGTAGCTTAAGCTTTAATGCTAGATCATTGTCAATTACTAGCCTCGCCTTCCTTCTAAGCAACCCACCATGCAGTGTATAAGGACTTAAACCTATCGCACCCTTTTGTAAGCCTTCCATGAGGAGTTGTATGTTAAAATCTTACTACCAACTAGTTTCAATTTCAGGGAGCAAGCTACTGACAGAAGTAGAGACCTTGAGAATAGCTATTTCTGCTGTAAGTAGCCTTGTATTTTCCCTTCTCTTTTTGTAAATAGTCTTAAAATCATAGCCATTAATTTTACTATGTATTTCTGTTGGTGGACAGTTGTGATTCTCTGTTCTAGCAAGAACTTGAGGCTATGATGGTCAGTTCTGATCATAAAGTGTCGATGAGCCACATAATGATCCCACTTCTTTACTGCATAAACTACTACAAGTAGCTATTTCTCATAAACTGATAAAGAATAGTGTCGCGGTGCCAATGCTTTACTAATGTATGCAATTGGGTGGAAGTCCTACATTAATACTGCTCCTATATCGGTATCACAAGCATCCGTCTTTATCACAAATTCTTTGTTTGGTAATGGTAAAGTTATGACTAGGGCTGAAGTGAGAACAGACTTTAAGGTTTCGAAAGCTCGTTATGCCATGCCAATCCATTGGAACTCAACCTTCTTTAAAAGATCAGTATTTATCCATATCCCTTGATAAATCTCCGGTAGTACCTTGCTAACCCAAGGATTCCCCTTAGTTGTCTTACAGTAATGGGTACAGGCTAATTATGTACTGCTTCTATCTTCTTTAGGTTGGTTATAACCCCATAGCTGCTAATCAAACATCCCAGATATTCCACCGTTGAGCAGCCAAACACACATTTGCTTTTCTTAGCAAAGAGTTGGTGGTCTTGTTGCTTAAAGAATTCTTCTCTCAATTATTGCAAAATCTGTGCTATAGATTAAAATATCGTCAAAGAATACCATTATAAATCTTCTAAGGAAGGGTCTAAAAATCTCATTCATTAGGCTTCGAAAAGTAAGGGGACATTGGTAAGTCCAAATGGCATGACAATGAACTTATAGTGGCCATCAGAGGTCCTCAAGGCTGTTTTATGAATATCGGGAGGGTGCATTCGAATCTGATGGTAACTTGAGGCAAGATCAATCTTAGAAAAAATAGTGGCCCTAGGCAATTCTTCTAGCAACTCTTCTATAACAGGGATGGGATATCAGTCTTTAATGGTTCTGCTGTTCAGCTCCCTATTATCTATACATAGCTGCCAACTATTGTCTTTCTTTGAACTAAGACAATGGGGGAAGAGTAGGGACTGACACTAAGCTGAATGACACCATTTGCAATAATTTGGTAACCATTTTCTCTATAATACCTTTTTGCATAGGGGAATGTTTATAAGGATGGATGTTAACAAGTTTAGCCTCCTCCGTAAGCGGAATTCTGTGTTCGTGACCTCTATGAGGGGGTAAGGATGCAGGTTTCTCAAAGATAAATTAAAATTTTGTAAGTTGAGGCACAAGAGCATATTTAATTACCCCATTCTCCATTTGCTCATGAGCATCATTCACTTTAGTAATGTGCAAGAGATAAGATGTTGAAGGGTTGTGCTGCACCACTTTGTGCATATTGTTCATAAATAAGATTTATACTCTAGTAGAAGTGATACCCTGTAGAGTGCAAGGGCCATTATCAGCGCCAAAAGTCATCCATAGTGAGTGAAAATTCCAAGTGATATCCCCAAGAGTAGTAAGCCACTAAATTCCCAACACCACTTTGCACCCTCCTAAGGGCATAACTAGGAAGTCTGCCGTGAATACATGCCCCTGTATGTCCCATGTAAATCATGAATATATTGAGTACACATTATTTCCTACCCATTAGCAATAGTAATAAGGACAGGAGTAGTGGATTAGTTTAGATAACCCAACCCTTTAATAACAGCCAAATCAAGAAAATTATGAGTGCTTCCAGAATCGATCAAAACATGGAGGGACTTCTTTTTGTACTTTCCAATAACTCTCATAGTTTGATGAGTGTTATTTGTGAGCCCGCCCATAGCTTGAAGTGAGACAGGAGGATGGGTACACGAATCCTCGTTACTCCACGAAAAACTATCTGGTGCCAGTTCTAAGTCCTCCTCTGGAAACTCTTGCACCACTATCATATGCAATTGCTTTTTCTTAAATTGATGCCCCGGTTTAAATCATTCATCGCACCAAAAACACAAATTCTTAGCCCTTTTTTCATTAATCTCCTCATCACTTAGTCTGCGGGTTCTCGGTTGAAAAGGTCTGTTATTTGTAGAGTTAATGAATTAGGGTGGCTTCGGTAAGGTAGTAGCAGCATTTGTTTAGGATTAGTGGTTGGGGTGGGTAGTAGTGAAGGCTTAGAGTTAGAGGAGCTTGCGACAATGGTGGTTTGGGTGTCCGGTGTGGGTTTATTGTAGTAGTTTTTATTGGTTCTAGTTGTTAAGAGGTATGACTCTTGCATTCTGGCAAGGGCATATGCCTGTTGCAAATTTTTAGGGCCAAACATCCTTAACAGTATTCTTATTTTATCCTTTAATCCACTAAGAAAGCAGCTCAATGAATACTCTTCGGACGAGGTTACCTTGTGCGATAGCACATCAAATTCCTCAAGGTAATCCTGCAATGCACCCTTCTGAATCAACCTCTTTAAATTTGCCATAGGGTCCTCATACACCCTCTCTCCAAACTTGCCCTTTAGAGCTTCAATATAGTCATCCCATCATGGCTCTTCCACCTTGTTGCGATTTTTAATGAAGGACTATTGCCATTGAAGGGCCGTCCCTTCCATATGGATAGCTGCTAACTTCACTCTTGCTGTCATGGGAGTGTAATCAATTTTCAAAAATAGATCACACTTAAATAGCTATCCTTCCAAATCTGCTCCATCAAACCTTAGAAATTCAATCTTCGTGAATCGAATAGGCAATTGGTAGCCACTCTCAGTTGGGTTTCAACGGTTTTGATCACTCAAATCCATAAAATTATTTGACATGGGTTCTTGGTGCCGGGAGTGTTAGCGCCTGAAGCAGAAGTTGTGCCTTGCCCTGGAGCTGCTAGGTGCATGGTTGAGATAAGAGCCTTAAGCTCTCTGAGCATGGAGTCTTGCTTCTTGCCCATCAACTCGGCAATGGTCTGTTCTTGCTTCTTGTGCCCTTGTAACATACCCTTCACCATATTCTTAATGTTTTCTTCAAACTTCTTAAGATCTTGAGATATAATATCGTCAGAAACTGCCATGGTGAAAGATTTGGATGTGGTGGGTAGATTAAGGAATCAAAACAACTCTTATACCAAATGATCCAATCAGAAGTTGGACCACTGGTTCAGCCGGAGCATATAAGAGAAACAGAGGATAGAAGGAGAGAAGAAAGAAATCTTAGAAAAGAGAGAAGAATTCTTATAACAATCAGCATTATTTCACCCATTGAGCTACAAGCAAATATACTCGTTGCACACACCTTACTGTAGTGTAGTGCCAGCTATACAATATAGCAGAAAGATAAAACAAAATAGATAGACCAATCTATGCCTGACAGTTGTCATTCTTAGTGATAATTCTAGAGACTCCCTTAGTTATTAAAACAACTGAATTATTTACGTAAAACGACAATTGCCTCTTTTTCCCTGCATCAGAGTCAGAGCCAGAGTGGTGATGGAGGCCAACACGATAGAATGTGTACATGTGATGAACTGGCAATAAATCTCCGTACCATATTCCCTTGACGGGGTCTAATTCCACTGAGTTTGCTTCTGACATAAGAGAGTTGAAAAACAACATCGCTGATCTTCAAACGTTTTTGTGGTGTTTCGACAAAGCAAGAAATTCCAATTTCAAATATTGAAATCAACCACTATTTATATCTTTCCTTAAAATTGTTGCTGCCTTTTGAGGTTACATGCGAATGGAGTTGCATCTCCTGAAGGAGGCTGGGTTCTATAATCTCCATCACCTGTTCAGGTAAAGCTCTTTCAACGTAGTTGTGAAGGCTCAAACTCTCTATGAATATGTGATCAATGTGTCTTCCCTGCGAACATCTCCAGCAAGACTACTCCTAAGCTATATATGTCACCAAGAGTTGATACTTCACTTCCTATCCCATACTCTGGAATACATATAATAAGATACAGCGAGATTAATTTGCTCAGCAATGTATCAAACATAACAAATTCTTCATTTGACTATAGATCAATTACCTGGAGGACAATACCCAATAGTTCCTCTAGCTCCAATAAAGCTGGATTGATTTGCAGTTGAATCGACTTTGCCATCAGAAAGGAACTTGACCAACCCAAAATCATTTACATGTGCAGTCATTTCTCTATCGAGCAGAACATTACTTGGTTTTAGATCACAGTGAACAACTGGCATTCCAGAATGATAGTGAAGATACTCTAGCGCACTAGCGATATCAATGGAGATATTCAATCTTTGGAGAAAATTTAAAGACCATGGCGCACCATCCAATCCAAGAGTGCTTGGATTCAGCCAATTGTCCAAGTTCCCATTATCCATGAACTCATAAACCAAAGCTTTGAAATCATTAACATGATAATCCACACCTGAACAAGCTGCTAGTACCTTAACAAGATTTCAATGCCTGATATTCCTCAACGCCTCGCATTCAGCTAGAAATTTTTTTGAAGCTCCTCGGCGCATAAGGTGAAGCACTTTCACTGCAATTATAAGTCCATCTTCATCAAGAATACCTTTGTATACAGAACCAAAGCTGCCTGCGCCGATCAAATTATCTGAAGAAAATCCATTTGTAGCCTTAAGAAGACTTTGATAAGACTACCTCAATAGATCCACATTCTCATAAGAGCTTGTCGTTGATTGTTGTTTACTTTTTCTTGTTCTCCGCCAAATAAATAAACAAGTAAGAACTAGCATCGTGTTTATGAGAACAAAGAGTACGACCAGTTTTTTACGCCAAATGGATAATCTAAAGCTTTACTGTGAGTCTCCTTTTTGTTTTTTCTGACTTGCAGACAGGTAAGCCAAAATCGTGTATACCACCACATAGCTTCTTGTTTCCTCCTATGAATGCTGCACTTGTATTCTTGAAAATGCCTTCTATTGGTACCATACCTTCAAAATCATTAAAAGAAATGTCCAACAATTCTATTAAACTAAAGCCTGTAAAAAACTATGGAATCTTGCCTGACAAATTGTTGTGAGAAAGATTCAATTCTCGAATGCTTCTCAACGGACTCAAAGATGAAGGAATAGAGCCTTGAAACAAGTTGGTATCTTCTAGACTTGTGCAACTGCCAAGTCCACTAGGAACCTGTCCTGAAAACATGCTCCGTCTGTGGGATAGAAATCCTAGTTGTTTCAAGTTTCCTACTTTACCGGGAAGGGAACCATACAAACGATTTGCAGATAAATCAAGAGCTTTGAGAAGAAGGAAAGTTGAAAAATTTGCAAAGGTATAGGACCAGTAAGATTATTATTGGAAGAATTTAACCAAACTAAGTTTTTTTAATTCCCAAAACTTGTAGGGATCATGCCTTGAAGATTATTATAAGCTAAATAAATTTCAATCAAATTTGTCAGATTTCTTACAGAGGATGGAATATTTCCAAAGAAATTACTGTTGCCCAGATAAAGTTTCTGCAGGTTCCTAAGCTTTGCAATGGTGGAAGGAATTGTACCTGAGAGTTTGTTCATTGCTGCATTAAAAGTATACAAGTTAAAAAGAATCTCTATTATTCCAGGCGTGGGATGTTTCGAAGTATTTGATTCTCATTTATGGCAAATATCTCGAGCTTTTTTGAAAGGCTTGAGATGTGTTCAGGCAGCTGCCCTCTGAATTTATTGTTGCCTATATCTAGTTTCTGTAAAGCAGTGGCATTAATCAAATCCGAAAGAAACATCAAATCGTCAGCTTGCGCACCTCCTAAATGGTTGACAGCAATGTTTAGAACCGAAAGTTTGCTCAAAATTTTGAGAGAAGGGACACTCCCAGTAAGATTATTTGTTAGTGCTTGAAGGCTTTCTAGATGTGAGACATTGGAAATTGAGGTTGGAATTGTTCCAGTGAATTGGTTGGTACCAATGAAAAAGTATTGCAGGCGTAGAAGAGAGAGGCCTAAGCTGACTGGGAGCGTGCCTTGTAATTGATTGAATCCCAAGTCTATATTCTCAATCGAACAGAGATTGAAGATTGTAAAAGCAGATCAGGATTATCAAACGTGGATAAGGTGCTCAGGTTCATCAACTGGTCTAAGGATTCAGGTAAGAAGACTTTCAAATTGTTTCGAGCAAAAAATATTCCTATTCCCGAGGGATATAGAGGGAGAGTTCCTTCAAGACTGTTGGCGCTGAAACGGATTACTTTGAGCTTCATCAAACAGGTAAGCTCCAGCGGGATTTCTCCGAACAGCTTGTTTTAAGATAAATATATTTCATGAAGGCCAGAACAAGCAGATATGTTGTCAGGAATTTGCCCACCAATTGAATTATTGGTAAGATTCAGGTTTGCAGTCTACGCAAACGGGTGATCTGAGTATGGATTTCATAGCTGAAGCTATTGCTAAGAAGCCACAACACTCTTAAAAAGCTCAGGTTGCCAACATGATGGCGATATGGAACCTGAAAGCTTGAGCGATGTAAGGTTTAACACCGTCACCCTATGGTGCCTCTGTCCACATGTAACGCCGTACCACTGGCTGAAATGAAGAGAGCTATTCCATGAACTCAGGACAGCAAAGGGATCATCACTTATCTTGGCTTTGAATTCCAACAATGCAATTTTATCGGTCTCATTATTAGTGTTGTGAATGCCTAAGGCTGCAGCAGGCAATAATAGCAACAACAAGAGATGGATAATGGCAAGTAGTAAACAACTCCTGCAAGAAAGCCACATTTTACAGAGTTTGAGATTTTCCTTTAATGGTGGGCACTTGCTACTTTTATAAACACTCTTAAAGCAGAATTTTAGACCAACTACTTTGCAAAATTCTAAAATTATCAAAATATTAAATAGAAAAAATTTTGAGTTGGCCGGCAAAAATTGTCAGATACAAATATTTTGACTATGCTGTTGGCTGGAGGAATCCTACAATTTTTTATTTTTAGTGGCTGCCCACCAACTGGCGACATACAATTTTATCGGAATTATTTATTTATCAATATATAAAAGTGTATTACTTTAAGTAAAGCATTTATATTTTTTACTATTTATTTATATATATATTAAAAACATAAATATAAATATAAACTTGACCTTGCAACTTACATTCATAAAAAAAAAAAGGTAACTTTAATATGTAAACTAAGCGATTAAAATTAGTTATTGTAAAAAAAATTAAAAACAACAATCATCATTAATCTAAAAGAAAGATAGACAATATATATTAAAAAAGAAAAGGGATAAGTGTGGTTTCGCCTTTTAGTAAAATTAGTCATGTGATTTTTTTAATATTTTAATATCATATGTTTCATTTTTTTTTTCATTTTAATACTTTTCTAATAAGTATTATTTAAATTATATATTTTAATATAAAAATAATATGAAATTTCGATAATAAAGCCATATAATGAGTGATATATAATTCAACTACTATAATAAACTCACAACAAATCAAGTTTTAATGTTCTTTTAATTTTATTATAAATTAAAAGAAATAATTTTTAAAATAAATTTATAATATTTTTAAAAATAACCAATTACTTAAATTGATTATAAATTATATACAAAATAAATTTATTTTTGAAATTTAATATTATATCAATTTTTTATAAAATAATAATGATATTAATTAGAAGAATATTAAATTGTAAAAAAATAAAATACGGATACTTAAATATCGAAAAAAACTATAAAATTGATTTTGCACATGAATTAAAATTGTACTCTAAAAAAATATATATAAAAAAAAAAAGAAAAGAAAAAAAAACTATGGTTTAGAAAATAAATATAAAAATTGTAATGCAATAATTTAGCATAACAGGCAAAGGCTAGCTAACTCGTTGCGAACCCTGGAATAATTTTATCGCTAGCATGGAATTTGCCATGTGAGCATGCCCTTGTAGATATTGAAATAGAACTAAACTGTGCTGGGAAATAAAGCAACCAAGTAGAAATTAATCTTGACCTTAAAGAAAATTAAACTGTGTTTCACATGGATTATGCTAATAAGTTCACATGCTGTTAGCTTCAATTTATCTGTTCTATAATTTTTTATATAACATTTTAATATCCTGTAAATCTCACATGCACATAAAGGAAGGGATACGGAATTAAACTTACTAAAAATTAAAAATTGGATTATTTTGGTAACTTATTAACCAAAAAAAAGTTAGTGAATTAAAAATTCAATTCTAATTTAATCTAAAGTAAAATTCCTATTTCAATTACGTTTGATCTTCATTTATTATTAATAAGAATTGTATAACTTGGTCATTTAGTAATAAAATTTAACTAATTAAAATTTAAATCTAAAGTAGAATTTCTAATTTAATTAGATTACAAGTTAAATTAATTAATAAATTTTTAAAACCTTATTAAATTTAACCTAAGAGTGTTTCTAAAGGTTAGAACCCTCTCTTAAACAACCATAGAGAGAGAGCTGGGAAGTGTCGCGTGCTTGCACGCTCGTATATGCGCATGCATGTTTTCTTAAAAAAAAATTAGCATATATTTTTAGTTATTAGCAATTTTATCATTTAACATGTTGGGATAAAAATTAATTAAAATCATATGTTGAGCAAGTCATCTTATCTTTCCTTAAAAAAAAATCTAAAAATTAATAATTTTTTAAGTACAGAAAAAAAAATTTCAAATAAAATATTTATGTTGTGGGGGGGCATAAAGAATATCTTTCTTAAAAGAATTTCTATTCAAATATTTATAAAATATATTTAAAATTACTTAAAAATTAATTTTATTATTAAATTATTATATTATATTATATTATTATTAAAATAGGAAAGTGTAATATAATACATACCATAAATTCCAAAAATAATAATAATCACAAATCAAAAAGTAAAAAAAATATATAATCATATGATATTTTTCTTAAGAATATTTAATTAATCCTCTTAATTTGACAAGTCCATAAGCAAATCAAATAAAGGAATGACTTCATCAAACAAAACTTTACTATAAACTATAAAGATAGTGTCATATGAAAGCTAATAAAAGTCATATTTTCCGACTTAGAAAATAGGAAGAAGACGATGCTACAAGGTCAAGTTCATGACTATTAATTATTCATGCATGGTGGATAACAGAGACAAGTGGTATTCGATTGATAATATATATATTGATATAAGAAAGATTTACATTATTATAGCATGATTAAAGTTATTAATAAAAATTATTTTAATGTGCAAGAGGAAAAAGAAATTGTGTATTCTATTTAACACCTATGATTAAAAAACAAGTTTTTTTTTCCAAGTCATTTGCTTATGTGATGATAATAAATTAAGTGATATTATATATAAGGTGCGTTCTACTATTATTTTATTTTTTATAAAGTAAAGTATGCTTTTTTTATAATCTAATAAAAGTAATGAAAAGAAATTACTATAAAATTTCCCTATATATAAAATATTTGTATTGAAAACATGTGTATGGGTCAGTTTCAATCATATACTTCATAGTCTGAATGGTTTTTTTTTTTTTTTTTAAGCCAATAGTCTGAATGGTAATAGGACGTGGAGAATACGTTTTACGTCCTTGGAAAAAGAAAATGTGAATGACTAGTTGGATTCCATTTCCACAAACCTTTTGGAAATGAAATTTTATATTTGTGAAATTCCATATTCAGTATTTGGGCCCAACCCCAAATTATTCATGCATGGTGAAAAATTGGTTGAATCTCCATGGGCCATATTTTCAACTAATAATTAATTTAATATGAATATATATATTAGAATTTAAATTTAGAACATTGTTTAAGTAAGAACAGTCTTTATCAATTAATCTCAACAGTTATTAGTAATGAACTTATGTTTCGATTTAAACTATACTATTGTTGGCGCTGTAAACAAGTTGAATCAATTAAAATGACATTTATCATGTGATGACTTTTTTTTTAACAATTAGATAAATTGGTTAAATCTTAACACTACAACGGATTTAACTCTTATTGTGTGATGACTTGTCACTGTTTTGGATCATTGCCATGATTTTACATGAAATTTTTACACAAATAGACACTTTTTTTATTAACCAAAATACCTAAGCTTTCATTTTTTTACTTATTTTACTTTACCTATTTTATTTACACTTATACATCCTTCTTCATTTTACTTTATCTTTCCTTTTTATTTTTATTTTTTCCTTTCTTTTTTATTTTTATTCTTTTTATTTTTCCTTCTTTAGTCATTTTTCTCTTCTTAAAAAAAATTATTTTTCCTTTTTCCTTTTTCCTTTTTTTTCATATTTTATTCTTTCCTCCTTGCTTTTTATTTTTATTTTCTCTTTATTATTTTTTATTTCCCTTTTTTTCTTATTATTTTTTTTATTTTTATTCTTTCCTCCTTCCTTTCTTTTTTATTTTTAATTTGTCTTTATTATTTTTTATTTTTGTTTTTTGTTTTTATCTTATTTCAAAATTTTTATTTTCTCATTATTTTCTTTTTTTTTTCATCTTTTTATATTAGTAGAGATTAGACAATATATATTGTTTGAGAATTTATTTCATAAATTTTTTGACATTTTATGCTGAAATACAATCTCTTTTTTTATTTTTATTTTTTGTTCCCTTTTTTATTTTCTTTTTCTTTTTTAATAAATTTATCTTTTTTTTTCTAAATGTTAATTTTTTAATTTCAATAAACCAAAATTAATACAAAATCATATAATCCTATAAATAAAATAGTTAAAAATCTAGTAGGATCATTAAATTAATTTTTCATTGGACTTTGTTAAAAGAGGTTAACATGCATTGTTCTATGAAATTCTTTTTAATTTTTTTTATGTTTTGTTTATTTGTAATTATTTTTATAGAATAGGTGTTGAAAATGTTGATTATGTTTCTTTTCCTACTCATTATGGTGGTCTTGGTGGACAAAATGTGAAGGGTGATAATGTGTGTAATATCCCGTGTTTTTTTAAATATTTTTACACTGTACCGGGATATACAGTGTCAATAATTTTCATGCATTATATGATATTTTTACGAGTTAATATGTATTTAAAACCTATTTTAATTATTGTGTATTATTTTCAGTGTTTTACGTAAAATTTTCCCGGGACTTGTATTTTCGGGGAAATTTCCACGTAAACAATGTATTATTAATTATTTTAAATGTATTTACGGGTTTGCATGAACTCATACATATTTTTAAATTATTAAATAAAGCCTGTGTGTGTATATTTATTTAATTAGGGTTTATTATTACCCTAATATTTTATTATTTATTTATTATTATTTGATTATTTTATTTATTATTAAATTATTAAAATTTATTATTTTATTATTAATTATTTATTAATATTTAATTATTTTAATTTATTTTATTTTTTTCTTTTTTCTTTTTCTCTTTCTTTTCCTTTTTCTTTCTTTTTCTTTTTCTTTTTCTTTCCTTTTCTTTCTTTTTCTTTTTCTTCTTCTTCTTCTTTCTCTCCCGCGGGCGCCAACCACCACTTTTCCTCACCGCCGTTTCTCCCTCCTCCGGCCACCGTTTTCGACACCGCCGGTCTCTATCTTCTCCTTGAGCTCCGGTGAGTGTGATTCTAGCTTTGGTTTGAGCTAAAATGGTCTAGAATTGCTTAGGTTTCGATTTGAAGATTTCGGCCTCTTTTGGTTTTCGATTTTTTTGAGCTTCGATTTGGATGATTCATGGAAACTTCCTTCACAAATGTTGTTCCTGGTAGCTTAATCTTCATGTATGAATTTTTACAGAATTTTTGGAGGTTGTTTGGATTTTTGGGTATTTTTGAATATTTTAATATTATTTTCTAATTTTCGGAAATTAATTATTTAAATTATGAAATTGGAGTTTATGGTTGAATTAGGTGTTGAAATGAATTATAGAAATTTATTTGGAATTTTTATGAATTTCTAAGTATTTATTTTTAATTAATTGAGTTTATGTGATTTTGTAAAATTAAGTTAATTGTGTTTTAAATTGAATTTAATTGGTTAATTGAGTTTAATTATTGATATTATTGATAAATATGTTGAGAAAATTAATTTTGGATAATTGTATGATTTTTGGTGAATTTTTGAAGTAATTTAGGTATATATATATATATAGGGGTATTTTGGTAATTTTACCCTAAATTGTCTAAAAATGTAATTTAATTGGTTTTAATATTTATTTAAGGTATAAAAATGATTTCTACAAATTATTTAGTATTTTTAACTAATTAAAACTATTTTTCGGGAATTATTTTCAATTATATATATAATATACGGTTTTTCTAATAAAATGAGTTTTAATCGGTTTTTATAGTGTTTCAAGGTTTATTATGTAATTTCGACGTATGAAATGTATTTTTATGATTTAAGGATATTTTTGATATATTTGAATATATATTCTGTGTTTGTGGACCCCGGTCGACAGATTGTAGTCTGGAGTCCGACCGAGGGGTTGTGATTGATTGTGGTGTTTATTTTTCGAAGTGTGTTTCTTTGCAGGGTCGGCTCTACTCTTTTGAGTAGAGAGATGTCCGTTTTACAGGGGAGGTTCTGCCGAATTTTCGGTAGAATTCTCGTAAAACGTGATATCCAGTCGAACCCTAATTTCCGATTCTATGTTGAATACTCTAGATTTAATTCTAGAATTTCTGTTAGGGTTATTCTGATGTCGATTAATTATTTCTTGTTTAGTTGCGCCGAGACCGAGGGTTAGTGGACCAGGCCCGTCGGACCTGTCTCGTGGAGCGCATTAGGTGAGTTACTATATTATATATATATGCTTAGGATGCATGATTTAGAAAATGCATGTTTTATTTTGACTAAATATGCATAAATAACATGATTTATATTCAAGTATATTTTTGGTATATAATAAATTATATACATGTTTTATTAATAAAATATATTTAAAATGTTTTTAAATATATTTTTAGTTTAATTCATGATTTGATTGGATTTATTTGACATATATATACTCAAAATATACCTGGTTTATGTTTGGTATATTTTCGGTATATATATGATTTATATTGCTATTTCATTTATATCCATGCATCATTTATTTTTGTGAATGAATGTTTTATATTTAAGAATGAAGGATATCAATAGAACGTGCTACCTAGTGGGCAGCACTAGGACCGAGTACGTACCGGTACGCCTATAGTATTTAGGCTTTATTACTAACTTATTTGTGGATATCGATTTGATTATGATTATTGATATATGTGAGATGTGGTTTGTGGGTGTGATTGCTGGAGCTCGGTTGACCAAGTGTCTCGGGGCCAATCACACTGGCAGTCAGACTGCTGGAGCTCGGTTGACTTAGTGTCTCGGGGCCAGTCTACTGTCCATATGGATTAAGTGGATATATTTGGAATCAGTGAGCCTGTATGGCTAGAGTGTTGTTTAACACTATTTTCTGAGGTTGCGATATTCTAGGGTTCTATGTGATCCTTCATAAAAGTTGATTTTCAGTAAAATATATAAAAAATGATTTTTCTGCATTTGTGTGTATTTGCCTGTATATATATTAGATATATATATACTGTTGACTGTATGCATTATCACTTAGAGTGTATGTATATATATTATAGTAATTCACTCAGTGAGGTCTGACTCCCCTCCGTTGACTATTTTTCAGGAGAGTCAACTTCCTCAGACCTCAGTAGCAGGTCGATACGCCGGATTTCTTCCGCCCCGGCTTCTTTATGTAAATTGTCTACTTGAGTCTTATTTATTTTATCTAGACACTGCAGTAGTTGTAAATTAAAGTATTGGATTTTATGTACTTTATTTTTAAAGAGATGTATTATGTTAAAACTGGATTTGTATTAAATATTATATATATGTGATGTGATGAGTTTTGAATTAAATCCAGTTGATATGGATGATATTGTAATATTTATGATTTTTATTTTTCGCTGCATATTATATTTTTATTGTTATTATTGCATATTTATTTTATTTTTAGGCTTGCTACGGGTTCCGGATTCGAAAGAATTCCCGTTCCCTAGCGCCGGTCATGGCCCCTGTTTTGGGTCGTGACAATGTGGTATATTTTGTTATTAGTTTTTTGTAACTAATTTTTTTTTTTTTGCTTTTTTTTAATTTAATTTTGTATTTGCATGATGCTAAAAATGTTTTTGTCAGTCCTCATCCATAGAAAAATGGAGTATAAATCTGCCTATATCTTAAAATCTCCTTTTATTATTGTATAGGAAACTGAAAATAAACCAAAAGTATACAAAAAAAAAATACTAAAATGTAAATCTAAACATTTTCTTTGGAATTATACAAGTTGTAATTATTGTAATATAAAAATTTTAAAAGAAATGACTATGTTTTTAAGTTTCTTAGTGTTGTTAAGTCATAAAGGATACTGTTGTTTTATGTTAAGTTTATAATTTAATATCATTTTGGTTTTTTTTTTTGTTTCTGATACCCTTTTTTAATTTGATATCTTTTTAGTTTCCGTTTGGTTTCTAATACTTTTTTGTTTTATTAATGATAATGTACTTGTATCACGGAGTTTCTTTTATATGTTTATTGTATTTATGCAATCTTTAATTTATGTCAAATTATTCCATAATTGAAGAAGAGTTATTAATTTGATATTATTTGAATCTTTTTTTGGTTTATTATTTGTTTCTGATTAATTTTTGGATCCTTTTGATTTATTGTTTATTTCCGATTCATTTTTAATATCCTTTTGGTTTATTTGGGATCTTCGATTTATTTTTAAAAATTAATTAGTTAAAATAATTTGACTGATATTTTTATTTGTAAAAATTGTACAAATTCAAATTTATTTTAGAATACTATTTATTATTTTAAGTTTCTAATACAATAATTTAGAATACTTTCTGTTTATTTGATGTTGCTGATACAATATATTTATATCTATATTTTTATCAATGTATAATACTTTGTATATGTTTACAATAATAATAAAACAAAACAAAAACATGTATAAAATTAACATATATTAAAAATTATTTTGCTTGTTTATAATTAAATAATGTTAAAAGTAATTTACTATTATCAGTGGCTGTCAATTCTTTGCCTTTTCTCGTATCATTTCAGTTTGTAAAACTAATTGTTTTGCCGCAAGAGCTGCTTAACTTTCAATCGGCTGCTTTGGTAAAACTGGCATCTTGCATTACTTTATGCAGGCATCATTTTCAATAGTTAAAGCAACGTTTTCTTACTAAAAAAGTCAGATTCATTCGATTTTGATTGTTGGCATTTAGAAACTAGACAAAGAACAGCAAATATCTTGGTTAGATTTCTTACTGTATTTATAAAGATTATGGACTTGTATTTCTTCATATGAAAGCATTCCAAGATAATTGCAAAACCCTTAGGCTACAAGACAGGTGCTTAATTAATGACCTAAAACGCACTTTTAACAGGCATAAGGTTCTCCTTGAAATGTCCATTAGCTTACTTTATGCACTATCCTATAAAGCAAGGCTTTTTTGTCTTCTATGTTCACCAATTTCTCTATGATAATCCATAAATGGAACGGGCAGATACCCTTTCAGAAAATGGAAGTACCAGCGAGGATAGTAGTATTCCGAGGGCTGTGCAGAAATAAGAAAGCCCATTTCTAATCCTCTTCTGGCAACTTCTCAAAAAATGAACTTACAAACCCATTCGAGCAGCAATAAATAAATAAATAAACAAAAATGAAAATGAGATCACAATGCGCAAAAGTTTGTCTCAAAAAAAACAAAAAGAAGATAAGATTCAAAGTACACTTACAAACCCATTCGAGCAGCAATTACATTATCTAAGAACATCAATATGAAAAAAACAAAAACAGTAGTATAATCAACCTGAAGCAATAAAGCAGAGATAATTAAAAAAATAATAATAAAGAAAGAAGGATTCAATCAAGTAACTCAATAATTGGTCAGACCAAGAGAAACTCAGCACGAAGGGAAGTACAAAAATGAAATCTTTTCGAATTAATTGCAACAATAATTCTAAGTAACACTGTAAAGGAAATACAAACATTTCACAAAAACAACAACTATAAAGCTGAACTTTTATTAACTTCGAATTCCCCAATGGCTATCAATGTGATTGGTCCCGAAATACTTAATCAACCGAGTTACAGTAATCACACTATCTAACATATCATTAATTTTAGTCAAATTAGTCAAATCAATTATAATCACCACAATTAATTTTCACTCAACCCTTATCTATCGCACCAGTACGTACACGGTCATAGTGCTGCCCACTAGGTAGCACGTTCTATTAATATCCTTCATTTTAAAAAAATAAATCATTCATATGGATAATAAATAATGCGGAATAATAATCATAATAATAAAATAAAACACATATATACTAAAATTATACCCAAACAAACTAAGTATATTTCGTGTGTGTATATGTCAAATAAAACATGAAATGTATTAAAGATAAACCAAGTATATTTAAAAACAATTTAAGTGCATTTTAATAATATAACATGCATTTGTTTAAAAGTGTACCTAAAAATACTAAAAATACACCCTAAGTACACAAACCATTTAATAAAACGATTATGCATAAATATTCATTTAAATATGTATATGTTTAGGTTTAATATATATTCATAAATATACCAAAAAAAAAAAATAACCTAATCATCTAGCATGCATATATCACAAATACACCCTAGATATACCAATAACATGTTAGGTTTAAATCAACAATAAAACATGCATTTATTTGGAAATATATCAAAATCTATCAAAAATGTACTTAAAAATAATTTAAGTACAAATCGATATTTTGACATACAATTATTTAGGAATAAGCCTAACATATACTATAAATATACCTAAAGTATACTAATCATTTAAATAAACAAGTATAAATAAATTTACTTTTTTTTAAAAAAAAATAAACATACAATGAAAATGAAAAGAATCCCTAAGTCATGCATTCTATATGAAATGCATATATATACAGTATAATAATTCACTGGTGTGCGTTTCTCGAGACAGACTCGACGAGCTTGGTCCGTCAGGTTTCGATCTCAGTGCAGCTAGAAAATAAAATAACGACCATCAGAATAAATTCTAACTCTACGCTTATAGAATTACTATGGAAAGACTCAATTAAAAATTCAAAACTAGACTCGGATGGTATCTACCGAAAATTCAGCAGAATCTCCTCTGTAAAACGGATATCTCCCTACAAAAGTAGAGTCAATCCTGCATAGAAAACACACTTTTAAAATCACCAAATACTCAATACCTCGGGTTGGGACTCCAAACTCCACAAATCCCTAACCGAGGTTCACAATTCACAACTCAACAATGTAAAACAGTAAAATAATAGAAGTCATCAAAACTCGTAAAAATATTTTAAACCTTTATTTTCTAATTAAAATATAAAAGTCTAGTTTAAATAATATTTGATTATAAAAATTCATAAATGGAATAAAATTCCTATTTTACAATTATATTAACATAGTTTGTAAATAATATTTAAAATCACAATTTAGCTAATAAAATCTCAAATAATATATATTATTAATAAAATTTTAATTTTTACAATTATTCAACATAACATAATAAAATTCACATTTAATTACATAAACAGTTTAATTATATAATAAGATTAGTTCTAAACTCATTTTATTTCCAAAATAACATATAATATTATTATTTGAAAACATTTTTAGAAAAAAATTTAATAAAAATAATATTAATTAGTTAAAATAGTTATTAATTTGTAAAAAATCTTTTTATTACCTTAAATAATTATAAAATCAACTAAAATATATTATTTAACTATAATTAACACAAAATTACACATTTACCCCTATAATATCAAATATTCAATATACTTAAATATATTAAATAATTTTCTCAAAAATTATAGAAACTCATTAAAATTATTTAATCAACATATAATATACTAATATCAACTAAAACTCATAGTTAACCATTAATTTCAACAAAGTACATATTTAACTTAATAAGTCAAAATACACATAAGTTATATAAAATTCCATAAAAATTATATAAATTCATAAAAATTATTTTATCATTAGATAACATTTTAACATCAACTAAAACACACAATTAAACTTTAAATTCAACCAAAATATTCATTTAATTCAATTATCCAATATTTACATAAACTAACAATATTCATTAAAATTATGTAAAATTCCCCAAAAATTAATTTCTCAACATCAAAATTAATAACAATATATAATAGTACCATAAATCATAAATTTAATAGTTTAACAATTAATTTATGAAAAATTAATAAAATAATAATAATATATTCAAAAATTCACAAAAATTAAAATAAATTCAAAAAATTCAAAAAAAAATCTTTTCATGGAGATCAAGCTCCTAGAATCAACATTAGTGAAGGGATTTTATGTGATTCAAACATTCACAACCTAAAAAAAATCCAAAACCTTAAAGCCTAAAAACTAAAAATCAACCAACACTCAAACAAATCGAGATTTAAGCTCATTTTGAACTTAGAATAAGACTCACCAGCATCAGAGGGTTCGAACGACACCGGTGATGAGTGAAATGGTGGCTGAAAACGGGATCGACGGCCAAAAACTTCCACATGCTGCCGCTACATTTTTCGGCATTCTGGCAGGCTTCAGACAATTGGAGCATGTCAGGGAGGAAGAGGGAAGAAGGGGGAGGAGCTTGGCAGCGACTGGTGGCGATGAAGGCGGTTCGACGAGGCACTCCGAGAGGCGTAGTGAGGGTAGGGTCGCAGGAGGAAGAAGAAGGAGAGGAATTTTTTTTTTTTTTGTATATATATAATATACATAATACTATATATTATAATTTAATAACCTTATATTATAACATATTATAATATTACACTAAATTCACACACCACACATATATTATTCACATGTATATATACACACACACACATACATATATTTATACCACACACAATAATAATTAATATACACATATAATATTAATAATAAACCCTAATAATATTAATAGTACACATATAATATTAATTTTGAATCTTCAAAATCACATATTAATAATACACATATAATATTAATTTTGAATCTTCAAAATCATGACCATCGGAAACACATCCATCGTATCCCATGGAACACCCAATTTTATTCAAACCCTTCAAGATAATTCTCTCATTCCCATAAGAATTATTCTTAATGATACGAACTATATTCTATGGTCACAGATCATGGAGACACGAATTGGAGCTAGAAATAAATATGGTTTTCTTAATAGCACTACGCCAAAGCCACCAGCAGGAGATAAAACATTGGAAACTTGGCTCCTTGATAATAATTGAGTAAAAAGTTGACTGATTGACTCCATGAGTCCGACATTGATGCAGAGATTCATTCGTCTTCCAACAACAAAGGACATATGGGATGCTATCTCAAAAACCTTCTATGATGGATTGGAAAAAACTTAGTTATTTGAATTGAATAAAAAATCATTCACTACACGTCAGAATGGTAAGCTATTACCTACATACTATAATGAACTGATTGGAATATTTCAAGAAATTGATGCCCGGACATGTGCACAAGGGAAGGATGTTAATGGAGTAGTATCACTCCATAAACATATTACCTGACTTTGAACACATATTTTCCTAGCTGGTTTTGATTCTAAATTTAATAATGCTCGGAGTGAAATACTCCAAAAGAATCCATCTTTTGATCTCGAGTCTAGCTATGCATATGTCCGGCGGGATCACAACCAGCGATCTATGATGGAAGAGCCAAAGATACTGTCGAACCATTCTGTACTTATAACAGCTCAGACTCATCCCCAGTTCAAAGGAAAAATACCGAGTAAGCCCATCACATACACTTGTACTCATTGTGGCGAAGTTGGACACTCCAAGGAACGGTGCTATGAAATTATGGGATATCCGGAATGGTGAGATTTCAATAAAAAGCCTTGTAAGAAGCTCGGCAAGGCTGTAATTGCTACTTCTACTAAACCAAGTGATGATCTTGATACCACTTCAGGTATGACAAATCTTACTCGAAATAATACATGGATTATTGATACAAGTGCTACTGATCATATGACAAACTCTACCCACCATCTTACATCTATCCATCCATCAACCTAATAAAATATTCTAACTGCTAATGGAGGCATAGCACGAGTCACTCATGAGGGATCAATATCTAACTCTGACTCTCTTAATTTAGATACTGTTCTTATTGTTCCATCTCTTTCTTGTAATCTACTATCTGTTGGCCAAATCACTGAAACCTTGAATTGCACTGTCAAATTTTGGCCTAATTATTATGTATTTCAGGACATTGCAACACACTGGATTCTTGGCTCTGGTATTAAACATGGAAAGTTATACTATCTTGAGTTGTATGATGATTCAAAATGGAAGTCAAGTCAAGTTAATAGGGTTGGTAGAAATTGCTCGAGTAAAGACCAAGTAATCTTATGGCATCATCAACTTGGGCATCTCTCTTTTCATTATCTTAGAAAAATAAAACCAAATTTATTTTTACATACCACAGACTCAGAATTTAAGTGTGATGTTTATGAATTGGCAAAAGGCCACCAAATTTCTTATTTACCGAGTTATAATAAAAATTCAATTCCATTTATGACCATTCATTCTGATGTATGGGGACTTGCTCAGATTCTTACTCTATCTGGTGCTCGATATTTTATAACGTTTATTGATGAATGTACCCAGATGACCTGGGTATCACTACTTTCTAATAAAGGAGATATGTGCTCCAAGTTTCAGGATCTATACAACATGGTGGCTACACAATACTAGAGTAAAATCCAAGTCTTGCAGTCTGAAAATAGTGGGGAGTATGTTAACTCAATTCTCAATGATTTTTGCCACAAGAAGGGCATTCGCCACTAAACAACTTGTGCTGGCACTCCTTAACAGAATGGTATCACCGAATGGAAGAACCGACAGTTATTAGAAGTTGTTCGAGCATCACTGTATGACATGAATGTTCCTCGAGAATACTGGGGAGAAGCTGTTCGATCCGCTGCGTACCTCATAAACTGGACACCATCATGAGTACTCAATTTTAAAACTCCTTTTTAGAAACTTCAGGAACTTATCATATCTCCACCCCTCAATAATCTCGAACCCCGAGTTTTTAGATGCTCGACATATGTTCATCAGACACTTGGAAAATTAGACCCTCGAGCTATCCGGTGTATCTTTGTTGGCTATACAGATTTACAAAAAGGATATCAGTGTTATGATTCGAATACAAAAAAGATGTATGTCACTCGGGATGTTTGGTTTCATGAAAATTGTCCTTTCTTCTCCCACTCCGAGTGCTCTCTTCAGGGGGGGAAAGATCCGAACTTCTTTAAGCTTGAAGATAGCATTTTGAGTGTTCCAAATTCGAGTCTCCCAAATGTTCCAAGTGTTCTGAATCTGAGTCTCCCAAATGTTTCGAGTGTTTCGAGCATCTCACCCAGATAAACATCTGGTGTTCCGAGTGCATCTGGTGTTCTGAGTATGAGCATCTCATCCGGACAGACATATGATGTTTCGAGTACGAGCATCTCACCTGGACAGATCATCGAAGAAAATTTGAGTAATCCGAGTAATCAAGATAGTACATCTTCCTAACCCACACCAGAAGTTGAAGAAACTCTGGATGCAGTGCATAATAAGGTAAATTTATCTCCTTTAAATCTAAATACTGAGCCTCGTTATCCTTCTGGGATCAATAGAGGGGTTCTGAAAAAATAATATGATCCGGACCTTCATACAAAAACTAAATACCCTATCAATAACTTCATATTAACCAACCATTTATCTAACTCATATGCATTTACCTGTAAATCAATTATCTACTGTATCTATTCTAAGTAATGTGCAGGAAGCCTTAGATGATCTGGATTGAAAGAAAGCTATGAATGATGAAATTGAGGCATTGTAGAAGAACCGGATGTAGGATCTTGTTCCTCTTCCGGAAGGAAAGAAAACGGTGGGGTGCAGGTGGGTATTCATTGTCAAACTCAATCCAGATGGAAGCATAAATCGATATAAAGCTCGGTTGGTAGCAAAGGGGTATACTCATAAGTATGGAATTGATTATAAAGATACATTTGCCCTAGTAGCAAAAATGAACACCATCCGAGTCCTTATTTCCTTAGCTGCCAATTTGGACTAGCCGCTGTGATAATTTGATGTAAAAAATGCATTTTTGAATGGAACCATAAATGAAGAAGTATATATGGATCCACCACCCGGAACTAAATGTACTAACCGAGTATGCAAACTAAAGAGAGCATTGTATGGACTCAAGCAATCACCTCTAGCATGGTTTGGACGACTCTCACCCTTCATGAGGAAGCTTGGATATAAGCAAAGTGATGCTTATCACACACTATTCATCAAACAGAAGTTAGGTAAAGTCACCACACTAATTGTATATGTTGATGATATGGTGGTCACTGGAAATGATCTGAGTGAGACAACAATATTGCAAAGACAGTTAGCATCCGAGTTTGAACTTAAGGATTTGGGTAACTTAAAGTATTTTTTAGGAATTGAAGTTGCAAGATCGACTCAAGGAATTTCTATTTGCTAACGAAAGTACGTAATGGACCTACTGATAGAGACGGGGATGCTTGATTGTAAGCCAGCCGAGACTCTCATTGAAGTCAACTATGGACTTTTAGTCCTAGAAGATCAAATTCCAACTGATAGAGATCAGTATCAAAGGTTGGTAGGTAGGTTGATTTACCTATCTCATACTCAGCCAGACATTGCTTATGCAGTAAGTGTTATGAGTCAGTTCATGCATTCTCCGAGTAAAGAACATATGAATGCAGTATACTGAATATTAAGATATCTAAAGTCTTCTCCGGGTAAATGGTTATTCTTTGGAAGGAATAAGAATTATGAAATTACTGGCTATACTGATGTTGATTGGGCTGGAGATCGGACTGATCGAAAATCAACATCCGGGTACTTTACATTTGTTGAAAATAATTTAGTCACTTGGAGAAGCAAGAAGTAGAAAGTTGTAGTAAGGTCAAGCGCTAAAGCTGAGTTTAGAGAAATGGCTCATGGAGTATGTGAGTTGCTCTGGGTAAGGTGAATTATTCAGGATCTGAGATTAAAACATCCAAAGCCTATGTTGTTACATTGTGATAACAAGGCAGCTATAGCAATTGCAAACAATCCAGTTCAACATGATCGAACTAAGCATGTAGAGGTTGATAAACATTTTATAAAAAATCATCTAAACCAAGGGACAATTGATCTTCCGTATGTTTCATCTAAGACTCAACTAGCTGACATCCTCACAAAGGCTATATCCGGAAAAACATTCTACAACTCACTTGACAAGTTGGGAATGATTGACATACATTCACTAACTTGAGGAGAAGTGTTGAGAAAGTAAATATTTTTATTCTCTATATTAAGAAGTAAATATTTGTATACAATTAGGAATAAAGTTCTATTCTATTTATGATGTTATTCTATTCCTAATTAGGTTGTGATTAAGATTCCTCTATATATATATAAGGGGTGTAACCCTTCTTTGAATATCATGAAAAATATTTCCCTTGAATTTTCTTTCTTTTCTTTGAATTTTATTCTTCAATTTCTTTGTCAAGAAGAACATTGCTGGGTTTCAGATCACAATGAACAACTGGTGTTCCAGAATGAAAGTGAAGATACTTCAGTGCGCAAGCAATATCAATGGAAATATTGTCTTTGGAGAACACTCAAAGACCCAGGCACTTCATCTGATCGAAGAGTGCTTGGATGCAACCAATAATCTAAGCTCCCATTATCCATGAACTCGTAAACCAAAGCTTTAAAATCATTGCCTTGAAAATCAACACCTGAACAAGCAGTTAGGACCTTGACAAGGTTTCGATGCTTGATATTCCTTAAAATCTCGCATTCAGCTAGAAAACTCTTCGCAGCCCCTTGACGCATGAGGTTAAGCACTTTCACTGCAATAACAGGTCCATCTTCATTGAGAATCCCTTTGTATACAGACCCAAAGCCACCTGAACCAAATGGATTTTCTGTTGAAAATCCATTTGTAGCTTTGAGGAGACTCTGATAAGACACTATCAATAGCGTGTTCTCATAACAGCTGGAGTCGGATTTTCCTTTACTCTTTCTTGATCGCCAAAGGAATAAACAGGTAAGCACGAGTACAGTGCATAAAAGTGCAAAGACTAATGAGATAACTATCTTCAACTTTTCTGTAAGTCTTCTTTTTGGTTGTTCTGACTTGCAGGCAGGCAGGCCAAAATCCTTTATGCCACCACATAGCTGCTTATTTCCTTGTAAGGATACTACACTTCTATTCTTGAAGGTGCCTTCTATTTACCATGCCTTCAAAATCGTTATACGATATATCCAACCACTCTAACTTAAAGCCCGTCAAAAATTCTGGAATCGTGCCTGACAATTTGTTGCGAAAAAGACTCAGTTCTCGAATACCTGTCAACGAACTTAATGATGAAGGAATAGAACCTTGGAACAAATTGGCATCCATGTATAAGAATTCTAGACTTGTACTGCTGCTAAGACTAGCTGGAATCTGTCCTGACAACATCTTCTGGCTGACGGATAGAAATTTTACTTGTTTCAATTTTCCTACTTCATTAGGAAGGGAACCATGCAAATGATTTGCAGATAAATCAAGAGCTTTTGATAACAAAGGAAGCTGAAAAATTTGCAGGGGTATGGGACCAGTAAGATTGTTATCGGAAATGAGCATCGTAAGTAAATTTGTGCAATTCCCAAGACTTGGAGGGACCATGCCTTGAAATTTATTGTAAGATAAATTAATTTCAAATAAGTTTGTCAGGTTTCCCAGAGAGGATGGAATATTTCCAAAGAAAATATTTTCCTCCAGATAAATTTGTGTTAGATTCTTAATTCTTGCAATGGTTGAAGGAATTGTACCTGAGAGTTTGTTTGCTGCTGCCTGAAAAAGTACCAAGCTAACGAGATTCTCTATTTCAGCAGGGATGCTTCCAACTATATGATTTTCTCCTATGGTAAGAAACTCAAGCTTCTTTGAAAGGTTTGCAATGTGTTCAGGCAGTAGCTTCCCTCTGAAGTTATTATTACCTATTTGTAAAGTTCTTAAAGCAGTGGCATTAGTTAAACCGGAAAGAAACTTCAAGTCATCAGCTCTCCTACTTCCTAAAAGGTTACTACCAACGACGAAAAATATAAGTTCATTCAACTTTTTGAGACAAGGGACACTTCCAGAAAGATAATTTCCCGTTAGTTGAAGGTTTATTAGATTTGAGGCATTGGAAATTGAAGTTGGAATTAATCCATAGAATTGGTTGAACCTAATGGAAAAGAATCGAAGTTGTGGAAGAGAGATGCCTAAGTTCGTCGGGAGAGTGCCTTGTAATTGGTTTTGTCCCAAGTCTAAAACCATAATCGAAGAGAGATTGAATATTGAAGGAGGACTGGTACCTGAAAATAGATTATCAGCCAACGCTAAACGCTTTACATTCATCAA
The DNA here is from genome assembly GCA_947683625.1 of Mallotus nudiflorus. Classification (NCBI taxonomy): domain Eukaryota; kingdom Viridiplantae; phylum Streptophyta; class Magnoliopsida; order Malpighiales; family Euphorbiaceae; genus Mallotus; species Mallotus nudiflorus. The sequence goes on along the minus strand of CANTUR010000873.1, from coordinate 184,261 downwards.
ATAACCAAAGGATTCAGGTAACACCCCATGCAAATGGTTTCGAGACAAATGGATGGTTTCGAGCCTGCGCAAGTGGCCGATCTGAGGAGGGATTTCATGGCTTAAGCTATTGTTTTCAAGGCTCAATTCTCTTAAAAAGCTCGGATAGGCAACATGTGGCTATATGGAACCTGAAAGTTTCAGGGATCTCAAGTTTAGAACCGTCACCCTCTGGTGTCCCCGTCCGCATGTGACGCCGTACCACTGGCAGAAATGAAGAGAACTATTCCATGAATTGGTGATGACACCAAGAGGGTAAGTTATCATGGCCTTAAATTCCAGCAAAGCAAGTCTAGCTGTCTCATTATTAGTACTGGTGGGAATGGCTAAGGCTACAAGCAACAACAGCACCAACAAGAGATGAATACTAATAGCAAGAAGAAGGCTCCTGCAACTACAAGAAAGCCCCATTTTTATAGTTTAAGATTTTCTAGCTTCTTTTGGTAGGGAGGACGAAAAGTTAAGGCTCTAGATTTGAAATGTTGTTTTTGAATACTCGCCAGCTTAGTACTTCAATTTAAAATGATACTTTAAAACTTTTTATAATTTTTTTTCAACAATTAATTTTCATAAAATATTCTTATTTAATTAATTATTGATAATTAATCTCATTTAATAAGTATCCAGGATAAAAGCAAATGAAAATATTGATGTAACATACATAAAATATCAAATTTACTTATATATATATATATATATATATATATAATTGTTGAATTTGTAATGATATATTGATATAAAAAAAAATTATATACTTTTAATTTTTGACAATTTTATCTTAAATTTAAAAAAATCATCAAAATAAATGATTATTTATACAATTTTTTTTATCTGTACAACTTTTTAAAAAGTATCTATAAAGTGAGTAATTGGCAAATGGTGCTTTTGGAATACAATAAAAATCACAATAAATTAATAACTTCAGAACCAAGAAAAATTAATTAATCGAAAAATTAATAAGATGTAATGTATGAATTTAAAAATATTTATATATTTTTTTGTTAATTTAAATTTATAAATGTATTTATATTCATCAAGAAAAAGACACAAAGAAAATAAGGATAAAAATATGTTGTGTTCATATACTATGCATAACATTATTAGTAAAAATATAATTAAAATGGCAGATGGAGGGCCGAGTCCATATATAGTAAGGTATAATATGTTGACCACATAAGTTAAACTTGTTCGGCTCATGCTGCAAAATTAAAATTGAAATAAAAAATAAAAAATAAAAAATAAAAATATAATAAAAATATTTTTATAGTAATTTTTATATATTAAAAATTAAATATAAAATTATCTATCATAAAAATATATTTTAAATTATTTATTTTACTAAAAATATTGTTATAATTCTAAAAATTATTTATTATTTTTATAAATATTCTTTATTCAAATATTTTGATAATTTTTACGAAACGTATAAAATTAACATAAATTTTTAATTTTTTGAATGAGATCAATAAATCATTTAATAATATATTAAGATCTATTTTCAAGTAAAAAATACTATGATAACTGTAAACAATAGATAAGTATTTAATGCATTAAAAATAATATTTATAAGCATTTTCCTTTTTATTGCAAAGTTAAATTTTTCGAATTTTGATTTTATTAAAAATTTGAAGAATTTTTGAGATTTTTTTTATTTTACAATATTAAAATTTATATATTACATGTATATTAGAGTGAAAATAAAAATGCAATTTAATAAAAATAAAAATTTAGTTGATATAATTAAAAAATAATTTTTTAATAAATAAAAAATTAAATTTAACTAAAATTATAAAATAAAAGCATGCCATAATAACAGTAACAGTATGATATGCAGCGGAAAATAAAAATCATAATATCATAATATCATATCAACTGGATTTAATTCAAAACTCATCTCATCACATAAATGTATAATCTTTTATACAAATCCAGTTTCAATATAATACATCTCTTTAAAATAAAATACATGAAATCCAATACTGTAATTCACAACTACTGCAGTGTCTAGATAAAATAAATAAGACTCAAGTAGACAATTTACATAAAGAAGCCGGGGCGGAAGAAATCCGGCGTATCGACCTGCTACTGAAGTCTGAGGAAGTTGACTCTCCTGAAAAATAGTCAACGGAGGGGAGTCAGACCTCACTGAGTGAATTACTATAATATATATACATACACACTAAGTGATAATGCATACAATCAACAGTATATATATAGTATGTATATATACAGACAAATTCATACAGATGCAGAAAAATCATTTTTATATATTTTACTGAAAAATCCAAATTTATGAAGGATCACATAGAACCCTAGAATATCGCAACCTCAGAAAATAGTGTTAAACAACACTCTAGCCATACAGGCTCACTTATTCCAAATATATCCACTTAATCCATTTGGACAGTAGACTGGCCCCGAGACACTAAGTCAACCGAGCTCCAGCAGTCTGACTGCCAGTGTGATTGGCCCCGAGACACTTGGTCAACCGAGCTCCAACAATCACACCCACAAACCATATCTCACATATCAATAATCATAATCAAATCAATATCCACAAATAATTTAATAATATAGCCTAAATACTATAGGCGTACCGGTACGTACTCGGTCCTAGTGCTGCCCACTAGGTAGCACGTTCTATTGATATCCTTCATTATTAATAATGTAAAACATTCATTCACAAAAATAAATGATGCATGAATGTACATGAATTAACAATATAAACCATATATATACCGGAAATATACCAAAAGTAAACCAGGTATATTTCGAGTATATATATATCAAATACATTCAATCAAATTATAAATTAAGCTGGAAACGTATTTAAAAACATTTTAAATATATTTTATTCACAAAACATGCATATAATTTATTATATACCAAAAATATACTTAATGTAAACTTAAGAAATAATCAAATTATTTATGCATCTTTAATCAATATAAAACATGCATTTCTAAATCATGCATCCTAAGCATATATATATAATATAGTAACTCACCTAATGCGCTCCACGAGACAGGTCCGACGGGCCTGGTCCACTAGCCCTCGGTCTCGGCGCAACTAAACAAGAAATAAATAACCGATATCAGAGTAACCCTAATAGAAATCCTAGAATTCAATCTAGAGTATTAAACACAGAATCGAAAATTAGGGTTCGACTGGACATCACGTTTTATGAGAATTCTACCGAAAATTCGGCAGAACCTCCCCTGTAAAACGGACATCTCTCTACTCAAAAGAGTAGAGCCGACCCTGCAAAGAAAATACACTTCGAAAAACGAGCTCAACACAATCAAAATCCCACGGTCGGACTCCAAACTACAATCTGTCGACCGGGGTCCACAAACACAGAATAATTCCAGATATAACAAAAATATCCTCACAACATAGTAATACATCTCATAGGTAAAAATCACATAATTAACCTTTAAACATCGTAAAAACCGAATAAAATTCATTTTATTAGTAAAACCATATATTATATATATAATTGAAAATAATTCACGAAAAATAGTTTTAATTAGTTAAAAATACCAAATATTTTGTAGAAATCATTTTTATACCTTAAATAAATATTAAAACCAATTAAATTACATTTTTAGACAATTTAGGGTAAAATTACCAAAATACCCCTATATATATAAATATACTTAAATTACTTCAAAAATTCACCAAAAATCATACAATTATCCAAAAATTAATTTTCTCAACATATTTATCAATAATATTAATATTTAAACTCAATTAACCAATTAAATTCAAATAAAAACACATTTAACCTAATTTTTCCAAAATTCCATAAACTTCAATAATTCAAAATAAATACTTAGAAATTCATAAAAATTCCAAATAAATTCCTATAATTCATTTGAACACCTAATTTAACCATAAACTCCAATTTCATAATTTAAATAATTAATTTCCGAAAATTAGAAAATAATATTAAAATATTCAAAAATACCCAAAAATCCAAAAAACCTCCAAAAATTCTACAAAAATTCATACATGAAGATTAAGCTACTAGGAACAACATTTGTGAAGGAAGTTTCCATGAATCATCCAATTCGAAGCTCAAAAAAATCAAAAACCCTAATAGGCCGAAATTGACAAATCGAAAACTAAGCAATTCTAGACCATTTTAGCTCAAACCAAAGCTAGAATCACACTCACCGGAGCTCAAGGAGAAGAAAGAGACCGGCGGTGTCGAAAACGGTGGTCGAAATCGGCGTGATCGACGGTGGATCGATTTTCGGCTTCTCCGGCCAAAATCGATCTCCCGACGCTGGAAACGGCCTCCTCAGGCGGTGAAATTGGTTGGGGAAGATGGTGGCACACCGGACGGCACACCCATGGTGAAGGAACGGCGTGACAGACGCCCGGACGGCAAGGGGAAGGATCGGGAGGAAGAAGGAGATGTCGGGGGCAAAAGTGTAATTTTCCAAATTCTTTTGAAATTTTGACAAATATATGTATATATATATACTTTATACTATATATTAAAATTATATTAAATTACACACATCAAATATACACCACACACATAAAAATATTAATATTTTAATAATTTATACCAAATAAAATTAATTAAATAACAATTAAACAAATAAATACTTAATAAAAATATTAGGGTAATAATAAACCCTAATTAAATAAATATACACACACAAGCTTTATTTAATAATTTAAAAATATGTATGAGTTCATGCAAGTCCGTGAATACATTTAAAATAATTAATAATACATTGTTTACGTGAAAATTTCCCCGGAAATGCAAGTCTCGGGAAAATTTTACGTGAAACACTGAAAATAATATACAATAATTAAAATAGGTTTAAAATACATATCAACTCATAAAAATATCATAATATCTATACAAATTATTGACACTGCATATCCCGGTACAGTGTAAAAATATTTTTTTTAAAACACGGGATATTACAGTCTCCCCCCCTTACAAGAATTCGTCCCCGAATTCCATAAAACAAGATCAAGAAGGAAAGAGATACGGGTAAGAAGCTCGCATCTCAGCTTCAGTCTCCCACGTATGCTCCTTAACTCTGTCGCTACGCCATAGAACCTTGACCATCGAAATCTGCTTCGATCGCAACTGTCGAACTTGAAAATCAACGATCGCCACAGGTTCTTCCACAAACGTCAAATCTTCACTCACTTCTACACTGTCAGGTTGCAACACGTGTGAAGGGTCTGAGATATACTTCCTCAACATCGAGATATGAAATACTGGATGCACTTGTGACATACTCGGAGGCAAATCCAACCGATATGCAACAGTGCCAACTCTCTCCAGAATCTCAAACGGTCCAATGTATCTCGGTGCTAACTTACCCTTCCTGCCAAATCTCATCACACCCTTCATCGGAGATACTTTCAGAAAAATGAAATCTCCAACCTGAAACTCCACATCTCTGCGCCTAGGATCCGCATAACTCTTCTGTCTGCTAACTGCGGTCTCTAATCTGCGCTTGATCACAGTGACTTTCTCTGCAGCATCCTGAACCATCTCTGGTCCAGTCAAAGCTCTCTCACCAATCTCATCCCAACTCAATAGGGATCTACACTTCCTTCCGTACAACGCCTCGTATGGTGTCATGCCAATACTGCTATGGTAGCTGTTATTATATGCAAACTCAACAAGCGACAAATGATCATCCCAGCTACCTCCCAAATCCAAGACACACATCCTCAACATATCTTCTAGTGTCTGGATCGTCCTCTCAGACTGACCATCTGTCTGAGGATGAAAAGCAGTACTGAAATCCAACCTAGTGCCCATCGCTTCCTGCAACTTCTGTCAAAAACGAGAAGTAAACACCGAACCTCTATCTGACACAATGGACACAGGTACTCCATGAAGGCACACAATATGGTTCACATACAACTTCGCCAATCTAGCAACTGAATATGTGGCTTTCACAGGTAAGAAATGTGCAGACTTCGTCAACCTGTCTACAATCACCCAGATGGAATCGTATCCATCCTTTGAACGAGGTAAACCAACCATAAAATCCATAGCTATCCTTTCCCACTTCCACTCGGGAATAGGAAGAGGCTGAAGCTTCCCAGAAGGCTTCTGATGTTCGACTTTCACTTGCTGACATGTCAAGCACTTAGCAACATAATCAGCGACATCCTTCTTCAATCCATCCCACCAGTATAGATCTCTGATACTGTGGTACATCTTAGTAACACCCGGATGAACATTGTAAGCTGTAGAATGTGCTTCCTCTAAGATCTCTTCTCTCAAATCATCCACATCAGGAACACACAATCTACCACTGATCCACAACACACCATCATCATCGAGTGTGAAATCAGTGAACTTCCCTGCTCTGACATTCTCTGCAAGCTCTTCTAGAATAGGATCTCGGCTCTGAGCTGCTTTAATCCTATCCCTCAGTACAGATCGTACTTTAAACTGAGCTAACAGTCCACCTGATCTACTGATCTTCATCATCAGACCTTGATCCACCAACAAATGCAATTCCTGGATCAATGGTCTCCTCTCAACACCGATGTGAGCAAGACTACCTGAGGACTTCCTACTCAAGGCATCTGCTATAACATTAGCTTTATCCGGATGGTAAAGAATCTCGCAATCATAATCTTTCAACAATTCCAACCATCTTCTCTGCCTCAAATTCAAATCTCGCTGCTGGAAAATGTACTTAAGGCTCTTGTGATCAGTAAATATCTCACAACTCACCCCGTATAAATAATGTCTCCAAATCTTCAAAGCAAAGATCACTGCAGCCATCTCAAGATCATGTGTGGGATAGTTCTGCTCACGCTTCTTCAACTGCCTCGAAGCATAGGCTATCACCCTTCCATTCTACATCAACACACAACCAAGACCAATTCTAGAGGCATCACAGTAAACTGTGAACTTATCCACACTATTAGGCAAAGCTAATACTGGCGCTGTGGTCAACTTCTCCTTCAAAAACTGAAAACTGTTCTCACAAGCTTCTGACCACTCGAATCTAACATTCTTCTGAGTCAAGCGAGTCATAGGGGCTGCTATCCTGGAAAAATCCTGCACAAACCGCCTATAATACCCGGCTAAACCCAGAAAACTTCGAATCTCCGTAACAGAAGTAGGTCTAGGCCACTCAGATACTGCCTCAATCTTCTGTGGATCAACCTGAATACCTTCTTTAGACACTACGTGTCCAAGAAAAGAAACACTCTCCATCCAGAAATCACACTTCGAGAATTTAGCATAAAGCTGATGATCTCTCAGTGTCTGTAGTACAATCCTCAAGTGATATACGTGCTCTTCCATACTCTTCGAATATACTAGTATATCATCAATGAAGACTACTACAAACTGATCCACATACGGTCGGAATACTCTGTTCATCAGATCCATAAAAGCTGCTGGTGCATTAGTCAAACCAAAAGACATCACCAGAAACTCATAATGACCATATCGAGTGCGGAATGCTGTCTTAGGAATATCAGATTCACTGATCCGCAGCTGATGATAACCTGACCTCAAGTCAACCTTAGAAAAGAATTGTGCACCCTGGAGCTGATCAAACAAATCATCTATCCTCGGGAGAGGATACTTATTCTTCACTGTCACCTTATTCAGCTCTCTGTAGTCAATGCACAGTCTCAGGGTACCATCCTTCTTCTTCACAAACAGGACTGGTGCACCCCAAGGAGAAACACTAGGTCTAATAAAACCTTTATCCAACAACTCTTGCAACTGCTCCTTCAACTCTCTCAACTCTGCAGGAGCCATACGATAGGGTGGCATAGATATAGGAGTAGTACCTGGTACCACATCAATACAGAACTCAATCTCTCTGTAAGGTGGTAAACCTGGCAACTCCTCGGGAAAAACATCAGGAAACTCACAAGCAACAGGAACATCTGTGAGTGACAACTTCTCTACTGACGTATCCCTAACCAATGCCAAAAACCCCTGACAACCTTTCCTCAACAACTTCCTAGCCATAATAGCAGAAATAAGATTCTGAGGTGCTGAACTCCTATCACCAACAAACTTAAATTCTACTTCACCAGGAATTCTGAAAGTCACCTCCTTATTCCTGCAATCTACCACGGCGAAGTGCTGAGACAGCCAATCCATTCCCAAAATAACATCAAACTCCATCACATCCAACAAAATCAAATCAGCGGGTAATTCTCTATCTCCCACGAGAACTGGACAACCAGAAAGAACAATATCGGCGTCCAAAGAATCGCTCAGAGGAGTGGCAACAGACAAGGGAAAAGCGATCCTCGAAGCTTGCCAACAAGATTTAGAAGCAAAAATAGGAGAAACAAACGAATGCGTGGCACCCGGATCAAACAAAACCCATGCATCCAGGTAACAAACAGAAAGAATACCTGCCACGACTGCATTAGATGCCTGAGCATCCTGCTGAGTCAGATGAAAAACTCTGGCCTGACCTCGACCTCCCTGCTGACTGGTAGAAGCCTGGCCAACGCCTCTGGCACCTCCTTTAGTACCTCTACCATGACTCTGCTGTGGAACAAACTGAGTGGAACTCTGATGCTGGGCTGGTGGCAACTGAAATGGCACGGGTGCTGCACTAGCAATCGACTGCTGTGGGAATCGCGGAATCTGCTACTGCTGATACCCGGAATAAGGACATGATCTGGCAAAATGTCCTGTCTGCCCGCATCTGAAGCATGTCAGTGGTGTCAGATAACACGGTCCCTGATGGACTCTACCACAAGTCTGACAAACGCTGGCAGCTGATCCAGAACTACGACCACTGCTGCTGCTCGAAGCACCTGACCCGAATCTAAACGATCTACGCTGACCTCCACGGCCATGTCTACTGCTCCGATGCACTCGCTGCTGCTGTCTCTGACTCTGCTGAGTCGAACCTCGCTGCTGACTACTCGCACCAACATGAAAACTCGAATATGGAGTAGCCTGCAATCCACTCGACTGAACTCCCAACTGGTAATAATCAGGCATCACTCCCTGCCTAACTAATCTCAGCTCGATCTCCTTGGCTAACTCAATCACAGACTCGAGAGTAAGACCTGCTGTAGGCATACCAGCAAAAGCTGAACCCAAACCAGTAACGTACGTAGTAACAGCGAAATACTGATCTCGCATCAGATCCTCAGCATATCTACCCAGACGAAGAAACTCTCGGGTATACTCCTCTACAGCTCGATCTCCACGAGAAATACTGGTCAGACGAAGACGATAACTCAAACGAAGCGGCTCTGGATAAAATCTCCTCATGAATCGCTCTCGAAACTGAGCCCATGTCATCGTCATCATATAAGGCTGGATCATCTGAATGAACCAATCCAAGGCTGGTCCCTCAACAGACAATTCAACGATCATGATCCTCTGGTACTCGGTATGAGCAGTCCGAGTCCTAGTCTCAATCGCATGCAGAAAATCTAAAGGATCAGAAGTACCATCAAACGCAATCCTGCCAACTCGGACATAGAATAAAGCTGCCTCAGGGTCAGACATACCCTGCTGATAGGCAGGCTGAACAGGCTGAACAACTAGAGGAACAGGAACATCAAACTCAGGCTCAACAGGCTCCTCGTCCTGTAACTCTCTCTGCCTACGGCGACCTGCCGCTCCTCGAGGTCTACCTCTGCCACGACCTCTACGTCTAACTGGCTGCTCAGGAGGTAAAACCTCATCCTGAAAAGACTCATCATCCTCGGCCTCAATGACCGGTGGAGTGACACACGCTCGCCTCCTCATTCTGAAAAGACAAACGGAAAGATTCAGACAAAACAGACAACGGAGGAATAATGCTGAAAACTACAGCAAGGAATACTTATCAAGACATACTCGAACCTAATACACTGCAGTAGTCCAACAGAAAACACAACTTTAAAACTAGGGCCACAACTCACATAACTAAGCCCTGACACAGAACTCCGCTCTGATACCAACTTTGTCACGACCCAAAACAGGGGCCATGACCGGCGCTAGGGAACGGGAATTCTTTCGAATCCGGAACCCGTAGCAAGCCTAAAAATAAAATAAAGCATGCCATAATAACAGTAACAGTATGATATGCAGCGGAAAATAAAAATCATAATATCATAATATCATATCAACTGGATTTAATTCAAAACTCATCTCATCACATAAATGTATAATCTTTTATACAAATCCAGTTTCAATATAATACATCTCTTTAAAATAAAATACATGAAATCCAATACTGTAATTCACAACTACTGCAGTGTCTAGATAAAATAAATAAGACTCAAGTAGACAATTTACATAAAGAAGTCGGGGCAGAAGAAATCCGGCATATCGACCTGCTACTGAGGTCTGAGGAAGTTGACTCTCCTGAAAAATAGTCAACGGAGGGGAGTCAGACCTCACTGAGTGAATTACTATAATATATATACATACACACTAAGTGATAATGCATACAATCAACAGTATATATATAGTATGTATATATACAGACAAATTCATACAGATGCAGAAAAATCATTTTTATATATTTTACTGAAAAATCCAAATTTATGAAGGATCACATAGAACCCTAGAATATCGCAACCTCAGAAAATAGTGTTAAACAACACTCTAGCCATACAGGCTCACTTATTCCAAATATATCCACTTAATCCATTTGGACAGTAGACTGGCCCCGAGACACTAAGTCAACCGAGCTCCAGCAGTCTGACTGCCAGTGTGATTGGCCCCGAGACACTTGGTCAACCGAGCTCCAGCAATCACACCCACAAACCATATCTCACATATCAATAATCATAATCAAATCAATATCCACAAATAATTTAATAATATAGCCTAAATACTATAGGCGTACCGGTACGTACTCGGTCCTAGTGCTGCCCACTAGGTAGCACGTTCTATTGATATCCTTCATTATTAATAATGTAAAACATTCATTCACAAAAATAAATGATGCATGAATGTACATGAATTAACAATATAAACCATATATATACCGGAAATATACCAAAAGTAAACCAGGTATATTTTGAGTATATATATATCAAATACATTCAATCAAATTATAAATTAAGCTGGAAACGTATTTAAAAACATTTTAAATATATTTTATTCACAAAACATGCATATAATTTATTATATACCAAAAATAAACCAAAAATATACTTAATGTAAACTTAAGAAATAATCAAATTATTTATGCATCTTTAATCAATATAAAACATGCATTTCTAAATCATGCATCCTAAGCATATATATATAATATAGTAACTCACCTAATGCGCTCCACGAGACAGGTCCGACGGGCCTGGTCCACTAGCCCTCGGTCTCGGTGCAACTAAACAAGAAATAAATAACCGATATCAGAGTAACCCTAATAGAAATCCTAGAATTCAATCTAGAGTATTAAACACAGAATCGAAAATTAGGGTTCGACTGGACATCACGTTTTATGAGAATTCTACCGAAAATTCGGCAGAACCTCCCCTGTAAAATGGACATCTCTCTACTCAAAAGAGTAGAGCCGACCCTGCAAAGAAAATACACTTCGAAAAACGAGCTCAACACAATCAAAATCCCACGGTCGGACTCCAAACTACAATCTGTCGACCGGGGTCCACAAACACAGAATAATTCCAGATATAACAAAAATATCCTCACAACATAGTAATACATCTCATAGGTAAAAATCACATAATTAACCTTTAAACACCGTAAAAACCGAATAAAATTCATTTTATTAGTAAAACCATATATTATATATATAATTGAAAATAATTCACGAAAAATAGTTTTAATTAGTTAAAAATACCAAATATTTTTTAGAAATCATTTTTATACCTTAAATAAATATTAAAACCAATTAAATTACATTTTTAGACAATTTAGGGTAAAATTACCAAAATACCCCTATATATATAAATATACTTAAATTACTTCAAAAATTCACCAAAAATCATACAATTATCCAAAAATTAATTTTCTCAACATATTTATCAATAATATTAATATTTAAACTCAATTAACCAATTAAATTCAAATAAAAACAAATTTAACCTAATTTTTCCAAAATTCCATAAACTTCAATAATTCAAAATAAATACTTAGAAATTCATAAAAATTCCAAATAAATTCCTATAATTCATTTGAACACCTAATTTAACCATAAACTCCAATTTCATAATTTAAATAATTAAGTTCCGAAAATTAGAAAATAATATTAAAATATTCAAAAATACCCAAAAATCCAAACAACCTCCAAAATTTCTACAAAAATTCATACATGAATATTAAGCTACTAGGAACAACATTTGTGAAGGAAGTTTCCATGAATCATCCAATTCGAAGCTCAAAAAAATCAAAAACCCTAATAGGCCGAAATTTACAAATCGAAAACTAAGCAATTCTAGACCATTTTAGCTCAAACCAAAGCTAGAATCACACTCACCGGAGCTCAAGGAGAAGAAAGAGACCGGCGGTGTCGAAAACGGTGGCCGAAATCGGCGTGATCGACGGTGGATCGATTTTCGGCTTCTCCGGCCAAAATCGATCTCCCGACGCCGGAAACGGCCTCCTCAGGCGGCGAAATTGGTCGGGGAAGATGGTGGCACACCGGACGGCACACCCATGGTGAAGGAACGGCGTGACAGATGCCCGGACGGCAAGGGGAAGGATCGGGAGGAAGAAGGAGATGTCGGGGGCAAAAGTGTAATTTTCCAAATTCTTTTGAAATTTTGACAAATATATGTATATATATATACTTTATACTATATATTAAAATAATATTAAATTACACACATCAAATATACACCACACACATAAAAATATTAATATTTTAATAATTTATACCAAATAAAATTAATTAAATAACAATTAAACAAATAAATACTTAATAAAAATATTAGGGTAATAATAAACCCTAATTAAATAAATATACACACACAAGCTTTATTTACTAATTTAAAAATATGTATGAGTTCATGCAAGTCCGTGAATACATTTAAAATAATTAATAATACATTGTTTACGTGAAAATTTCTCCGGAAATGCAAGTCTCGGGAAAATTTTACGTGAAACACTGAAAATAATATACAATAATTAAAATAGGTTTAAAATACATATCAACTCATAAAAATATCATAATATCTATACAAATTATTGACACTGCATATCCCGGTACAGTGTAAAAATATTTTTTTTAAAACACGGGATATTACAATAAACTACTCAAATTACCTAAAGTCTCTTTCAAGATCATCTAAAAATACCAAAGTTAATTATAGTCAATTGTCATTGTTACATCAATTAACTAAAACTCATTAAGTTTCTTAGCAATTTATTGATCCCCAAAGGATTTGTCTACTTTCGTGATCGAGGTTTCTAAGTTTTACAAGTCTATGAGCTGATAAATCATGCAACTTTCGTTGTCTCCAATTTATCCATATACATGCAAACAACATGCAACTTATATTCAATTGAGAGTATTCAATTGAATATAAGGCATTAAGCACAACTCATAAATTTGACTGAAAATCAAATTATTAATAAGAAATAAAAGTCCCAACAAGTATTAACTAGCTACTCCAAAACCAAACTCTAATTAATCTAGCTATTCATAAGAAAAGAATATGAAGAAGGAAAGATAAAACTCGTTGAAAGCACGCTTCAATCTTCAATCCTTGTTAAACTCTTCAATTACACACTTCACCCCCTTGGCGGTGGCATTCCTCCTCTAATGGCTCCTTTGTATTCCCTTTTAGAAAAGTTTGATGGAAAACCTACTTGCACTTGAATTTTCAAAAAGGAAGTTTTCTTTACTTGACATAGTTTTAGGCATGGGATGACGCGGGCCATGTCACGTCCTTCATTTTTCGACATGACTTCCATCATGGCATGTTCCATCCCATACTGACCTTCTTGCAATTCTTCAATTTAAATAAAATAAGACACAACTTCTATCATGCCATGTCGCAAGCCATGCTGCATTATTTTAGCTTCTAAAATAGGACATAGGCATAAGCATGCCATGATGTAATCCATGTCACACCAGTCCTTAGCTATTGAGGAATTCCTCTCTAGACTTGCCTACAAAGAGGAAATACTTATTAATATTTAATAAAAACTCCTAATTTAATAAAAATTAATCTGAAGACAATAAAATTCTAAATAAAGCTATAAACTAAAATTAATCCTAAACAAACCTAATTTCTACCTAAATATAATTATTTATTTATTCAAAATTCTTAAAATTCAACTAAAAAACATATGATATATTATGCACAAAAAATTCTCCCACGCTAAAGCTTTGCTTGTCCTCAAGCAAAAATCAAATTTAAACATTTAAACACTAACTCAATCACAATCAAAGAGTTAAAATTTCTAGATATGCTAGTCAACAACACCGAGATTGAAACATGTTTATTAAAGAAGATAATTAGACCAAAATACACCATTTATGAATAATTTACTAATCACAACCCAAGCATATAACTTATTGAAATCCAATGAACATAACCTTATAAGAAAAACAAAATTGGCTATGAATGCATTTTACGCTCCATTTCACAATATTTTTTTATTTGACGAGTGCGTTTTATGCTCTATCTCATCTCTTTTTCTCTCTAATCAAATCTTCCCACTCTTAGTAATCCCCTACCATTCTTGCACCACTAAGTATGGATACCACCAAGTGCATCCTTTGGATACTTTTACTCTAATTAGAGCATTGAAGTAGAATCATAGCATGTAAAAATTTAGATTTAAGCATTGCTCTTACTAGAAAAAGAGAGACATATTTTATGTATATATGATTTATTTAATCTCCCAAATTCATGCTCAAATTCAATCTTTTAGTTCATACTTAGGTCATAAGAACTAAATTTTTTATACATAATGACCGTGTTCAACTATCTTAATTAATAAACCATTCAATATTTTGATAATTGAATAAAAAATGTAAACTTATTCACTATTGCTCCCTAATCGCAATTAAGCTTCAGTTTTGCACAAAAACAAAATAAAATTTTTTAAAGATAAGCATCACAATAAATGTGGAGAAATCGAGTTGAAAGTTAATGAATCTCATCATTTTTAATTTTCTTAATTTAACTTATACACATGCAAAAATAAATAAAACAAATAAAAATAAAACTTAACATTATCCTAACATTTGACATCCTCCCCCACCCTTATTTATGGCATTGTCCTCAATAAAAAAAATATTAAAATTAGAAAAAGCAAAAAGGACTTCCCTAGTAAGCATTTTCTTCCTTTTATGCTCGCTCCAAATGTTGGATAACCTACAAAATAAAATAACAAAAACTAAGAAAAAGAAAAAAAAGAAAACCAAACAAAATAAATAAATCAAAACACATTAGGTTGCCTCCTAACAAATGCTAATTTTAGGTCATTAGTTTGACCGTTAAATATATTGAATTAAAGAAGCAATCGAACATGAGGAAGTGTTCTTGGAAGTATGTTCCCTTTCTTTCTTTTGCTAGGCTCCCTTATGGCCAACTAGTAAAGTACGGACTCCACGCCAAATCTTTGGTTCTAAAATTATTTGAAGAATGTAGGGTTTTCCATGTGGGTTCTTAGATAGTCCAACACTTTTTATAGATTCCTCATGTATGAACTTAATAGGTTGTAGAACATATACATTTTCAATTATAGATGGCTCATCTTCATCCCATGTAGCTTCAAAAATTGTTATATTTTCCTCATCCAACTTATTTTTTATTTGAGTTGAGTGACTTTGTACCTTGTCATCCTTGATATCTATAAACTAATTCTTACACTTGAAGATTTATTCAATTTCCTTAGTGATCATCTCTTCTTGTTTAGCATGACACAACTTAAAAGTGACTTTATCATTTTGACCATAAGTGTTCTCATCATCCCACACATTTTCTCCTTATGCTAGTTGCGTTGAGTAATTCATGGGTGCACACATTTAAAGTTTTTAGAAGCATGTAATTTGACTTTTTGTAATTTGGTCTAACTTCAAATTGTTATGCCTGAAATGCTCTTTATATTACTTGGAGAACAATAGCCAATTATTCCTTTAACTCCAACAGAGCTGGGTTTATTTGTGGCCGAATTAAGTCTCCTATTATAAAGAAACTTGACTAACCTAAAATCACTCACATATGCAGTCATTTCTTTATCAACCAAAATATTACTAAGTTTTTAATCATAGTGAATAGTTGGTTTTCCAAATGATAGTGAAGATACTCTAGTGCACTAGCAATATCAATGAAAATATTCAATCTCTGAAGAAGACTTAAGGACATAGGCACATATTCTAATCTAATAGTACTTGGATGCAACCAATTATCTAAGCTCCCATTATCCATGAACTTATAAACCAAAGATTTAAAATCATTTCCATGATAATCAACACCTGAACAAGTAGTGAGGACCTTGAAAAGATTTTGATGTCTAACTTTTCTCAAAATCTCGTATTCAGCTAGAAAACTCATTGCGGCTCCTTGACGTAAAAGGTTAAGCATTTTCACTACAATAACATATCTATCTTCATCAAGAATCCCTTTGTATATGGACCCAAAGTTACTTGAACCTATCAAATTATTTATAGAAAATCCATTTGTAGCTTTAAGGAGACTTTGATATGACAACCACAATAATTCATTCCTAAAAGAGCTTAATACAGATTGTCATTGTCCCTTTCTTAACCTCCACCAATGAAATTAACAAGAAAGAATTAATGATGTGCCTATGAGAGCAGAAACTACAATGATGATTATCCTCAGCTTGATTGTGAGCCTTTTTTTTGGTTGTTCAAACTTACAGGCAGGTATGCCAAAATTGTGCATACCACCACATAACTTTTTGTTTCCTTCTAAGAATGCTACACTGGCATTCTAAAAAATGTTTACTGTTGGCACCATACCTTCAAAATCATTAAAAGAGATATCCAACATCTCTATTCCTCTGAAGTCTGTCAAAAACTTCATAATCCTGCTTTAAACATTATTGTGAGAAACATTCAATACTTGAATGCCTCTCAATGAACTTATAGATAGAGGAATAGTACCTTGAAAAATTTTTGCATCCATTTACAAGAATTCTAAACTTGTACAACTACTAAGATCATTGGGAATTTATCCTGATAACATGTTCCGTCCTAGGGATAGAGATAGAAGTTATTTTAATTTTCTTACATGATTAGGAAAGGAACCATTAAAACGATTAGTAGATAAGTCAAGAGAACTAATAAGGAAAATTAAAAAAACTTGTAGAGGAATAGCACTAGCAAGATAATTATTAGAAATCTCTAATGATGCTAAACTTCTACAATTGCTAATATTTAGAGGGATCATACCTTGAAAGTTATTATAAGATAAAAAGATTTGAGTCAAATTTGCCAGGTTTCCTAGAAATGATGGAATATTTCTAAATAAATTATTGCAGTGCAAATAAAGTGTCATTAGATTCTTAAACTTTGTAATGGCAGAAGGAATTGAACCTAAGAGTTTGTTCCTTGTTGTATGCTAAAATTTCAAGCTGATGAGATTCTCTATTCTGAGCTGGATGTTTCCAAGTATTTGATTGTTAGCAATGTTAAATCGCTCAAGCTTCTTAGACAGGTTTGCAATTTATTCAGGAAACTCCCCTCCAGTGTTATTCTATTCAAAATCTAGTATTTGTAAACTAATGGCATTAATCAAATCAGAAAGAAATATTAAGTCATCAGCTTTCCTACTTCCTAAATGGTTACCAGCAATGGTGAAAACTAATAGTTTATTCAACATTATAAGAGAAAGGACTCTTCCAATAAGATCATTAATAGGTAGTTGAAAGATTTCAAGATTTGATGCATTGGAAATTGAGGATGGAATGGATCCATTGAAATGGTTGGAAGCAATGGAAAAGAATCTTAGAAGTGGAAGAGATATACCTAAGCTTATAGGGAAAGTGCCTTGTAATTGATTGTTTCCTGAGTCTATATTCTCAATGGAAGAAAGATTGAAGATTGAATAAGGGACATTGCCTAAAAATCGATTATCATACAAGCCTAAATCTTTCAATTTTATTAGTCAACCAAAGAACTCAAGCAAAACCCATGCAAATTGTTTATTGATAAATAGATTACCTCAGGAGATGATAGGTTCCAAAGAGTTGTAGGGACAGTTCCTATCATATTATTTAAACCTAGATGGATTATTCTAAGCTTCATCAAGGAGGTAAGCTCGAAGGTGATTTCACCCACCAGCTTGTTCCATCTTAAATCTATTAATTCAAGGTTGGAACAAATAGATATGTTGTTAAGAATTTTGCTACCAAATGAATTGGTGCTAAGAGACAAGATTTGCAGTCTGCAAAAATTTCCAATATAAGGAGGAATTTCTTAGCTGAATTTATTGTTGTCAAGCCTCAGCTCTTTTAAAAAGCTCATATTGCTAACATATGGTGATATGGAACCTGAAAGTTTGAGACTGCCGAGGTCTAATACCATCACCCTCTGGTGTCGTCGCTCGCATTTAATGCCGCACCACTATCAGAAGTTAAGAGAAGTATTCCATGAACTCATGGCACTAAATGGATCAATAACTTTGGCATGGAATTCTAGCAAAGATAATCTATCCGTGTCATTATTGGTCTTTTGCATGAGAAAGATTGTTGCAGACAAGAAAGTGAAGGACATGGCATAAATAATAGCAAGATGAGTGTCAATTATTGCATAGTTTTTCTATTTAATTTCCATAGGATTTATTAGTATTTTATTATATTTTATTTAGTTTATTATTTATAATTAGTATTTTATTAGGATTAGCTTGATTTTACTTCCTTTTAATTTTCCTAGTTAATTTATCCATTTTTTGTATGTTTTTGTAGGAATTTTGTTTTTCTAAAGAGTCCATAATTAAAGCCTATAATTAAGAAACTATTTTATAGAGTTATTTTCCTAATTTGAGGAGGTTTTGAAGGAGAAAAATTAACATTTTAATCCTTGGACAAATTTAGGGTATTTTTCTCTACAAATAGAGAATTTTGGCTCTAAGTTAGAAAAAGAGGGGTAGCAAAGTGAAGAGAGCCATTTTGGGATTGAAGAGATCAATAAGGATTGAAGATTGAAGCGCACTTAAATAAGTTTTATCTATTCTTCTTCTTCTTCATTCTTTTGTTATTTATTTTATGTTTGTAATTCTTTTTAAAGTTATGTTTGACTAAACTTTATTTTAGGGTTTAGGTTAGGAGTAGCTATTATATGATGTGATTGAACACAATTTATATTAATTTGATTTTCATTTAATTTTATGAATTGTTCTTCATGTTTTGTATTCAATTAAGGGCCCAATTGATTACATGTTTATGGGTAGATTTAGTAATGAGGGTTAGGATAATTTATTAGCTTTAGACTCATAGGACTTAGATCACTCGACCGCGAGAGTAGGCGAACTCCTCGGGGAACCATTACAGTAGGCAGAGGTCTACGATGGTAAACCAATAATTGTTAAGGAACTTAATGAGTTTTGATTAACTTTTTAATCACGAAAGTAGGTTAAACTTTATTCTTAACATATTTAATTGAAATTGAGAGAGTTTTTAGGTATTTTAAAACAATTATCCTTAACTGAAATCAATGACTTTTGTTTGTTAATGTATTCATGATCATATTGGAATAGTGAAACTAAACCTAGGCTCTAAGTTTTTAATTATTTGAATTTAATTTAATTTAAATTACTTTTTTATATTTTATTTGATAAATTACTTTTATTTAACTTGCTAGCTAAGAAAATATGTAAAAATATTAATACTCAATATATAATTTTCATGGAAATAATAACTCTTTATATTGCAATTTACAATCTGTGCGCTTGCAGATTTTGAATACAACAAGGCTGCACAAAGAATATGAGAAAGAGATCATAAAGCAGCTTTTGCAAGGAGCTCCCATTTTACAGTAAGCGAATTGCTTGCAAAGGTGCGTATATTATTGGTTTTATGGAGGGAAAATACACTGAATTTGAGTGGTTATTTTATATTAGATACTAGCTTAGGAGCATCTAGAGCAAGCATATTTATAATATAAAATATGTCTCACTGAGAAAGCATATTTATAATATAAAATATGTATGACTATGTAAAAGCATCAAAATACTTGCTATATATTTCTAAAAAGATATTTTTTTAAAATGAAAATATTTATTTCAAAAAATGTGTATATCATATTTTAAATCAATAATTTTAGCCTTTTAAAGAATTAAAGTTTTACACTTAGTTTTTCTGCCCTCATTGCTACATTTTTCTTTTTGTATTCAAAGATAGTGGGGCAATCTTCTTGTAGTTTTGTTGATTGCCTTTCGGTTTGTATGTTGTTGACATTTGTAACTAGTGACAGAAATGGACCAAAATGTCAATCTTGAACACAGCAGGTTCACACTACTTTAGCAAGACAGAACAATTCATGAATATGCCCAAGATATTTGGAATATTGCACCTGTCATATCGGGTATTTTCAAAAATTATTAATGAAAATCATATTGAGTGGGCAAGACCATCATGTTCAATGTTTATTTTTCCTTTATGAAAGTTGACTCTTTGAAATATTAATTGATTTGCTCAATTTTGAAGTCAATTCGACGAGGTGGCAATCTATAATGTTGAGTAAAATTGAAAAAATAAAAAAAAAAAAATAAAAAAATAAAAATAAAAAAAAAAAAAAAAATATATATATATATATATATATAATGAAAATTCATAACATTTTTTTATTAAAAATATAAAAAAAGTGCTCTTCATAATAAATAAATATAAACTCTTGCTAAATATAAAATTGTCAAAGGCTCCTTTTCATCTTTGAACTTTATCATTTTCATCTATTGCATTCTTCAACTTTTAAATTTACCTATTATACATATCAATTTCTGTTTTATACCTATATCACCTATAATTTAACATTTCAATTTTCTATTAAACACATGTATTGTCAACTTTTAAATTTACCTATTACACATATCAACTTCTGTTTTATACCTATATCACCCATAATTTAACATTTCAATTTTCTATTAAACACATGTATTGCCAGCGTGGATAAGCGATTGAAATCAAATATATTCAAGTGTGTTAGTGACATTATATCTTTGACTTGGACAAGACTTTGAATACTCCTTTTCACCCATGAACTTTAGCCTTTTTGTTTATTCCACCCCTTAACTTTCAAATTTATCTATTGCACATCTCAACTTCAATTTTGTGCCTATATCACCCATAATTCAAAGCATTAGAGTGCATGTACATAACATGCACTGACATGTTAAATATCATGACAACATGGACATATTAATGTACATATGTTGACCTTTTTTTTTACCATGGTAAAAAAAATTGTGAAATATTTGAATAAACTTTAGTAAAATCCTTAATCACAAAATCCCTAAAACTAAAATCCCTAATTCATAAAATTTTCTAATTCACAAATTCAAACTAAAAGCATTTACATCAAACCTCCTCAACAAGCCTTTCTTTTTTTTGAAACTCCATCCTTCTTCAACACCCACTTCACTTTCCCTTCTGTTCAAGTCCCGTTCTTTGGTTGTTTGCAACTTTGTTGCTATAAGCATAAAAAAAAAAAGTTGAGATCTACAATAGGTAAATTTGAAAGTTTAGGGGTGCAATATACCAAAATTATCAAGTTTATATGTGAAAAGGATCATTCAACTTATTTAAATATGTCTATGTTGGCATGATATTTGAAACGTTAGTGCATGTTCTGTACAAGCTCTAATGCTCTGAATTATGGGTGATACAAGTATAGATAGAAGTTGAGATGTACAATAGATAAATTTGAGAGTTGGTGGGTGTAATAGACCAAAACAGTAAAGTTTAGAGGTGAAAAGGAGTATTCGACCAATATAAAATACTATATTATAACATCAATTAACTAACTCTTCAGTTCCCCATGAGTAACCCAAATGGTAACAGGTATGGACGTCTTGTTGAGGAGAGTAGAGTTCAAACTCCCACCTTCTTTCCCCTCGCTCTTCTCTCTCCCCTTATGATATTGGAAATTAAACATTTGTACTAGTTGTTAAAAAAAAACTTAAACATTTGTACTAGTTGTTAAAAAAAAACTATCTCTTGAAATTTGAAAATAAAAATATAATTCTATTAAATATAAAATGACTATACTATTTCATTAATTAGAATTCAACTGAAAACAATAATCTTTTTAATATAACTATAAAATTAAGATGAAAAGATCATTTAAACATTCTATAACTCCATAAGTTCCAATAGAGGGGTGAATTGACTTTTTAAAAAATATGGGTAATTTTCTATTTTTCATAAAGAGCAAACTTAAAATAGAATTTGAGTTGAAATAGATAAAGATTATGAGCAATAAAAACACTAGGAATTTATAGATGTTCGGCCTTAAAGCCTACGTCCTCTTCTCAACCACAAGTTGAGAATTTCAATCAACTATCAATCTACTTCAAGGTGTAGATTAAACCCTTACAACCTTAAAGCAAGCTACCCAAGTGTTTTCACAAGGCTCACAATTAAACCTAAGTGTTTTCACAAGGCTCACACTCAAATACAAGGGTTTTCAATGGCTCACACTCAAACCCACTTGCTAAGAATAATCCTCTTAGCTTACAAGTGAATAAAACCCTAAGCTAACTCAATCAATCTCACTACTAAGCTTTTGAATAAAGGTTTTATACACTCACTAACCTACACTAAAGAACACTCTTGTGATAAATAAAAATTACAAGAATTAAAGATGAAAGCTTGGGTCGTTAAAGAATTGATTATAAGTTAAATGCTCAAAGATTTGCGCTAATTGTGTTTTCTCAACTTCCTTCACTAGTTCCAACTCTGTTCTTGGTGGTATTTAAATCCTTTAAGAGAAAAAGAGTTATTAGAGGTGCATTTAATGCAAATAGAGTCATTTGAGACACCCAAGAAGAAGCAGGTATGCATGTTATTATGATCATGATAAAAACATCATGATTATAATTCTGGAAGTGCCAAAAAGAAATTTGAATTTTTGCACTTTCATGATCATAACTATAGTGGTGTCGCTAGTCATGACAAACTCTCTGCCATTTTTCTAGACTTGGTCATCATGATCATAATAAATTTGTTATTATCATAATTGTGGTCATCAAATCATAACACTGGTGGTAACGATGGTTATAACAACATTCTACCATTTTTAAAATTTTTGATTTGAATCTTCATACTTTTGCACGAAATTTTTTTCTAATGATTGAAACTTGGTTGCGATCATTTACATTAAAGATTCCTATCCAACTTAACCAAATCTTCCATTTTCCTAATTTTTCACGGTCATGATGAGTTTATCACCACTCATGATAGGGCTACAAACTTGATAAAATCAACATGCTAACTTTTCATTCCTTGACTTATGCAATTTTAAATAACCCAAATGTAAACACTTAAGCATAAGAATTAAATATAATTTTACTTAATTAATTGTGACCATAAAAAAGTGATTATTTTATCCCTCAAGGTTCAACAATCTCTCCCTTTTTGATAGTAACAAATAATTATGTAAAATTAGGCTATAAATAGAAAGAAACTACTACCCCCACAAAATAAGCCTAAAATTGAAATTGCAAAAAATCATTAAACAAGTCCATTTGTATATTTGAGCAATAAAGCAATGAATTATTTGAGCAACTCTCAACCATCAATAAAAATATACCCAAAGAAGATATATTCATTAACCTAAAAAGGCTTCCCCTTTACAATAACCACAATGAACATATTCAATATCCATATAAAACACAATTCACATCCATACATTTAAAATTTTTTGCCCCTTTATTACTATAAAAAACAACAAGAGAGAGATTTCTAAAAAGAAAGGTTTTAAATAGTGAAAGACCATAACTATGTCAAGTTCTAAAAAAATTTGAAAATTTTAGTTAAATAGAAAAATAAAAATCAAAGAAAATATGCCCCAAATAGTGAAAGGCCACAACACAATATGAATAACAATTTTCTTCACATAAGCAATATCCATAACCAGCAAGTTTTCAAAAAATTAGCATCCAATATTCAAAAATCAAATCAATAATTCTGAAACACCTCCAATTTAATCAATATCAATGCTTAACCTAAAAAAAAAATCACATAGTGTACATATGAATACCAAATTAAGCACAAAAACTACAAACTTTGCAAAATCAATATTCAATCATAGTCACATAATCAATATTCAAAAACAATATCCAACAACCAAACTAAAATACAAAAATAATATAATTAATGTTCATATCAAGAACACATCAAATGCAACAAATTTTCAAATTCAACATCCATAAATCAATATCAATATCAATATCCAAAAAAAATATATTCAATAACCAACATTTCTAAACAAATTACATAATATTGTCAACCAACAATTCCAATAAATCACACTTGCAATCTAACTAAATTTTTTTTCCATAAATACTAAATAAATACTAAATATCCATAAACATTAAATATCCATGTTACTTTCACAAGATGACCAAATAACTAGGCTTAATTTAACCTTTTCTCCCTTTTAGGTGCAATAAAAAACTATTAAGCAATAAGGGGAACTACTATCCAACATAGCAGCAAACTAAAACAAAAAAATGTCTCAATTATTAAAAGGCTACAACAACATCAAGTTCTATAAAAAAAATGAAACCAAAATTAAAACAAAAAAATTATGAAATGAGATGCATAATGCAGTTTTAATGGCAAGAATGTTACATCAACGACAAGGGTGGCAAGTTTTTGGTCCATAGCTTTAACTTGAGATTCCATGATTGAGAGGGTGGCCTGAATAGCTTTAAATTTATTGTCCAAGGGAACTTGGAGCTTATTTATTATGCATTGAAGTTGGTATCTTGGTTTGGCCTTCTTCACAATCTTAGGGGTTACAATTTTATGGTGTTTCTTGGAGATTGAGGAAGCTTCACCTTTGACCATCCTTTGAAACTCTAAGAAATCATAGTCATGCCAAATTCTTTTTCCCTTCTTATCTATTTCTCGCCAATAAACAACACCATTACATTGAATTTTCTATAAATTCCTTTATTTTCATTTTATTAAGTAACTCAATCATCTAATCTTCATATCCCAATGCTCTCACATAATCCCAATTAAAGATAGAATGAAATAAGTGAGACTCTAGAATTTTGAACCTTTCTTTTTACTTGTTGGTTGCAAGCAAGGACACCAAGGAACAAATGGGCCCTTGTTCTTAACAATTTTGTGTTATTTTCCCTTCTTTGTCGGCTCCATGAATGTTGACATGGAAAAATATGAGATTTTGGATGATGATTATAAAATGATTGTGAAAATGATTTGGGATTAGGTTAAAAATGAAAAGGGAAAAGAAATCTTAAAAAATTAGGTTAAAGATAGAAAGGGAAAAGTGGTGGGCAACTACTCTAGGACGAAGAAGGATGAAAGACTAGGTTAAAGAAAAAAATGCTATAAATACCCCCCCCCCCCCCACTTCTAATCCTAGACACATCGTAGGTGATGAAAGAGAAGTCATGATCATGATAAAAAAATTTATAGTATAGTTAAAATAGATTTTATCAAAATGATGACACAAAGAGTTATGATCATGACTAAGCTATTATAACTGAATTATATTAAGATAAAATTAATGGTAGTGATCATCAAACTTACTGCCCAAAATAAAATTTTAAATGCATTAAAATTGATTTCAAATGAATTTTAATCAATGAATATGTTTTCATAAATATGAAAATTTATTCATAAAAAAATTTAATTAAAAAGAGATGAATTTATTTGAAGGATTAGAACCTTCACTGCCAGCGACAATAATATAATAATTATGATTTAAATTTAGAATTTTCTAAAAAAAAAACTTTGAACTTTGGTTGAGACTCTTTAAACACATTAGGGGCCAATACATGTTGCAATACAATTAATCAAAGTTTATAGATATAATAAATTAACACTCAAGGTTTAAATAATTGACTATAATGACATAAGCAACCATATATCACATTAAATTACTATCAAACTTTTTGAGATGACTTAATTTGAAGGGAAGTAGCTTGATCATTCTCCATTGCTCTTTGTTGTTAGTTTAGTTCTTCAAGACTACTCATTTGACAAGCTCCACACACTTGTCCTCTTAGAACTTCACTTTGGGGAGGATAATGACATAATCACCTTGACTTAGATCTATAATGAGCTCTATGCTAGCATGACCCAATCTCCTATGCCACATCCAAGTGTCATACTTAATAGTAACAAAATAGTTAACACCTTGGTTAGTTAAAGAGGATAGATCAATAGTATTAACCATTGAAAATGACTTTGTTCTCTTTCGCATGAGTTACAAAGCATTTCTTTGATTTAGAAGTCACTCTATTACTTTATCACATAATTGACTAACATTAAGTAATTTGTGCTTTAAGCCATTAACTAAAAGAATATCTTCAATATGATTAGAGTCTTTCTTACCAACTTAACCAATGCCTATGATCTTACCCTTGACATTGTTACCAAATATAACTTTGCCTCCCTTTTTCATTTCTAAATGAGAGAAGAGGTTGGCCTTCCCAGTTATGTGCCTTGAACATCCACTATTTATGTACCACTTTTCTTTGCACACTGTGGATTCCAAACACACCTATAATAAAATGCTTCATCACACTTTAGGCACCCAAATGTATTTGGGTCTTTGGGGGTTAGCATTGAAAGATTTATTATTTGGGTACCCTAAATGAGTCTTTTTAATATAGCATCTAGAATTCTTGTGCCCCATCAGACCACAATAATGGCATCTAGCATTTGGTGCATGTTCTTTCATTTTAAAACTATGAAAACTATAAGAATGAGCATGATTGGGTTTCTTAGGCTTAGGTCCTCTTAAGCTTTTAGCTCTAGATTTGTTAGTCTTATTACCATTAGACTTTTTAGGTTCGATGGTTTTAAGACTAGGACTTTGGTAAACTTTAGTAATAGGAGTACTTAAGCTTATAATATTTAAATTACTAGTACGAGCATTTTTAAAACTAATTCCACCTTTAGATTTTAAAGGAGTGAAAGTTATAGAGATCATGCCATCGATAATTTCCTTTCCTTTATTAAATCTAGAAATGGACTCTTTCATATTGCCATTTTCATTTTCTAAAAATATATTTTGTTCAATAAGCTTTGCATTTTCCTTTTCAATCTTGATTTTCTTAGAATTACTTTCATTCAATGAATTGGTTAACTTTTCATTAAAGGATGTTAATTTCTTAAGTTCTTCTTCTAGAATTTTTACTATTTCTTTAAGTGAATTAACTATAGATAAGTATTTATCACATTTATGCACTGATTTTTTACAAACATATAACATTTCATAATTGGATTTAAGGTCTATAGTTACGTTATCACTTGAAGGTTCCTCCAAGGCTATAAAGTAAAGGTTGGCAACCTTTCCATTAGTGTCATCATCACTAGACTCACTCAAATCATCATAAGTTGCTTTAAATGTATGCTTCTTTTCCTTCTTATATTTCCTATCTTTCTTGAAGGATTTCTTCAACTTTAGGCATTGAGATTTAGTATGACCCAATTTTTTTCATTCATAGTAAATCATTTGATCCTTCTTGCTTAAGTTTTGCTTCTTGAATCCTTTTCTCTTTTTCATGATAAGAGCTTTTACCTTCCTTAAAATTATAGCATACTGATCTTTATTTTCATTTGAATCACTATCACTAATGTCTTTAGTTGCCTTGAGAGCAATGCTTTTATCATTTTTGGCCATTTATTCCTTTACCACTTGATGTATTTTGATTTCATAGGTGAGAAGCTTCCCAAGAAGTTCATTTGTAAGTAGAATATAAAGACCATTTCCTTCTTCAATTGAGGTCATTTTAGCTTCCTAAACCTTTTGAGGCAAACTCATAAGAATTTTATTATTGACATCCTCATCTGAAAATTTTTTGCCAAGTTTTCTCATAAAATTAATGAGAGTGATAAGCCTATTATACATAGCATTAATTTTCTCATAAGGCTTCATCTCAAACACTTCATACTTTGTTCCAAGCATTTGTATTTTTTTATTCTTGACTTGACTAATGCCTTTATGCTTGGTCTTTAAACATTCCCAAAACTCTTTAGTAGATCCTAAATACTCTATTCCATTATATTCTTCCTTACTTAAGCCATAATAAAGAATAGTGATTGCTTTTCTATTTCTCAAGTTGGCTTTGGATTGCCCATCACTCTATTACTTTTTAGGAATGATCACCTCATTGCCTTCATTATCTTTCTTTGTTGGAGGACTCCAACCTTCTTTAATAATATCCTATAAATTGACTCCTTCACTATGCAAGAACATTTCTATTTTATTTCTCCAATATGCATAATCAGTACATCAAAAAATGGCGGTCTTGTGTAGCTAAGACCATGAACATTGGGGGTGGTAACAACTTCATTTATGGAAGCCATAATCTTTTATCCAAGATGATTAAATCTTAAAAAATGGAGACTAAAGCTCTGATACCAAATGTAATTCCACAAGTCCTAAAAAGGGGGGGTGGTGAATTGGCTATTTAAGAAATATGGATAATTTTCCATTTTTCCTAAAGATCACACTTAAAACATAATTTGAGTTAAAATAGATTAAGGTTATGAGCAATAAAAACACTAGGAATTTATAGAGGTTCGGCTCTCAAAGCCTACATCCTCTCCTTAACCATAAGTTAAGAATTTTAATCCACTATTAATTTACTTTAAGGTATATATTAAACCCTTACAAGCTTAAATCAAGCTACCCAAGTGTTTTCCTAAGGCTTACACTCAAAACTAAGTGTTTTCACAAGGCTTACACTAAGACCCAAGTGATTTCAATGGCTCACATTCAAACCCACATGATAAGAACAATCCTCCTAGCTTACAAATGAATAAAAACCTTAACCCAACTCACTCAATCTCGCTATTGAGCTTTTGAATAATGGTTTTATACTCTCACCAACCCATACTTAAGAACAATCTTGAGATAAATAAAAATTACAAGAATTAAAAATGAAAGCTTCGGTGGTTAAAGAATTAATTGAAGGTTAAATGCTCAAAGATTTGCTCTAATTGTGTTTTCTCAACTTCCTTCATTAGTTCTAGCTTTGTTCTTAGTGGTGTTTAAACCCTCCAAGAGAAAAGGAGTTGTTAGAGGTACATTTAATGCAAGTAGAGCCATTTGAAACACCTAAGAAGAAGTAGGTCTGCATGTCATCATGATCACGAAAAAATCATCAGGATTATAAATCTAGAGGCACCAAGAAGAAATTTGAATTTTTGCACTTTCATGATCATAACTATGGTGGTGACGCTGGTCATGACAACTCTCTGCCATTTTTTTGGACTTGATCATCATAATCATGATAAATTCATCACGATCATAATTATGGTCATCATGATCATAACACTGGTGGTGACGATGGTCATGACAACATTTTACCATTTTTGAAATTTTTGATTTAAATCTTTGTACCTTTGTTTGAGAATTTATTCTAATGATTATAACTTACTTATGATAATTTATAATGAAGATTCCCATCCAACTTGACCAAATTTAACTTCATATTTCGATAAAAAGTTTGATGTTCCATTTTCCCAGTTTGTCATAGTCATGATAAGTCTATTACCATTCATGACAGGGCTACAGACTTGATGAAATTAAAATACTGACTTTTCATTCCTTGACTTGTGCAGTTTTAAAAATCTAAATATAAAAACTTAAGCACAATGATTACATATAATTTTACTTAATTAATTATGACCATAAAAAATGATTATTTTACCCCTCAAGGTTCAATACATTCTTTTATTTTTGAACTGCCTTTGTTCAATAAAAAATATTAGTTCTTTATTTTCTAAAAAGCTTTTGATCAATCAAAAGTGTTAATTATTTTAAATTCAAATATATAATGGCATATAAATTTTGTGTTCTACAATTTTTTTATTTTCAATGTTCTTGATTTTCTTATAACATCTCAAACTATTATTTTTCCAATAAATTAAAGCAACAGAAAAATACTTAGCAAATTCAAACCACACACCCAATACATCACTTAAGTTTAGGTGCATTCTAGCCTTGTCCTTACTATTTAACATCTCATTAGAGGATATAAACTGAAAGTTGATTTATCATGATAGTATTACTTACTTTTTCTTTAATTTTTTTGTTCGATTTCTATTCTTATCTTCACAATTTATATATATAACATATCATCTTAATTTTTAGTGGAAATTAAAGTAGAATTGGGAATTTGTGATAGAATAGAAGAGAAGTATTTACAATGGAATAAAAAAATTGTTAAAAATAAAGTTAAAGACAATAATTTATTTAAAATAAGAATTTTATAGATTTTTTTAGATAAATATTGTGAATTTTAACAATTCAATACTTAATATTTTATGAGTGAATGAAGAGGCATTTGTTAAAATATGAGTTTAATAACTTTAGAGTTTAACATTTAATATATACTAGTCATAAATTTGCATGTTGCCCATGCTATTTTTAATCATTTTTTATTTTTATAATGTTAAAATCTAAAGGAGGTGAATGGACATGTCCTTTCTAGCCTTCTTCTAGAATATGTCCTTTCACATCCCTTATATTTTTCTTTAAATCAGTATACATCAACATGTTATATGCTGGAAATGTGTTGCTCATGATCACACATAAGATGCACTTGCGCAAAAGGGCCTCTCATAAAAGGGTTACGATCGCACATCTTCTGTGCTCATAATAGAAGCATGTGTTGACAAGATCCCGCATTCGCAAAAGACTCGACATCACTTAGGGTTGGCATTTAGGCATTCCCACGATCCCGCATTCAGCCACAATCATCGGAGTAAGCTGCTTTGCTCTTTTCTTCCTCTTTTGCTCTAAATCATTTTATAACTCCTTGTCCCTATCAAAGACAAATAAAAATCAAAAGTATATATTTCTTTATGCTTTATTATGCTAAATGCTAATTAAAATGTATAAAAAATGCATACAATATTAAGTCCTAAATCTATATGTAATTTGACACACTTAGAGTTTATGATGGAGGAGTAATTTTAATTCTATTGAATAATAAAAAGTATAATGAATATATATATATATATATATTTTTGATATATACAGCTACCTATAATGATAAATACAATAACTAGGTAAACTAAACGTTGTTAGTCATATGTATCCTCAATACCCTTACTCAAGCTTATAGGGAAACTCTATGTAACCAAAGCTTGCCAAAGATCAAAAGGGAGGGATGTTTATTTAACAATTTAGTGAGCAAATTTATGAGCTGGTCGTGATATGAGGTGGGATGTACATTGAGGCATTTCGCTTGGACTAATTCAGGAACTGAATTAGATGAAAGAAAGACAACATCAAAATTATTAGACAAATTTGAAAAATGAATGAAGAATGAACGCTAAGATCAATCAAAAGAGCTTGTAACCATTTTATGTTTGAAGCGGCATTGGCAACAACTCAAAACTCAAATTTTGTAGATGATCTTGTAATTGTATTCCATTTTTTTAAGACCACCTAATGAGGTTAGACCCAAGAAATATTAGTGAGCCACCAGTTGAATGCCAGTTATCAAGATTATTGACCTAATTGGCCCTATAAATAATGGAGTAACTGCTTGATTGCTTAAAGATGAGTCGAGGTTGGACAATGCATAAACTGAGTCAATATGTTTACTATAAAAATAATATCAGGTCTCGTCATGGTGACATACTGAAGAGAGCCAAAACATTGATGAAACCTTATTGCTTTGAATGCTGAAAGTAATTCTCCATCTCCTTTCTTTAGAATAAGATCAGCTTGCATCAGTGTAGAAAGAGGGCAACTCTACTACATCCCCATTTATTTGAGAATAGACCAAATGTATGATTTTTAATGTAGTGTTAATCCTTGTGAATTATGAACAACTTCAAGACCTAGAAAAATATTTCAATGGACCAAGATCATGAAAAGCAACAGCAACTGATAATTTATCAATGATAGTGTGTACAAAGTGTGAATCATTGCCTGTTAATATGATATCATATACCTACACCAACAAGAAACAAAAAAAATAATCGGTTAGAGTAGATATATAAAGAAGAATCGACATTGGAACCTCTAAAGCTAATGGTTTGAAGAAAATTGCTTAATTTCTGAAATCATGATCTTGTTGTTTACTTTAATTCATAGAGGGATTTGTGAAGCTTGCAAACAAAATAAGGATTATGCTTATCAACAAAGCCATGTGGTTGTTTCATAAATACCTCTTCTTTTAATTCTCCATGTAAAAAAGCATTACTCACATCTAGCTGGCGAATTTTCCATCTTTTTGAGACTCTTATAGAAAGGACTATTCAAATTTTCAAGGGTTTAGTAATGGGACTAAAAGTTTTAGTTTAATCAAGCCCATACTCTTATGTGTAACCCTTTGCTACCGAATGAGCTTTATAACACTCAACTGAACCATTGTCATGTCTTTTATCTTGTATACCCATCGATTACCAATAATATTTGCATGAGTTAAAGGAGGAATAAGGTCCCACATATGAGTCTTATAAAGAGCATTCATCTCATCTTGTATTGCCCTTTGCCATTAAGGTAAAAGGACAACCTTGGAAAAGTAAGTGGGTTCGGCTTCAAGAGTAGAGGTGGCGATATAAGCATGTTTGGTTGATTTAGCAATGGTAAATGGTTTAAGTTGCATGGTATGAGTACATTGTTATTGTGGAGGTTTGATATGAGTAGTGTTTAGAATTAAAAGTGCAATAACTAAATTTAATATGTCAGGATTAAACAAATTAACATGATTTACTAAGAGGGGTGTGGATTTAGGTAAGGTACTAGATGTTAGTTCTGGTGGTGATAAGCATGGAGGTGTTTGAGCTAGGGTAGAATTAGAAGAGGATAAGAAGGGTAAAGAGATAGAAGGAGTGGAATGAGTGAGAATTATAAAGGTATAAGGATTATTACCCGAATTTAGTTGTTGAGGAATAGTTAATAATGGATAGGATAACTACAACTAAGAAGTTGGAGATGGTGAAGGTGAGGATGGTACCATAACTGAATCAACCTTCTGAAAAGGGAATTTTGTTTTATCAAACATTACATGTCTAGTAAATAAAATTTTTCCAATGTCAGGATCAAAACATTTATAACCTAAGTAGTGAGGAGAGTACCCAAGGAAAATACACTTCTTACTATGATAGGAAAATTTATGCTTATTGAATGGTCTTAACCAAGGATACATAGCACATCCAAAAAATTTTTAAGAAATAATAATTCGATGTTTAATTAAATAAAAGTGTAAAGGGAATGGCATTGGGAAGAGATTATGTTGGCATACGATTTATAATGAAAATTACAGTTTTAAAGGACAAATGCCAATATTTAAAGGGAGTACCACTATGTCCAAGAATAGATAAGCCAATGTCCACTATGTGTCTGATTTTTCTTTCAACTATATAGTTCTATTCATGAGTATGAGGACAGGTAATATGATGGTGAATACCAATTTTTTTAAAAGAATTATGTAAGGAACAATATTCACCACACTAATCAGAGTTAAAAGACTTAATAGTGGTGTTAACTTGACATTCTAATAAAGATTGAAATTATTTAAACACAACAAGTACATCATTTTTGGCTTTAATAGGAAATAACCATGCAAATAAAGAATAATCATCAATAAAAATAAGAAAATATTAATGACTAGATGAAGAAGTGATAGGAGCTAGACCCCAAACAACAAAATGGATTAAATCAGGAGGAGTCAAACTCTTATGATGAGTCATAGGTAAAGACAACCTTTGTTGCTTGCCTAAACAACAAGCCTTACATTTATTTGAAGAATTCGAAAAACTAGAACATGGTAATTGAAATTGCCTAATGAGATGTTTAACGGATGAAAAATTATAATGATTTAAGTGAGCATGCCATGATGAAGAGTAGCAAGATACACTTAAAAAGGTGGATAACTCGATGATTGTAACTTATACAATCCATTATCACTGATCCCTAGGAGTTAGATTTTCTTGGTGGCTTTGTCCTTCATAAAACAAGACTCATTATCAAATTAAAAAATAATGGTTATCTTTGCAAAATTTTTTAACAAAAAGCAATGGCTTGGTAATAGAAGGAAAGTGTAAGACAAATGACTAAATTTGATTTAAAATTTTACTCTTACTAACATAAGTGATTGCGAGACCTTACATGTTTCTAACTACAAGCTTGTCATTACCTATGTAATCATTATGAATTGAGAAGGATGCAAGATTGGGAGTAATATGATGGCTAACTCTTGTGTCGGGATACAAAGAAAAGGAACAGGTCGAGGTAGAGTTGTGATCAATATGACTGAGGTTAGCTTAAGGTGGTGATGAAACATGGTGAGGTGGCCAATAGGTCACTAGAAAATCGAGTGAAGTTTGCATCAAATTGGCACTTGCAATTAATAATAACATGATTATTATAGCCACAAATTTGATATTGGATAGAATTGGATCATAATTAGGTCTTTAATTTCTATTGAAGTTGGTTTGATTTCTCTGATTGGAGTTCGTGGATAAAAATTTTGCAGGGGCTGATGATTGGTGCGCCATGTGAGTAATCGAAGCTAATGGTTGTTAAACATTTAGAAGTAATTCATATGAAACCAATTGAGCATGGAGATTAGCAAAGGATGGTGGTTCTAAGAGCTGTAGTAAGCCTCTAATGATGCTATTGAAATTTGATCCAAGATTTAGAAAAATAATGGCATTAAATTCAGCTGTTGATAAGGATTTTCCAATAATGGCCAAGTTATCAATAATGTTTTTAGCTTTGAAAAGGTATTCAAAGATTGACAAATCATTCTTTGAAAGATTATGGAATTCGATGTATACTTAAATATGTTGTGCATTTTTCACCATGCCATAAGCGATTGATAAGGTTTGCCAAATAACAAAGGTAGAATTCAACCCAATTAAATGTGGGTAGACTTCTTCAGAGATAGATGAAAGAAGCTAAGAAAATAATATTTGATCTTTGGTGAACTAGATGGTATAGGTAGGGTTCGGTTCTTGTTCTTATGCGGTGGTATTCAAAATGGTTTTTGGAGGAGCTAGTTTGGTGCCATAAAGAATCCCATGGAGATTGTAGAAGTTTAATAATGGTTGGAATTGGAGCTTCTAAGGAATATAGTTATTGGAATTTAATTTAATAGAAAAGTTTTGTTGAATGTTGGTTGGGGTTGATGAAGAGAGAGTAGTAGGTAAGAAAAGAATTGGAACTGATTTATTCAAACTTGCAACAAATGAAGAGATTTCAAAAGAGCTGGTTTGAGAGGAGGAAGATGATATATTGATATGCTTTGAGACTAACTCAGAGTTTATGGTGGAAGAGTAATTTCAATTATATTGAATAATACAAAGTACAATATATATATATATATATATATATATATATATATATATATATATATATATATATATATATATATATATATATATATATATATATATCATAGACACCAATAGTAGTTTAGCTTATAAAAATATATACTTTTATATTATTTTTTATTTTTAGGGAAAAGAGGACTTCGAAGGTGAATGGTGCTAAGCTAGGCATAAAAAGAGTAAAGTAGAGTAGAAGAAAATAGAGTTGAGTCTTTATCACAGTTACGGGTTGAAGCACCATCACGAGATGGCTGAAGCAAGTTAGTCAAAGCTAGTGCTGAGGCTCTGTGGCGATTGTGGGACGTACATGATCGAAGAATCCTAGTGACCAGCCTTTTGTAGCAAGTGCAAGAATACAACGATCACTATCTTTTCATTTAAAGCCCCTCTATTATAATTGTAGCTTGATGCGTGATCATGAGTAGCACAATTCCAGCATAGAACATGCCGATGTGTACATTTTAAAGGAGAAAATCTAGGGGAACATGAAAGGACTCTCTAGAAGGGGGTATAAAAGGACAAGAGCCATAAATTTCTAAGGAGATATGATTTTGAAGAAACAAGAACTAATACACCCAAGTGAGAGAAAAGAAGTTTGGAAAAAAGGCTACCATTAAAGATTTTAGAAGCTTCTTGATAACTTTTTCTATCCAATCTTTATTGTTAATATAGTTTTGTTATTCATTTAGGTTGTATTGTGATTGAATATTGAATGTTATAGCCATGAGTGGCTAGTTTTCCTTGTGTCGTTGAGATTTTGAGATCCATTTGATTTAAGTTAATTTGATAGATTTTATTTTCTCTATATTCCATATTGTGTTTGTTATGCTTGTTGAATGATGTGTTGTGGCCAAATGCATTTTTTGTTTAGATCTATACATTGAGAAATGGTGGATCTAATAGACCCACAAGCACAAATTGGATAAATTAATGACTTGAGAAAGTTTGACTAAATCCAATTCTCTTTTGGGTTTACTTAATGCCTTGCGTGTTTGATGTTGACTTATTTTTATAGTGATGATGAGAATTAAGTCACAACTTTGAGATTCAATTGATTCATGCATGCTGAGTTGAACATTACTTGAGAGAGAATGTTCAATAACTTATGGAAACCTGACTTGTGCAATTGGTTTAAATAAATCTATCATTTAACTTGATGATAATGTGGTGCTTAATCTCCCAACAACATTGTTCCTATATATTGATTTACCTCTTTATCATTTAGCTTAGTAACTACTTCATTTGCTTGTTATTTTAGTGTATTAAATTGCTTTTATTCAAATTAAATTAGCAAGCTCTAAACAAGATCAACTAGAACTAATAGGTGGTTAGTTGGCAATTCTTATAAGAACGATACTCTACTCTCAATTTTATTACTTATTATCGTTTGTATATTTGTGGTTTTGCATTGCATTGTGACAGTGCAATAGAATGCAACCTTTAATTATTACTTGCTCCTCTATTTCATTAAAATTATTTAATCAATTATATATATATATAGTGTTTCTAACTCATCTGCACTCCTTTTTTATTCCACTATAAAACTCTTCTCTATTTTTATTTATAATACAAGTATTCTCCTCTCTGTTCCATTCTATTTAATTTTTTCAATATTAATTACTTTTCGAATCATATTATTGTTGCCTTCATTGTTTATTTATATATTTAATGTTGTTTTTTTATTTATATTTGCAATTGAACACTTTGTTTAGTATTAATAATTTTATTCAGCAGTTTTATGTCACAAATAAACAAATGACAATTATCATATAAATAAAATTACAATTATCAATTAAATAATAATTTGATTATTATTAAAATCCATTTATGTATAGTTGGTTTTATTAAAAAGAAAACTAAAAAAAATGACAATTATCATGTAAATAAATTAAATATAAATTGCAAAAATTAAGAAATTAGAGCAAAATGATGATTATTTCATAAAAAATTCAAACCAACTCATGAGCAATTCTAAAAGGATGGCCGTGCCTTTTCAAGCCAGTTCAAATTTGTCCACTTGTAGAGAGTCCGCCATTTGAAAGCATGTTAATTTGAATTAGTAGAGAGTGCTTATTACTTCAATTGCCAAAGGATTGTGAAAGAGAAATAGGAGAAATGTATTGGCAAAATATGAATAAATATCCTACTTGAGATGTTCAGCTTCTTTATATTCAATATATACTATAATTTT
This sequence comes from Mallotus nudiflorus, assembly GCA_947683625.1. NCBI lineage: Eukaryota > Viridiplantae > Streptophyta > Magnoliopsida > Malpighiales > Euphorbiaceae > Mallotus > Mallotus nudiflorus. The sequence continues at coordinate 146,600 of CANTUR010000873.1, read as the reverse complement.
TTATACTATAATTTTTTATATATACTATAATTTTTTATATATTAAATTTGTTTAAGATGTTGAAATAATAATAATAAAATTATTATATTACAAACATTTTTTCAATTTTTATTCTCTTTAGTCTATCTATTCAATTTAAAATTCTATATATATTATATTATTTCTATTTATTTAAAAATTTATTAAAAAGCCATGCCACTGGCAGATGTGAAGAGAAGTATTCTATGAACTCATGACACCAAAAGGATCATCAGTTATTTCGGCATGAAATTGCGGCAAAGCTAATCGATCTGTGTCATTGCTTGTCTTTTGCATGGCAAAAACTGCTGCAGGCAAGAAAGTGAAGGACATGACGTAAGTAATAGCAAGAAGAAGGCTGGAGGAAGAATATGAGAAAGAGAGCAGCACTAAGCAACTCCTGCAAGAAACTCCCATTTCAGCACTACTGGCTATTGGTTTTGTGTTGGGAAAAAGAACTGAGAAGTTATTTTATATTTGAGGCTTAATACGCAGTTTAGTTGTGAAATAAATAAATGAGATTAAAATGTGAAATAAAATATGTATTGATGCAAATATTAAAATAATATAATTGAATAATTATATTATTTTAATATAGCTAAAACAACCAAAATAATCATCGTTGCGTGAGCTGTTGTTATATTTTTATTTTAATAATTATTTTTCAAATATTAAAGCAAAAATTGATATTCTATTAAGATAATATAATTGAATAATTATCAATATAGAATTATTTTTATATCTCGGATTATTTTGGTTTTAATTTTATTTACTTTCTTAAACTTTGTAAAAAAAAAAAAGTAAGTTAATGAAATAAATTCAATAAAATACATAAGTTTTGGTTTTAATTGATTTGCCATGATTATAAAAGTTTAATTTATATTTTTTTAGTTATCAAATTTTTATTTATGTTTTGCATGTAGTTTTTATAGAAATTTTTTGTCCATATAAATAATTTAATATTATTATTTTAATCTAAAATTTAAAAATAGTATAAAAAATATATATTTTCTATATTCATGTATAAAATAGAAAAATAAAACCTATCTTGAGAGATGAACTCTTAAATTATAATTTAAATTATTTAAATATAATATAAATACCATCATTTTATTATTAATGTATAGTTTATCATGTGTAAAAAATTAAAATAATACTGCAATAAAAATAAAAAATATTTTTATAGATATTTAAATATAGGATTATTGCATAACTCTAACATGAACTTTAGTTATTTTTATCAATTTATTCTATTTTTAAAATTGTGCTGAATTACTATATAAACTTCTTAATTTATTGCAAATCTATTCACAATCTAAATAGTATGTGTATACTCACATAGCATGCCCGTTGTTCAAGATTCTTTCCTTTACAATGCCAACATGACATGTATGTGTAAATTAATTTGTTGATATGAAAATTAAAAAAAAAATTAGTTATTTTTCTATCCTTAACTTTCATTTTTTCAAAAATATATTCTTAATTTTCATTTTTTTGCAAATATATCCTCAATGTTAGCAATAATTTGCACATGTATGTCATGTCAGCATGTTTTTTTAGCATGAGCACATGCTATTTCGATTGTGGATAGATTTTTAACAAATTAAAAAATTTATATACCAATTCACTACAATTTTAAAAGTAATATAGATTGGCCAAAATAACTAAAATTCATGGTATATGTCATGACCCGAACCCAGGGCACGTGACCGGCACTAGGGAATGGGAAAACATAAAGCTACTGAATCTCGTAGTAAGCCTTAAAAGAAAAACGTGGAATATTTAAACTTTGAAACCTTACAATAAATAATTAAATCACAATGCACATTATCAAATTGATTTTTCTCAATATAATTTAAACCATAATATCAGTGCATAAAATAAATAAACATCAGTTATACAAATAATATCTCTGTACATAAATTATAAATACATGATATCCCAAATAAAATATGCAGTTATACAGTTTTCTCTACTGCGGTACACCTATATAAATACAACACAACTAAGTAGACCTACGTAGAATAGCCGGTGACGAAGCTACACGGTGAAGAGAAGTAGGCCTAACAGAAAAATCCCAAACTCTTGAAAAAAATAAATTGAGGGGAGTCAGACCTCACTGAGTAAGTTAATAAAAAAATGAATGCAGTTTGAAAATCTCATTAAAAATAATTTTTTATGGAAATATAATATAATTATAATTTTATTCAAATCATTTGATATACATATAAGAAATTCATTTTTTTTTACAAAGGAAAGAATTAAATATTTAAATGTTTTTTAAAACATTTCAGTATAAAAATTTGGTAGAACCCGATTTATAAATTTTATAACAGTCATACGATCCATTTATATCCAAGACTGTCGAATCCCGAGAGCAAAGCATCACCAGGATACACAGCCGCAGTCACATTACTTAATCCAATATCACTGGCGGTATCTGAGAGCAAAGCATCACCAGACCATCGACCCTAATGATTTAATAAATAATAATCCAAATTATACTGACAGTGTCCGAGAGCAAAGCATCACCATACCTTCGGCCCCAGTATTTATTAAATAAACAAATATTATACTACTGGTGGTATCCGAGAGCAAAGCATCACTAGATCATCAGCCCCAATAATATAATTAATAATCACATATTCTACCAGTGCGTACACGGTCCTGATGAAACCCATCAGGTAGCCTTTTCTACCATGGTTTTTTTAAAAATAAAAGAAAATAAATAAAACAATGAGAATTTAATAAATAAATAAAAATAAAATAAATCAACTATAAATTAAATTATGCAAAATCATATGAAGAATGCCGACTAGAATATCATAAAATTAAATTCATAAGTATTTAATATGATTTAAATTAAAAATCCAATACTCAAATCAAATATTAACTTACATGATAAAGGTGCTCCTCTGGCACGTCGTGTTCGACCTCGACTGGTAGACATGACTGGAAGGGCGGCTAAAAGATAGAAAAGGAAAACAATAATTAGAAAATAGAAACCTAGCTTCTAGAGTTTCTAAGGAAGACTCTGTTGACCATTTGCATGATCAAACTCCAAATTTTGGACTTTGACAAACAATTTTTATACTAATAATTTCAATTAAGTGTGTAGGGAATTATATACCAAACATATACCAAGCATATACACTTTTGGATAAATAGTGACTTTTCAGGAAAATTGAACCTCTAAGATTCAAGAAGGCTTTTGACATCTTTAGAGCTCTTAAATGAGAAAATGAGCTGCTTAACATTTTAAGTAGACATCTTGAGCTTTCTGAATTGAGCTTATTTGTCAAAATCAAAGTTCATTTGGTTATGAAAATTTTGATTTGAAATCCACGTATACGTCTGCCATCTTAGACTGCACATCTCTTAGTATTTTGGATATATCTTGAGTTACAGAAATCCAATTAAGGTGATTCAAAATCCTATGAAAATATAAGTCAAATATCTAAAACTTTTATGAATAAAATATGGGTAAATTCAAATTTATTTAGGATCAGATTATGGCTTCAACTTGTGTATAGCTATCTGACAGTATTCTACATTTTAGATTGCACAACCCTTAGTAATTTGGACATATCCTGAGTTATAGAAGTCAAATTTAGGTGATTCAAAATGATATGAAAATATAATTCAAATATCTACAGTTTTTGTGAAAGAAGTATGGGCAAATTCAAATTTCTTTAGGAACAAATCACGGCTTCAATTTGGGTATAGTTGTCTGACTGTAGTCTGCATTATAGATTGCACAACCCTTCATTTTTTGGACATATCCTGAGTTACAGAAGTCTAATTTAGGTAATTCAAATTAATATGGAAAGCTAATTCAAATATCTACATCTTTTTTAAAGAAAGTGTGGGCAAATTCAAACATCTTGAGGGGCTAATTATGGTTTCAATCCATGAATAGTTATTTGACAGCATCAGTCTCAATAATTCAAAATATAGATGTTGTACACATCATTTGCACCTCCAACAGCTGTATTTTTTTAGTATAAATACCTCTAAAGTTGAATGGAAGTTAAGCAACTTATTTATCATTCATTATTTCTTAAGTATTCATTGAGCTCTCAAATTCTCTTAAATAATTCTTTATTTGTATAACTCTTGTAAGAGTTGGGTGTGTGTTAAAAATAGAATTTCTCTTCATCTTAAATCTTGGATGAGATTAGAAGGGAAGTGAGATTTATTTCTAAAGGAATTGGTTTAAGTGTTGTCTATTGAAACCCTTGGGTTTTAGTTTTTTGAGTGAGCCTTGAAAACTTATGTTGTAAGGTTATAAGAGTGAGCCATCAAAATTCTTGTATAGTCTCAATCTTATGAATAAGGTTATGGGTGATTAAAAATCCTAACTTAGGGATAAGTTAGGTGGAGACGTAGGATTGTTGTTGAATCTAAACTCCTTAAATCTTTGTGTTCTTCATTCTTTCTTCTCAACTTCTATTTAATTTTTGCAAAGAATTCTTTTAATTTCTCATTTTTATTTGATAGTCCTATTCACCCCCCCTCTAGGACTCTTTTCAGACTCGATTCGAATTTAGAATAAAAATTTTTAGGATTGACCCTATTAACCATTTGCATGATCAAACTCCTAATTTTGGACTTTGACAAACAATTTTTATACTAATAATTTCAATTAAGTGTGTAGGGAATTATATACCAAACATACACCAAGCATATACAATTATGGATGAATAGTGACTTTTCGGGCTGATTGAACCTCTGAGATTGAAGAAGGATTTTGACATCTTTAGAGTTCTTAAATGAGAAAATGAACTTCTTAACTTTTGAAGTAGACATCCTAACCTTTCCAAATTGATCTTTCTTTTCAAAATCCAAGTTCATTTGGGTATGAAAATCTTCAGTCAAAGTCAGCATATGCAGCTTGCATTTTAGTTTGCATAGCTCTTGGTATTTCAGCAATAACTTGAGCTATAGATGTCCAATTGAGGTGATTAAAATTTTTATGGAAATATAAGGAAATTATCTACAACTTTTATGAGGAATATTTTGGCTGAATCGATCACCTTAAGTCCTGTTCATGAGCATCTTTCGAGGTGGTCATGAGCTGTCCTTGAATGGTGCCTTTGGAGCATGTTTTTGCCAAAAATTGGTAGCACCCCTCACGAGCATGAGTGCTTGTGAGCAGACCTCTGACAGCATGCAATAGGAATTTTTTAATGCAATGGATATATTTTTGCTCCTCACGAGCACTGTTCACTCGTGAGCCGCCCGTGAGCATCCTTTGAGCTGCCAAAAGTCCAAGAATTGATTCAAAATCAATTATAAACATTGGATACATGATTGATACATCCAATAACTATATTTTTAAGTGTTTTTCTATATAAACACAACTTAGAATTCAATTGAAAAAAAAAAAAGAAAACCTATTTATCATTAATTATTTTCTTAAATATTCAATTAAGCTCTTAATCTTTCCATTAAACAATTCTTTGTGTATAAATCTTATGAGAGTTGGTGAGTGATTAGAATAGACATTCTTATTCTTTTATTTTCTGGGTTTATAAAATGGGAAGTGAGATTCTATTTTAAAGGAATTGGTTTAAGTGTTTAGCCATTAAAACACTTGGGAATTTAGTTTTAGTGTGAGCCTTAAAAACACTTGTAATTTGGTTTTTGAGTGAGCCTTGAAAACTCAAGTTGTAAGTTTGTAAGAGTGAGCCATAAAACTCTTGTGTATTCTCAATCTTGTGAATAAGATTGTGGGTGATTAAAAATCCTAACTTGAGGATAAGTTAGGTGGAGACGTAGGATTATTGTTGAATCCAAACTCCTTAAATATTTGTGTTCTTCATTCTTCCCTCTCAACTCTTACTCAATTCTTGCAAATAATTCCTTTAATTTCCTATTTTTGTTCAATAGTCCTATTCACCCCCCTTAGGACTCTTTCATTTGGTATCAGAGCTTGAATTCTAGGTACTTCATTGCTAGAATACAAGATCATGGAGAGTGAATCACAAAACATCTCTTCTCTTAGACCATTCTTTGATGGTAGTGACTATCCATAATGGAAATTCAAAATGGAATTACATCTTGATTGTGATTCCATCAAACTTTGGGATATTATCCTAAGAGGTTGGGAACCACCTACAACTATCATTGATGGTGTGGTAACTACTCTTGTAAGAAGCCAATGGAGTGTTAATCAAAAAGAAGAAAATCACAAAAATAAAAAGGTTATGATTGCTCTAGTCTTCTTTATGACAAGAGAAGAAGGAGGCAAACTTTAACATTACATTTCAACCAAGGAGATATGGGAGACCTTGGAGAATCACTATGAAGGAAACATTCAAATAAGAAGCAAGAAGGTTCAACTTCATATGTATGAATATGAACTCTTCAAAATGAAGACTCAAGAATCAATGACAGAGATGACAAACCATCTCAATGCACTCCTCACAACCCTCAAGAAACTTAGAAAACATTTCTCCAAGGAAGAGGTAAACAACAAGATTCTAAGAATCCTACCTAAGAAGGATTGGGAATATCATGTTACATCAATTGAGGAAGCTTAAGACCTCTCTATTCTATCAACCGATGTGCTCATTGGTAAGCTCTTAACACATGAGCTCACCATCAAGCAAAGAGGTGAAGAATAAAAAGAGAAAAAAGAAAAGAAAAAGAGCATTGCTCTAAAAGCTCTTCAAGAAGATAATGAAGAGGAAAGCATCAAAGATTCTAGTGATGAAGATGGTGACATTGCCATGCTCACTAGGAACTTCAAGAAGTTCTTAAGAAAGAAAAATTTCTCAAGAATAAGGGACTTGAACAAGAAGTTTGAAGGAGATGGGAAGAAGAAAATAAAAGAGGTTACTTGCTATGAATGCAAGAAACTGAGACACATTAGAAGTGAATGTCCCAAACTCAAATTTAAGAATAAGGGAGCAAAAGATAAGAAGAAGGCATTCAAAGCTACTTGGGATGATTCCTCCAAATTTGAAGAGGAAGAGGAACAATAAGAAGTTGCCAATCTTTGCTTCATGGCCATTGAAAATGAAAATGAGGTACCATCCACTTCTTATTCTTCCTTTGATAATTGTGATGAATATTGTGATGATGATTATGAGAGCTATATTGTGAGCAAATTACTTGTTAAATGCAAAAGTTTGTTATCTAAGAAAAAACAATATAAGCATGAGTTAGCTAGCTTAAAAAAGGATTTTGAATGTTTAAAAATTGATTTTGCTAAACTTGTTGCATCAAATGAAAAAAATTGTAAGTGATGCTAAATCTTCTAATTCTTTAAAAGACCATCTTAAGAAAGCAAATGATGAAAATCATAAGCTTTCTAAGGAAGTCTTAGAATTAAAGAATTCCATTGCAAAATTTAAAAGAGGAATAGAAACTTTAAATAGTCTTATTGACTCTCAAAAATTTCTTGGAGATACCCATGGAATTGGATATAAAAATGGAATGCCTTCATCATCCTCATCACATATTACTTTTGCTAAAGCTTCACATGATTCTACTCCTTCAATCTCATGTGTTAAATAGCAAGGCAAAGTCTCATATGATTAACCCTTCAGTAACACAAAGAGGTAAGACTCAAACTAGAGCACTTCAACCTAAGCATGCTTATATGTACACTGTACATAATTATAATAGGCATGCTACACAACACAATGCACATAAAAATATTGCACAAACTTATCAAAATATTCATCACCATTTCCAATGTATGTCTCACTCAATGTCACAAAACAATAAGAGATACACACAACACCAAAGGCATGTTGCACACACTAGGAAAGAATTTTATTCTAGGAGAAATAAATTTGAAAATGTTGTATGTTCATATTGCATGATCAAAGGACATACCAATAATGTGTGCTACTATAGAAAACTACACATGAATTTGCTTCCTTTAGCTTATCTTGAAACTAACCAACCTAGACCAAGAAAGGTTTAGGTTCAAAAGAACACTTTAAATGTTTTATGTAGGTGTGCTTGAAATCCACAAGAACAAAAAGCAAGTGGTATCTCAATAGTGGATGTTCAAGGCACATGACAAGAGACAAGGAGTAATTCAGCAAACTTGATACTAAGGATGGAGGACACGTTACTTTTGATGATAATGCAAAAGGAAAAATTATTAGCATTGGAGAAATAGTTAATCTTCAATCCTTATCTATACATCATGTGTTGTTTATTGATGGTCTTAAATATAATTTGCTAAGTATAAGTCAATTATGTGATATGGGAAATAAGGTGACTTTCTATCCTAGAAATTGCTTTGTTAGTAGTCTTGATGAAGACAAAGTAATTTTTAGTGGTGAAAGAGTAGATAAAATTTATGTTATTAATTTGAATAAGATTGATAACAAAGACATAAAATGCTTAATGTCAAATTCCCATGACACATGGACATGTCATAGAAGGTTAGGACATGCAAATTTTGAACTTTTGAATGATCTTTGTAAACATGAACTTGTGATTGGTTTACCTAAGCTTGAATTCACTAAGGATAAACCTTGTGATGCTTGTCAAAAAGGAAAACAATCTAAGTCCTCATTTAAGCTAAAAAATGTAGTGTCCACTTCTAGACCACTTGAACTTATACATATGGATTTGTTTGGACCAACTAGAGTTGCTAGTCTTGGTGGAATGCACTATGCATATGTATTAGTTGATGATTACTCTAGATTTAATTGGGTGTGTTTTCTTGCTCATAAGAATGATGCATTTAAAGCTTTTGAAAATTTTTCAAAAAGAGTTAAAAAAAGAAAAAGGATTTTGTATTTCATCCATTAGAGGTGATAATGGAATCGAATTTAAAAATGAATTTTTCAAAAATTATTGTAATGAAAATGGTATTTCTCATACATTTTCATCTCCTAGAACTCCTCAACAAAATGGGCTAGTTAAAAGAAAAAATAGAACTCTTGTGGAAATGGCTAGAACAATGCTTCATGAGTATAATTTACCTCTATACTTTTAGGCGAAAGCCGTTAACACATCTTGTTATATTTGAAACCGAGTTTTCAAAAGACCAATTTTAAATAAAACATCTTATAAGCTATGGAACAATAGAAAGCCCAAAATCTCATATCTAAGAGTATTTGGATGCAAGTGCTTTATATTAAATTCCAAGGATAATCTTGGGAAATTTGATTCTAAAGCCAATGAAGGAATTTTCCTAGGCTATTCCATCTCTAGAAAAGCATATAGGGTCTTTAATAAGAGTACTCTAGTAGTTAAAGAGTCAATGCATGTGGTATTTTATGAATGAAACTCACTTGATCCTAGAAAGGATGTTTGTAGTGTTGATGATCTTATAGGTGACAAAGAGATTATGGAATCACAAGAAGAAAATGCTAGCAAGCCTTTGGAATTTGAAGATCCAAGCAAAAAGGAAAATGAGACACCTCAACCTACCTTGAAGGATGAACTTCCAAAGGATTGGCAATTCAAGAAAGCTCACCCTCAAGACCTTATTATAGGTGACACTACAAAAGGGGTAACCACTAGATCTAAACTCAATTCTATTGTCAATTTAGAAATTGAACCCAAAAATGTTGATGATGCTTTGAGTGATGAATTTTAGGTCCTTGCTATGCAAGAAGAGTTAAATCAATTTGGGAGAAACAAGGTTTGGACTTTGGTTCCTAGACCTAAACATCATCCTATTATTGGCACCAAATGGGTGTTTAGAAATAAGATGAATGAACAAGGTGTCATAACTAGGAACAAAGCTAGACTAGTAGCTAAAGGTTATAATCAAGAGGAAGGAATTGATTATGATGAAACCTTTGCCCCCGTCGCAAGGTTAGAAGCTATTAGGATGTTACTTGTATTTGCATCATACATGGATTTTAAAATTTATCAAATTGATGTTAAAAGTGCATTTTTAAATGGTTTTATTGAAGAAGAGGTGTATGTTGAACAACCTCCGGGTTTTGAAAATTTTGACTTTCCAAATCATGTTTTTAAATTGTCAAAAGCTTTGTATGGATTGAAACAAGATCCAAGAGCTTAGTATGAAAGATTGAGTAACTTTTTACTAGAGAAAGGTTTCTCTAAAGGAAAGGTTGACACAACTCTTTTCATAAAGAAATCCAAGCATGATTTATTAATTGTTCAAATTTATGTTGATGATATTATTTTTGGTGCTACTAACCATTGATTCTGTGAGGAATTTTCTAAGCTAATGCAAAGAGAATTTGAGATGAGTATGATGGGAGAACTCAAGTTCTTTCTTGGACTTCAAATCAAGCAATGTAAAGATGGGATTTTCATTAATGAAACCAAATATGCAAGGGACATTCTCAAGAAGTTTAGAATGGATGGAGCTAAATCAAGCAAAACTCCAATGAGCACCACAACCAAACTCAACAAGGATGAAAATGGCAAACCGATTGATGAAAAGCGATTTAGAGGTATAATAGGATCCCTTCTTTATTTAACCGTTAGTAGACCTGATATTATGTTTGCTACTTGCTTGTGTGCTAGATTTCAATCAAGTCCTAGAGAGTCTCATTTGAATACTATCAAAAGAATTTTCAAATATCTTTGTTGTACAATGCATTTAGGACTTTGGTATCCTAGGAGTTCTTCCTTTGACTTGATTAGTTATTCTGATGCTAACTTTGCCGGTAGCCTACTAGATAGAAAAAGCACTTCTGGAACTTGTCAAATTTTAGGAAATTGCTTAATTTCTTGGTTTAGTAAGAAACAAGTTTCTATTGCCTTGTCCACCGTTGAAGCAGAATATATGGCGGCTAGTTATTGTTGCACCTAAGTTCTATGGCAAAAATAACAACTTTTGGACTATAGCATTGATATTGATCACATTCCAATTAAGTGTGATAATACAAGTGCTATAAACCTTAGTAAAAATCCCATTCAGCATTCTAGAACTAAGCATATTGATATTAGACATCATTTCTTGCGTGATCATGTGCAAAATGGTGATATTTTTCTTGATTTTGTTGATACTAATCATCAATTAGCAAACATCTTTACCAAGCCTCTTTGTGAGGAAAGATTGAATTTTATTAAGCATGAACTTGGTATGATTGATGGCTCAAGCTTGTCATGATCACTTGTTAAAATTGATGAATTGATTATTAGATTCTTTTGTGGTCATGTTCTTTAGAAAAATTATTTTCAACATCATGTATAAGCTTTGTTTTAAAAGTTTTTGCTTTAGCAAATTTACTTCATATACATGATATATTGTATTTCCCATTTGCATGATCTTTGTATTAATTTTATTTGAATTGGATTTGTGTGGATTCATTCAATTTTTTTTTTAAAAAAAAGCCCTCCTATTTTGCAAATTAATAATTAATTATTGAGCTAAATTCAATTAATTAATTATTTTAATATTCCTGCTCCTCAACAAAAAAATTTAAAAAATTTTTTGTGTGTTTTTATGCTAGTTTCTGTTTGGTTTATTTTTAGTATACTTTATGTATCTAAGTTTTGAGCTGTTAGTCTATTTTTTTTAATTCATTTTATGCTAGTTTCTATTTGATTTATTTTCAGTATACTTTTCATATCTATGTTTTGAGTTGTTAAGTGTGTTTTATGACTATTTTTCGTCAGTTTATGTTCGGTTTATTTTCTGGATATAAACCATGAGCTGTTAGTCTAATTTATAATTATTTTGTGTTAGTTTCAGTTTAGTATCTTTTAGATATTTTTTGAATATAAGTCATGAGTTGTTAGTTTTATGTCTTGTTTACAATTGGTATTTTAATATCATTGTAACTCTTTCTTATTTTGATGCAATTTTATTTGCATTTTGACAAGGGGGGAGAAAATATTTGAGTTTGTTTAATTTTTTATTCATTATGTTTTTCTTAGGAATTGTTTTAATCTTTGATAATGCATGAATATTTTTAAGATTTGATCTATCTTTGCATTTTGACAAAGGAGGCAAAAATAATTAAGTTTGCATGCGTACTTAGTTAATTTCTTTTAAGGAAGAGAAATTTTTTTTTCAAAGATGTGTTTGTGTTAGTGACATAACTATGTGATAGTGTGTCCTTAATATCAATTTTTTAAAATCCATTGAAATAGGGGGAGAAAATTGTTTGAATTTATTTCTCAGAAATTTTTTTGCATGCATAGTAACAATGTAAGTGTGGTTAATTTTGTCCTTCAAATTAAGCCTTGTTTTGCTTACTTTGTTTATCTATGACATGAATTTTTTATTTATGCGTGACCTTTTAATTATGCTTATTCCTGCAAAATTCATATTAATGTATAAATTCTTCTTGGGAATGGTTTTTATCTTTGAAAATGACATGAATTTTATAAAGATTTTGAGTATCTTTGCTTTCCTTGTTTTGGTTCTTAATCTTTTATTCCCTCTAGTATTTTTAGCTTCCTTAGGTCTATTTCCCCTTATATCTCTCTCTTTTCTTTTTGTCTTTAACAAAGGGGGAGAAGAAGCTATATGCTTAGGGGATAAATAATTGTGTTTAAGATATGCTAAGTACCACATGATTATGTATGATTGATTGAGTAGTTAAACTCTACATGATCATGTGATGTTTGAATATAGCATATATACTATTTTGTGATGCATTATAGTAACACTATATGCATATATGTTTGAAATTATTTCCTTCATGTTGTCTAATATTTTTTTTAATGATAAAGTTATCATCATTTGTTATGTTAGGCCATGTTCTTTATAAAATTTTTATGTTGTCTTTATTTTTGAAAAGAAGGGTAATAAAATAAATTTATATTTCTTATCATGTATAAAAAGGAGGAGAAATAAAGAAATATATTTTGTTAAACATGCTACATCAACCTTTATACATGCTATGATAATTCATTTATTTATATGCTCTGATACATGATAAATATTGAATTTATGCACATGTTAAGGGGGAACAAAATATTTTCTCATTTTGCATCTATTTAATTTGAAAGAGGGAGCTATTTTAATTAACATGCTTATATATGTTATTTATTTTTGTCACACTCACACACATTATTTATTATCTTTTCAAATTGGTTGTCAAAGCCAAAAAGGGGGAGATTGTTGACCATTTGCATGATCAAACTCCTAATTTTGGACTTTGACAAATAATTTTTATACTAATAATTTCAATTAAGTGTGTAGGGAAGTATATACCAAACATATACCAAGCATATACACTTTTGGATGAATAGTGACTTTTCAGGCTGATTAAACCTCTAAGATTGAAGAAGCTTTTGACATCTTTAGAGTTCTTAAATATGAAAATGAACTTCTTAAATTTTGAATTAGACATCTTAAGCTTTCCAAATTGAGCTTTCTTGTCAAAATCCAAGTTCATTTGGGTATGCAAATCTTTAGTCGAAGTCAGCATATGCAGCTTGCATTTTAGTTTGCATAGCACTTGGTATTTCAGAAATATCTTGAGTTACAGATGTCCAATTGAGGTGATTCAAAGGTTTATGAAAATATCAGACAATTGTCTACAACTTTTATGAAGAACATTTTAGCTGAATCAATCTTCTTCAGTCCTGTTCATGAGCATCTTTCAAGGTGGTCACGAGTTGTCCTTGAATGGTGCCTTTGGAGCCCATTTTTCCAAAAACTGGCAGTACTCCTCACAAGCTCTCCCCATGAGCATGAGTGCTTGTGACCTGCTTGTGAGCAGACCTCTAACATCATCCAATAGGAATTTTTGAATGCAACGGATATATTTTTGCTCCTCACGAGCACTGTTCACTCGTGAGCCGCCCGTGAGCATCCCTTGAGCTACCAAAGTCCAAGAATTGATTCAAAATCAATTATAAACATTGGAGACATGATTGATACATCCAAAAACTATATTTTTAAGTGTTTGTCTATATAAACACAACTTAGAATTCAATTGAAAAAAAAAAGAAGAAAACTTGTTTATCATTCAATATTTTCTTAAATATTCAATTGAACTCTTAAAATTTCCATTAATAAATTCTTTGTGTATAACTCTTATGAGAGTTGATGAGTGATTAGAATAGACATTCTTATTCTTCTGTTTTCTGGGTTTAGAAAACGGGAAGTGAGATTCTATTATAAAGGAATTGGTTTAAGTGTTTAGCCATTAAAACACTTGAGAATTTGGTTTTAGTGTGAGCCTTGAAAACTCAAGTTGTAAGGTTGTAAGAGTGAGCCATAAAACTCTTGTGTATTCTCAATCTTGTGAATAAGATTGTGGGTGATTAAAAATCCTAACTTGGGGATAAGTTATGTGGAGACGTAGAATTATTGTTGAATCCGAACTCCTTAAATATTTGTGTTCTTCATTCTTCCCTCTCAACTCTTACTCAATTCTTGCAAAGAATTCTTTTAATTTCTTATTTTTATTCGATAGTCCTTTTCACCCCCCTATAGGATTCTTTCAAACCTAGTGTCACATTTTACGAGAAATCTATCGAAAATTCGGCAGAGTTTTCTCTGTAAAACGGACATCCCTCTATCAAAGTAGAGTCAACCCTCACTTCAAAATTTCACAGTGGCACAACACCTCGGGTTGGGACCCCAAACTACACAATTCCCAACTGAGGTTAACAAAAATACAAATAAGCAAATACTAAATATTAATATAGTAAATCACCAAAAACTATAAAAATTAATAATAAATCATAATATAATTTATTAAATTTTTAAAACACTAAATAAAATTAGTTTCCACCATAATTTAATAAAATTTCAAATAATAATATAATATTAATAAAAACCCAACTTTTCAAATATTCAACAAAATATAGTCAAATTCAAACTTTATTTGTTCAAATAGTTTAAATATACTCCAATATTAATTAAAAACTTATTTAAACCACAAAACAATAAATAATTAAATTTTGAATAAATTTTCAAAAATAGTTAGTATTAATTAACTAAAAACAATTAATAATTTATAAAAATTATTTTAATACCATGTTTATCTCAAAATTAACTAAAACATATTATTTAATTATAATATCAACAAAACATACCATGTACCTATTATTTCAAAATTCACATAATAATAATAATTTCTAAAAAAAATTAAATAAGTTATCAAAAATTATTTTATGACTACTTAAATTACTAACATAATATACTAACACTAATTAACTCAAATATTCAACCAAAAATAATTAATTAATCACATTAACAAAATATACATAAAACTTAAAATACCTAAATAAATATACAAAAATTCCATAAAAATCAATTTAATTAATCTAAATCAATTTTGATATACTCTTAACCAAAATTAACCCCAAATAATTTAGATCAACCCAAAAATTAACTACATAATTAAAATAAAATTCTGGATAATTAGTAAATATAATAAAAATTAACAAAAATATTAAATCAACACAAAATCAACTAACAACAACCCTAAACAACTAAAAATCAACCTGACAACTAACTAAAAATCAACCTAACAACTAACTAAAATCAACTAGAAATCAACTACAACAATTCTAACTAACTAACCTAAAACTTACTTACAACATAAATTCAGATGCAGAGAAGAGCTGCTGAAGGAACCAGGGTTGTTGATCTACTGTTACCTCACACTGCTGGACCTGCTACTACTTCCGTTGCTGCTGTTCAGCACTGCTTCTCTACACGTTGTTGCTACTGTTGCTGGCGTAAGGAAGGAGGAAGAGAAGTTGTTGTACAGGGACAATAAGGAGGAGAAGAAGCAGCTGAGGAAGATGGCAAAGTAGGGAGATGGCTACTGCTAGCAGAAAGAAAAGGAGGTAGCAGCAGGGGAAGAAAAGATGAAAACAACAAGGAAGGGAAAGAAAGTTTTTTTTTTACCCGAAAAAGAGCTTTTTGACCAATTTATTTGGTCTGAAATACACTTATATATATATATATATATACATATATTTAGTAGTTTAAGTAATATATATATATATATATATATATATATATATACCCACTCAACACATATGACAATAATAATAATAATACTAGCACTAGTTAAAATAATACTATAAATAATAATAAACAATAATAATATCATGAATAAACTATCAGGACGATTAAAATAGTAAAGTAAGTGTATAAAATAAAAATGATGTAAAAATAATGATATTAATAATTCTCAATATTTATATATAAAAAATATAGTTTAAAAATATTCGGATTATTACAGTATAACTATACAATAATCCTTAAATATAATATAATATATAAATATTTTATTAATTTATTGTTTATTGTATAAAAAAATTTAAAATAAGATAAATATTAATATATACTTTATTTTCTAGTTGAATAATTCTTTACATTATTTCAGAAATAAGGTATTCAACATTGACAACAGTTTTTAGTTTTTGTAGTAATTTCTATATGAATATAGAAAATGTGGATTTATTTATCTGCTATTTTCAAAATTTAGACTAAAATAGTAATGTTTGATTGTTTATGAACTAAAAAATATTATAAAGATTACTTGTAAAATTTAAATTGAAATTTTGGTAATTAAAATGATACAAATTAAAATTGTATAATCAAATATAAAATTTAGTGATAATTTGTATAGTTTACTAGTCAAGAAGAAGTAGAAAAAGAGGAAGATGATTTAAAATAATAATAATAATATTATTATGTTTCATAAATTCATATGAATTTTAAATAGACTTAAAAGAAAAGTTGGAAAAGCATTAGATTTTAATAGAAATTAAGAGAATTAATATAGTAATCAATGTAAAGTTTGGGTACATCAATTTCGTGATGACCATATATTGTATGCTTAAGGTGGAAGTTGATGTCAATTTCAAGAGAGTGGAGAACACTTTAAATTAAGCCAATAAGTGTAGGGTATCATGTTTTGTTTAGTCCTCCCACAATAAAAGTGCTTCTTCTTGCTATAGAAAATGCTAAAGGTGGAAGTTGATGTCAATTTCAAGAGAGTGGAGAACACTTTAATTAAAGTCAATAAGTGTAGGGTATCGTGTTTTGATTTTGAGTTTTTTTTTTTTTTCTCAATGTTTCTCAATTAATTTCTCCATTTTTCTCAATTCACCCTTACATGTATAGTATTCTATTAAAATTAACTTTAATGACTTATATTTATTATCATAACAAAAAATGTATAAGAAAATATAATAAAAAATTTATTTTCGTCTTTAAGAATTTACATTGTTGTAACATCAGTAATTCAATATTTACTTGTTATAGATAATTTTTATCTGACTTTCATATATATTTATTTTGTAAACATTATTATAAATAATATGGTTATATAATATAAATACATTAACATAAAAAAAATATTTTTATGTTATTATTACAACAAATAAAGTAAGAATATTTTTTTATAAACGATTGGAGTAAATTTTTAGAACTTGTATAGTTTATTACCTTGTTAGTACTACAACAAAAACTTTTGGAATTGGATTGTAAAGAGAATTTTTCATAGGATTTAATATATATATATATATATATATATATATATATATATATATATATATATATATATATATATATATATATATATATATATATATATATATATATATATATATTGAGTGGGCAAGACTTTCATATTCACTATGGGGAATTAATGAGGTTTTGAAAATACATGCATGCACTAATTTTCTTGCTAGTTGCGGTAATTATCAATGGTAAATGTATGTCATTTCATATGTTATTATTATTATTATTATTATTATTATTTCATGTCCTCCAATCATCATATATACGAGTTTCAGTTATTTTAAAATTTCAGTAATGAAGACTTATAAGAGAGAAAACTCTTCCATTACTTTTTTTTAAATAGTTATGTTAGTTTTACCATTCATTCAATTTGTGGAATCAGAATATTTCGAAAATTCCTCTAAATTAAGCAAGTAAAATATTAAATGAGCTCATTGATTATAAATTAAAATAAAAGATAAAAATATTAAAGTTAACTAATTTATAATTGGCTTTAAATATGGTTTCATTAAAGCTATTTTCTCCTTCTATACTAGTCATGACTCCTAATTTGGTTCGTGACATAGTAGAAGGAGAAAATAGCTTTAATGAAACCATATTTAAAGCCAATTATAAATTAGTTAAATTTAATATTTTTATCTTTTATTTTAATTTAAATATGGTTTCTTTATATTTGGGTCGTGACATCCATTTTATAAGGAAATATACAAATTATATCCCAAATATATACCAAACATATACTAAAAATATTTCAAATATATATGCCAAAATAAACCACAAGTATACCAAAAATATACCAATATTTATTGAGAATATACGAAACCTATACGTTGCATATATATCAAAATATACTAAAAGTATACCAAAAATATACTAAGTCACTTAATAAAGCAATTAATGCTTAAATACATTCTGAAAACATGAATGTTCATAATCATGTATCCTACATGCAATACATATATGAAATAATAACTCACAGATTTGCGCTCCTCTAAACAGACTCGACGGGCTTGGTTTGATAGACCTCGATCTTAGTGAAATTATAGAAAAATAAATAATAACAACAAAATCAGAATAAAATACCTAATTCATATTTCTAGGAATTCTAAAGAAAGATTGGATCTAAAAATACGACTCGACCACAAAACCAAAAACTCATAATTGACCTGACATCATGTTTTACGAGAATTCTACCGAAAATTCGGTAGAATCTCCTCTATAAAATGGGCGTCTCTCTACTAAAAGTAGAGCCGATCCTGCAAGTAAATACACTTCTAATAACACAAATGCTCACTATCTCATGTTAGGACCCTAATCTATATAATTTTCCAACCGAGGGTCGCAATTCACAATAATCAATATTTAATAATATATAATAAAAATTATTAAAATCCATAAATATCAATAAATAACCACAATCCAATATATTTAAATATCAAAAACATTAAAGTCAATTATTTTCAAAATAGTTAATAAATCTCAAATATTTATATAATATTAATTAAAATCAAATTTTTTGATTATTCAAAATTAACTAGTAAAACTCACAATTAATTACTTAAATAGTTTAAATATATAATAAAAATAGTTAAAAAGTCATTTAATCACAAAAATAGTAAATAAATTTATTATTTTAATATATTTTCAAAAACTATTATTAAATAGTTAAAAATTGTAAATAATTTGTAAAAATTATTTTAATACTATTTATTATTCCAAAATTATTCAAAACGTATAATTTAACAATAATTTCAACAAAACTACAAAGTTTACCACTTAATCCAAAAATCACATAATACTAAATATTATCCAAAAACTACTAGAATTTAGCAAAAAAATTATTTTCTCATTTCCAAAGCTAATAATTTAAATTAACTATAATAATTTAATATAATTTCTGTACAAAACATATAAAACGCATAATTAACAAAAATTCATTTTAATTATAAGAAATACAATAATTATACATAATTCAAATAAATTCAGAGAAATAAACTAAAAATATATTTGAATAGCTAAAGATGTATATAACAACATTTTTTAAAGAAATTATCATAAATCATTCAAACTCAAGCTCAAAAAATAAAAAATAAAAACCCTAAATGGCATAAACTAAAACTTGAAGATAACTAATTAACCGAACGTCCTAAGCTTGAAACGAGTTGAGAAACATCTAGCACGTGTCAATAGGAGTCAAACGAGCCCGGGATCGCTAGTTAAAACCATTAGAATCTCGCCGGTGACACTATAGCTCACTCTTGGATTTTGGCGATAACATGGGAGAAAGAGGCTGTTACCAGCAGCAGGAAGGAGAGGGGAAGGAGGGGAGGCGATGGCGAGCTTGATAGTGGTTGGTGGTGGTGATGGTGGAGCTCAAGTGGTGGTGGTAGACCGAAAATGGTAGACAGAAGAAGAAATACTTGACCTAAAAATTTTTTGCTTTTGACCACTTATATATATATATATATATATATATATATATATATATATATATATATATATATATATATATATATATATATATATATATATATACAACAACACACAACACATGCATTAAAATAATAACAATAATGATACTAATAATAATAACAGTAATAATAATAACAATAATGATAATAATAATAACAATAACAATAATAATAATACTAACAGTACTAACTTCCAAAATAATGTCCTTTATATAAATAAAATATTTAGAATAAAATAAATAAATAATATTCATAAATAATTATAATATATATAAATTTAAAATATTATTAACACTGCATTTCTCAAAAGTGTGCTCCTCCACATTGTTGCTCTGCCACAACACCTTGACCATTAGAATCTACTTCGAACGCAACTAACGAACTTGATAGTCCACTATCGCGACTGGCTCCTCCTTAAACGTCAGGTCTTTATTCACTTCCATACTCTCAGGCTGTAATATATGCGAAGGGTTTGAAATATACTTCCTCAGCATTGAGATATGAAACATTGGATGCACTTAAGACAAATTTAGAGGCAAAGCCAACCGATATGCAACCATGCCCACTCTCTAAAATCTTGATCGGTCCAATTTATCTCGGTGTTAACTTCCCCTTCTTGCCAAACCTCATCACACCCTTCATCTGAGGCACCTTCAAAAACACATAGTCTCGAACCTGAAGCTCCATATCTCTACGTCTTGGATCTGCATAGCTCTTCTATCTGCTAGCTATGATCTCTAATCTCTTTCTTATCACAGCAACCTTCTCAGCTGCATCCTGAACCATCTCAGGTCCAGTCAATGCTCTCTCTCTAATCTCGTCCCAACACAAAGGAAATCTACACTTCCTTCTATACAAAGCCTCATACGGTGCCATCTCAATATTGCTATGGTAGCTATTATTATATGCAAACTCCACGAGTGGCAAATGATCATCCCAGCTACCTCCAAGATCCAATACACACATCCTCAACATATCTTTGAGTGTTTGGATCATCCTCTTAGATTAACTATTTGTCTGAGGGTAAAAAGCAGTACTAAAATCAAACCTGGTGTCCATTGCTTCTTGCAACTTCTTCTAAAATTGAGAGGTAAACACTAAACCTCTATCAAATACAATAGACATAGGTACTCCATGAAGGCACATAATATGCTTAACATATAGCTTAGCCAACTTAGCTACAAAGTAAGTGGCTTTAACTGGCAAGAAGTGAGCTTATTTGGTTAACTTGTCCATAATCACCCAGATGGAGTTGTATCCATCCTTAGAAAGAAGTAACCCAACCACAAAACCCGTAGCAACTCTCTCCCATTTCCACTCAGGAATATGAAGAGGCTAAAGCTTCCCATAAGGCTTCTGATGCTCAACTTTCACCTGTTAACATGTCAACCACTTAAAAACATAATCAGCTGAATCTTTCTTCAATCCATCCCACCAATACAAATCTTGGATGTTATGGTGCATCTTAGTAATATCTGGATGTACACTGTAAGCTGTAGAATGCGCTTCTTCAAGAATCTCCTCTCTCAAATTATCCACATCAGGCATGCATAATCTACCACTGATCCATAAAAAAAATCTTCATCATCAAATGTAAAATTAGTGAACTTCCCTGCATAAACAGTCTCCTCAAGCTCTGCTAGAATAGGATCTTGGCCCTGAGCTACTTTAATCTTATCTCTTAACACTGATCAAACTCCAAACTGAGCTAATAGTCCACCTGATATGCTAATCTTCATCATCAAACCTTAATCCACCAACTCATGCAACTTTTGGATCAACAGTCTCCTCTCCACACTACTGTGAGCAAGACTACCTGAGGACTTCCTACTTAAAACACCTGCTACCACATTAGCCTTGCCTGGATGATAAAGGATATTACAATTATAATCCTTTAGGAGCACTAACCATCTCCTTTGCCTTAAGTTCAGATTTCTCTGCTGAAAAATGTACTTCAGGTTTTTATGATTTGTGAAAATCTCATAAGTCAGCCTATACAAATAATGTCTCCAATATTAAGAGCAAATATCACTGCAATGTAGATGGTGGGGTTTAGCGCACTCCTAAGATTTTAGCAATCACGACACTATTTAGGCTCAAGGCCTTAGGGAACACACTACTATGCCACAAAGTCATAGCATCAAAATGAGGAGTCATCACCCAGGGTAATAACTGGGATAATTCGATTGGTGGTACTTGATTCTCTAAAAGAAAGTTAGTACCATAACTAGGAGATTCTAGGAACGGAATACTAACTTCTCTTAGTCTCATGTTCATTTAGAATTACTTTATAAATCATTACTTTATTCTCTAATTACATGCAATTTTATTAAACCCTATTTGAACATCCATCTAACCCTAAGGCATCCAGTCAATAAAATCACACATAAAAAATGCATTTAAGCGCATCGTCCCTAAGTCTAAACTAGGTTAATTTTAATGAAAGTTAGCTAGATTTATGCTTTTATTTATAAATGAAATGGACTAAATGCGGGCCTACATTTTAATTAGTGAGCTTAAGTCTACTTGTTTCAATTATCTATAAATGGGCCTAAATCTACAAGTGTTTAAAGAAATTGGATTTTATAAGTGGGCCTAAGTCTATTTGTTTTATTTAAAATAGGAAGTGGGCATAAGTCTATTTATTTTAAGAGGAAATGAAATTAAATAGGCTGAGCTAAGTCTAAGTTAATTTTATTAATTAAAAAGGTGGTGCTAAGTCTATTTAACCTAAAAAAGGCCTAAATTGATTTTGAGTTAAACTAAACTTTATACCAATTTTAAGGCTATTAATTGAGTGGGTTAGACCTCACGTGGGCTTGGGGCCCAAAAGGATAAAAACCCAAAAATGCTACTAATCAAATAATAACATGCCAAAGTATATCAAACATACATCCACATGTGATTTCCTAAAACTGTAATTCAATTCCATACAAACCATAATTTACTATTGCCATAATTGATTTTAAAATTTTACCTAGTGATCCTGATCACTAATCCATTTTAAATACATAAAAGTAAAATTTTACTATTCCCACTACTGGGGTTATTACAATGTTCTACGTATTGAAAATTAAAATTAAGTACAAACCCAAATGAATTCACAGAAAAAAAACATAGAAAATAATTATCATAATATCTAATCACAATTTAAAATCCATGGCATTCCATGGATCTTCCGTTTGATTTTTGGATATCAGGTAGTATCCTCCTCAACCCCCATCGGATCTCAAAAAGAAAACATAGAAACAAAAAAATTACATTAATGAAATTAAATAGCCAAAATAATAACAAAATAATAATAATAAATCATAAAAGAAATAGAAGAATAAAAAATGAATTTTGTGTAAATGATATTAGATGGTCCTTCAGAATGGATTTTCACTATATATGGAATTGACTCAGTGTGTGTTTTGGATCTTAGGACTGAATCACGTAAAAAATGTAATACACACTCTTAGTTTTTTTTTAAATACAAGGAAAAAGAATCAGGTTTTGTGTTCTGTGATTTTTTGCAAAGTTTACGATTTTTCTAGGGTTTTCTTTGTGCAGTCAAGGCATGCCCAAAATTTTCTTCTCTAGGCTTTTTAAAGCCAAAAATAACTTCCAGCCCTTGTGATCATGCAGAGAGTTTGTGTGATCCTAGGAGTTAGAGAACAACTGCTCTTTCGATTTTTAAAAAATCAATCCCTAAGATAAAGAAAGTGATAAGGGTTAAAAAATTAGAGATTCATGCACGTGTCTGTGTAGAACCAATAAAAATTTGACAACACGCCCAAAATTAGTTTTTTTACAAAAAAATATTGAAACAATGAAGGAAAATACGGGTCGACATTATGTAATGCCAATTGGCATTATGCATGTATTTGTCAAAATTTTATTAAAACCCCTAAAATTCACTTTTCTACAATTTAGACCTTAAAACATTTTAACTTTTGTAATTAAATCCTAAAAAGGCTGCAATTTAGTCCTTTAAATAATGAAACTCGACACTAGAGATCAATTCTCGATTAATTTTCATCATAAAGGCTTTCGTCTCACACATGCACAATTACATTCCAAAATTCGGTGCTTACAATTACCCCCCTTTATCGTTGTTTGTTTGAAAAATTACGGTAAAGCAATAGTAGCACATAATTTTGATAAAAAGAATTAGGACACTTAATTGCATCCTAATTGATAGATAGATGCTTAAAATGTTATGCAATTTTAAGCAAGATGTAATGTTTGACAAGTCTCACTATATTTCCTACAGAACATCTAATGAACTTTATGCAAATGAGTTTCACTATATTTCCTGCAGAACATATAGCAATGATGAATTGAAAATCTACTATAGTTCCTTTAGAATGTCTAGCGATAATGCCATAACTGATGTGTAGTGTCTAGTGAACTACACTATACTCCCTATAAGACATCTAGTAATAATAAATTTTGTTATATTTCCTGTGGGATGTCTAGTGAGAATGAGTTTTGTTATATTCCTTGTGGGACGTCTAGTGAAACATAATTTTAAAAATATGCTATAGTTCCTGTGGAATGTCTAGCAGTGATAAATTTAAAGACTTATGTCACATTGCTTTGCAGTACATAGCATAGTGACAGTTATGACTATTGTGTAGTACATAACATAATGATTTAAAGTTTATGTCATAGCTATTGTGTAGCATGTGAGTTTAAAATCCTTTAATTCAAATGATGCATGTAAAATGCAAAAAATGAAATCTATAATTTCGTTTTGTATTCTGTATTTGATAGAGAACTTAGAATTATAGACTGATTATGCATATTAATAATTCTGTGAATTATTAATTTGATAGATGTCATGATTTAATTAGGAATGAATTCCTAATCAAAATGTAATTATGGACCAAATTGCAATAAGAGAACTTGGATCCTTGTGCAAACAAAAGTAGTGGACCAAAGTAGATATTTTTCACTTTATATATTCCTTCCTTTTTGCATGTCTCAATTCATTTTCTCTTCTCCTTCATTCTTTTTCCCTTTATTTTCTCTCTTTGTATTGATTCTTCTTTCTTTGATTTCTTAATCATCCAAAGTCTGATTCGTGATCCATTAGATCCTATGTCCTCTCCACAACACAAACAATGTAGGAGAGTAGAAATTTCTAAAGGTCAGTAGATTCTACCTCCTTGTTTTCCTCAAAATGATCTTGGACTTCAAAAGGGCTCATTCATCTGTCCTTTAACTCATTTACACAACCACAAGTGTAGAGATGTGGGTAATGAGGTAACATTTCACCTTCTCAGTTTATATCTGCAAAATATTACTTGTACAGTTAGTAATCATAATCAATTTTAGGATAGAGACTAGCATGCATGTTGATTTGATTAAATGAGAAAAATAGTTGAAAATGCATAGTAGAATTAAAATTAAGCTCAGAAAATATGAAATTTATCTCCTAGGTAGTCTGTTTGTCTGATCGAATGTCTAGAATTCCAATCAAAATTCCAGATTTTTTATCAACAAAAGAGAAGGGCTTATTGGCAATCTACATTGCCAATCTAAAATTTTCAAAAAAATTTCAACTAATCACCATTTTTCATCATTTTATTAACAAGATTAACTAATTAATTAATTAATTAATCATCATTTCTTGTTAACATGATTAATTAATTAACCTTCATTTTTTACTAATTAAGTCCTTTAAACTTAACTAGCGTCCTATGAAATTCACATGATGTTTTAATCTAGCTCGGGAATTATTTTAATAGACTGTCAGAGCATATGACACGTCTGATTTGGGCCTCGGGGTTCAAGCAATTCATTATTGCACTTTCGACTGCTTGAGGGCGGTCTTATCATTATTCTTTGTTCACTTTGATCAAGCAGTGGATGGATACTACCCACACTTTTCATACTCGCATGGGTGAGTTGACCATTTCTCCTATAAGCTTCTTTGCTATTACCGAGATTACCTTCGAAGGGTCCCTGGTTCCCTTTAATGTGAGCTACTACAATCTTTCTAAAGATGCATGAAGTCAGTATGTGCAAGACCTTATAGGGTTCATTCCTATTTGGAAGAATCAAAAGAATGTTCAGCTTTCATCCTTAGTTCAGGGGTTTAGATGTCTGCCCACTACTACTCCTCGTCAGATTACCCAGAAGGCGAGGTGTCTTATGATACTATTGGGTACAACCTTCTTTTATGAGACTAGTCATGAGGTCAATATTGCTCTACTTGGTCCACTTCATGACTTCAATAGGGTTACCACACTTGACTAGGGATCTACTACACTCGCTTACCTTACTACAGACTAGACATTGTCTATAGTGGTGTTGTCATGATGTGTGGCTTTTGGCACGTCTTGCATGTACATTCTCCTTTTCTTTAATCTTTATTGTCTTGCTTTCCTTTGCCTTTCATTGATATGCTCTCTTCCTTTCAGATCTGGAGCATAGAGATTGGGTTGATTCAAGGCTTCAGCACTATTAGCTCTTATAGGAGCTTTCTTCTAATGATATGAGATAGGGTTCTTCTAGCCTTGCTAGCAACAGGAACACTTTGCAGACATATCGTGATCAGCTGAACACTATTGAATGGCACTTGGTAAGAAAAATAAAATTATTAGTATCTTGTAATTTAATGTGAGTTAAACTTAATTAACCTAAATTACAGATAAACTCTGATTGGTTAGAGGATGCCGATGACATCCAGCTATATGATTTCATGGCCGCTGCAGTATGCCTTGAGCCCATGAGGGTTCTGCTTCCTGGATATTGTTGTTTGATGTGGTATTTAGGGGAGTGAGTGTATCACTGGTCTTTTAGGCCTTCTCAATGCTGCATTCCATCTGATGTCCCATCCTATATGCTCCACAGCTCGCATATGACAAGTTTAGAGCTGAGAGATGCACTATAGGGATACGTTGCCTTAGATTTTCTTGAGCGTTCTTGACATTATCAATAGTTCATTCGTGAGAGTCTCTTAGAGCATATTTATATTGACGATGCTGAGGTAATTTCTTATTGTCTCAGCTACTTCCTTTAGAACCTATGTGTAAGCACCCAATTTCAGTATGCAATTGTGCACAATTGCGACATAAGCCCCTATGTTGAAATTCATTCAAAAATTGAAGTTAGTTGTCGATTTTCTGGACTTTAAGGACTAAATTGCAACATTTTTTAGGGTTTGATTACAAATAAGTCAATTTTTCAGGGGTCATTTGGTAATTAAAGAAGAGTTGGCATTTAATGCCGATCAGCATTAGTGTAATGCCGACCAACATTATACAATGCCGACCGGTATTGTGTAATGCCGATTATCATTGCATAATGCTGTTTGGCATTGTACAATGCCGACCGGCGTATTTTTATTGATTTTTCAACATTTTGATTGGTTGAAAATTCAAATTTTATCTTTATAATTATCTTATAAGGTTGTTTAAACACATAAGGTTTTTTTGAAATAAAAGAAAAATAAACGCTATATGATCAGATAGGTCTGTTCCTCTTTTGAAGGAAGTTCAGTATGCACAGACTTCGCATTTAAAAGCAGAGTCTGCATGTGTGCATGAGGAGGGGGATTTTTTGGCAGAAGATTTTTTTTTGGAGAGTTTTTACATAGAGAAAAAAAATGCAAAAACCCTAAAATATAAGAAAGCCTAAAACTAGCTCTATGAGACCATTCTATCTAGTGATGTCTTTGTTTCTTCCTTTGCGACCCATTATACAAAGCTTGAGTTCTCTTGTACCTAGCAAATCCTGGTGGTTCTATCTTTTGGATAACAACCCAAGTTTTATAATCATCATCAGTAGTAATATCCACATCCAGGTGTATGTTCCGTTTAAGGGCTCTACAAGGCCACAAGCTCCAAATCTTATCCAAAGAATCTTGTCTCCAAGGAAAGCCTTCAAAGTCAGTTAGAACAATAACGATGAACTAAGGGCAACCATATTGACGATAAATGCATAAAGGGGTAAAAAAGGTAGAGAAGTGCAGCCCAGGAATAGGAACACAGTGCTCATACAGCTCAATAGTCATGAACTTCAATCTCCACTAAGGGCAGACCCATGTAATCTCAACATCTGAAATCTTCTTCAACCAATCAACCCATTGGTCCATAGAACATTTGTCCTTCATTCTCAAAGGACGAGATTGTGGCTGATAAGGTTGACAAGTCAAAGGATTGAGGGGTACATTAAGCAAGCTCAGCTTTTCCTATAACCAAATCTAAAAAAATGATATAAGAATAATAAAATAAAAGCCCGCTAAGTTGAAAACCTGAAAGGGCAACTTAGGCAAAAGTTAGGGCAAGCTTGCTAAGCTAAAAACCTAAAAGGGCGGCTTAGGCAAAAATTAGAAATAAAAATAAATGTTTTGGTTACACACCTGAAGAAGTAAATTGCTTGAGAAATGGTTATGAGTCTTGAAACTGTTGAGCCCAATGATGGTCTCAGCAAGCATAACTGGCATAAGATTAGTTCCAAGCTCTACCTGCTCCAAAATACTGACAATGCATGTATCGACACCACCATGGTGAGAAACTAGCAAAAATTGAGCATATAAACAAAAAGCAACTGTTCTAGTCCAAGAAACAGTGTTCTTATCCCGAGTCCCATAGACAGTGATTAGAGAAGAAAGATTGATGGTCCTAAGGTTATGCGTATACATGTAAATATCAGCTGGGGGCAAATCAAAGAATGTAACCAATCTGCCAAAAAACTGCATCTCTAAATCGGGAAGGGCTATCATAGCAGTAGAGTATAATATGCATCCCATAATAGAAGTAAACTCTTTAATCATTGGACAAAGCTTTTGCCCATTAAACCTGAATACATGGTCCTTGATGTCCCAGAAGGTAGAAGCAGCATGTAGGAGAGTGTTATCGATAGTCAGGTGTTGAAGAGATTTTAGGGATTTGATGTGGAAAGGTTGAAGCTTATTCCAGTCATCACCATTAAGACTTTTAAGAAATTTCTTCATTATTTGAAGAGATGCTTAAGTTATGATGAGGGTATAGAGAATAAAGGAGAATGCCCCTTGAATAGTCTTATATAAGGAAAGAAGATGAGTTTATGTGGGAAAAGGATTCTGCTGGCAAAGAAAGATGTGGATAAGGTGATAGAATTTGAGAAGGATTGGGATAAATAGATAATTGGGAAGATAATCCATTCTTTTAATTGTTTATCTATCCAATATTATCCGTCTTGGAAAAGGATTAAGATAAATCGATAATTAATTAAAAAGATAATGTTCATTAACCATCTTTTTTAATTAGTTATTCAAAAAAAAATCCATTAAAGTGCAAAACACTATTTTAGTTCTATCTAATAGTGTTTAAGATAGTACAGGAATAAAAATGGCAGTATAATAGCGAGCAGTCAGATATAGACATCCAGAAAGTTAGGAATACAGAAACTCTAAATCATTCATCTCGTGCTCTGGTATCAGGCCATAGGCTCCATCCTCTGGTAAGGTCATCATGATGATGAGTGTCTGGAGATCTAGTAGATGAAGTCCCAGTACTATACGGATCAAAGCCCAAGTCTGCAAGCTGCTGACAAAGCATCTCATTCTCCCGCTCTAGATTGCTGGAATAGCTCTACATACACAGAAAACACCATATCATATGCATTACATGCATACATTTGCATTATCTCAGTGAGGGGGCTTACCCACCAACTGTCTGTTACCTGTATCATAAATAATCTCTAAGAGAAGGCAAGTCCATATAAATACTCTGCCTGTGTCCAGGGAATCTGTTTTGTAAAATTTTATTAATATCAATGTCAAGTGTACATATCCATACAAGAAATAAAACAAACAAACTCACATGAGAAGCATCTGGTGGATAAAAGCTAGAAAGTTAAGCATCACCAAACTGCATCTGCTACTCAACTGGAGCCTGAATAGCGGGAACCCAGTAGAACATAGACTTGTCTGGAAGAGAGACATCACCAAGCATAACACCAATAAAGGCCCCATCGCGACTAGACCCAACGTGCTGAGCATGATGATCAAGACTAGGTCTGGGATCAGGGCTCTCAATATATGGAGCAATCTCAGTCTCCTCATTGGTATCAACAGGAGAGCGAACCTCCTCAAACTATAAAGAGAAGGAGTGAGTCAGAGGTTCTAGAAACATAAGCTGAAATAACAAGAAATTACCTCATCATCATCAATAAAAACATGCTTCAGGAGGCTCTCACGGATAAACTACTGATAATGTCGAGAACGCTCACGAAAATCTGAGGCAGTATATCCCTGTAGTGCATCCCACAGCTCTGAACCTATAAGATGTGAGCTGCAGAGCATACAGGAAGGGACATTAGATGGAATGCGACGTCGAGAAGGGCTAAAAGACCAGCGATACACTCGCTCCCTTAGATACCATATCAGATAGCCATAACCAAAAAGCAAGATCCTCATAGGCTCCAAGCAAGCTGCAACCACCATGAAATCATATCGCTGGATGTCCTCAGCACCCTCCAACCAATTAGAGTTTATCTGTAATTTATGTAAATTAAGTCTAATTTCTATAAAACTGTAGCATACTAATGATTTTATTTTTCCTTACCAGGTACCACTCGATAGTGTTCAACTGATCACAGTACATCTGCAAAGTTTTCCTATTGCTAGCAAGGTGAGAAGAACCCCATCTCATCATTAAAGGAAAGGTCCTATCATAACTGATAGCATTAAAGCCTCAAATCAGCCCGATCTCTATGCTCTAGATTTAGAAAAAAGAACATATCAGAAAAGGCAAAGAAGAGCAAAACTAGAGATCAAATGAAAGAAAATATACATGCAAGACATGCCAAAAGCCACACATCGTGACAACACCTCTACAGACAGTGTCTAATCTATAATAAATATAAGCAAGTGCAGCAAATCCCCAATCTAATGTGGCAACTTGGTCCAAGTCACGAAGAGGACCCAACAAAGCGATACTGACCTCATGACCGGTCTCACAAAAGAGGGTCGTGCCTAATAATATCAAGAGGAAACACCTCGCCTTATGAATAATCTGATGAGGAGTCAAAGTAGGAAGGTGTCTGAATCCCTCAACTAATGATGAAAGAAGAATGTTCTTTCGATTCTTCCATGCTGGGGCGAACTCGATCAAATCTCGCACGTACTGACTCCATACATGCTCTGAAAGACTACAATAGCTGATGTCAAATGGAACTGGGAATCCTCTAAAGGCAATCTCGGTGATAGCAGAGAAGCTCATAGGTGAAATGGTCAGCTCACCCACACGAGTATGAAAAGTGTGGGTAGTATCCATCCATCGCTCGATTAAAGCAAATAAAGAATAATGGTCAGATCAGCCTTGAACAGTCGGAAGTGCAGTAATGAAATGCCTAAATCTAGAAGCCTAAATTAGACGTGTCACCTGCTCCAAAAAACTATGAAATAATTCCTGAGCTAGATTGAAACAAAATAAATAGAAGCAAGAAAAGTTACCTCATTACCCACATCTCTACACTTGTGCGTATGTAAATGAGTCAAGGGAAAGATAGTTGAGTCTTCTCGAAGTTCCAGATTATTTTGAGGAAAACAAAGTTCCTCTGACATTCTAAAATCTCAGCTCCCTCATGCTGTCTGCATGACAAAGAGGCCATAGGATCAGACGGATTACAAATCGGACAAGATGGTGAAGAAATCAAAAAAAGAAAAATCAAGATCAATTGAAAAAAAAAAGGAAGAAGAAGAAGAAAAGAATGGGAAGAGAAGTGAAGTTATCGACAAAAGGGAAAGAATATATAAAAGGGAGAATATCCATTTTAATCCTTCCAATTTATTTACTTTTTATCTATCCTTGCTTTCTTGCAATTTAGTCCATAATTGCATTCTGATTAGGAACATGTTCCTAATTAAATCATGACATTCATCAAATTAATAATTCATTGAATTATTAAAACTTTATAATCAATCTATGATTCTAAATCTTTTATCAAATACAGAATACAAAAAAAGATTACAGAACTCATTTTTTGCATTTTACATGCATGATTTCAATCAAAGGTTTTATATGTTGCACAGTAGCTATGATATGAATTTCAAATCATTATGTTATGTGCTACACAGTAGTCATAACCTTTATTATGTTATGTACTACATAGCAGTTATGACATAAACTTTCAAATTCCTCATCCTTAGATGTTCCATAGGGAATATAATGAAATTCAATTCAATTACACTAGACATCCCATAAGGAATATAGTGTGCATCATTAGACGTCCTACAGGGAATATAACGAAATTCAATTCAATTACACTAGACGTCCTACAAGGAATATAGTGTGCATCATTAGACGTCCCATAGGGAATATAATGAAATTCAATTCAATTACACTAGACGTCCCATAGGGAATATAGTGTGCATCATTAGACGTCCCACAGGGAATATAGTGTGCATCGTTAGACGTCCCACGGGGAATATAACAAAATTCAATTCAATTACACTAGACGTCCCACAGGGAATATAGTGTGCATCATTAGACATCCCACAGGGAATATAACGAAATTCAATTCAATTACACTAGACGTCCTACAGGGAATATAGTGTGCATCGTTAAACGTCCCACAGGGAATATAACAAAATTCAATTCATCTACACTAGACATCCCATAGGGAATATAGTGTGCATTGTTAGATGTCCCATAGGGAATATAACAAAATTCATCATTGCTAGACATTCCACATGAACTATAGCAAGTTTTTAATTTATCATCGATAAACGTCCCACAGGGAATATAGCGAAACTCATTTGCACAAAGTCCACTAGACGTTCCACGGGAAATATATTGCAACTTATCAAACACTACACCTTGCTCAACAATTTGAGCATCAATCCATCACTTAGGATACAATTAAGTATCCTAATTTCTTTTTTTTAAAATTGTGTGCTTCTATTGCTTTGTTGTAATTTGTCAAGCAAACAGCGAAAAATGGGGGCAACTGTAAGCACCCAATTTCAGGATGCAATTATGCACAATTGTGACATAAGCCCCTATGATGAAATTCATTCAAAAACTGAAGTTAGCTGTTAATTTTTTGGGCTTTAAAGACTAAATTGCAACATTTTTTAGGGTTTGATTGCAAATAAGTCAATTTTTCAGGGGTCTTTTAGTAATGCCAATCAGTATTAATGTAATGCTGACTGGTATTACATAATGTCGACCGGCATTAGTGTAATGCTGACCAGCATTACACAATGTCGACTGGCATTACATAATGCCAAGCGGCATTATACAATGCCGATCAGCATTGTGTAATGCCAATCGGCATTGCATAATACTGATAGGCATTGCACAATGCCGACCGACATTACACAATTCTGACTCATAAAAGTTGATTTTTTTCACGTATTTTTATTGATTTTTCAGCATCTTGATTGGTTGAAAATTCAAATTTTATCTTTACAATTATCTGATAAGGTTGTTTAAACGCAGAAGGTTTTTTTAAAATCAAATAAAAATAAACGCTATCTGATCATATAGGTCTATTCCTCCTTTAGAGGAAGTTCAGTATGCGCAGACTTTGCATTTAAAAGCAAAGTTTGCATGCGTGCGTGAGGAGGGGGATTTTTTGGCAGAGGATTTTTTTCTGGAGAGTTTTTACACACAGAGAAAACAAAACGTAGAAACCCTAAAATTGAGACGTGAAGAATGCCTCACACACACCCTGGTCTTCCAAAAGAAACCCCAATTTTGGATACTGCCATTGTCTTTAAAAGCAATCAAGTCCTAGTCCAAAATCAACAAACAATTCAATTTCAATGGTGAAAATCCTAATCTGAGGGTCCAAAAAGGGGCATTTGCACAGCATCTAAATCATCATTATTTTTTTTCTATGTCATTTTTATTCTTTCTATTTTTTTTTTACGATTTTTTTATTCTGTTATTCTCTTTTTTGATTGTTTAATTTCACTACTAATCTAATTACTTGTGTTTTTTGTTATGTGCATGTGGATTGAGGAGGATACTACCTATATTTAAATTGAGCAGAAGGTCCATGGAATGCCATGGAAGAATCTATGTTATTTCCCAGTAGGATTTAGGATTTTTTTATTTATTATTTTTTCTTTTTCGGTGTTCTGTGTAGTTATTTTAATTTTTGGGTGTATAATTATTTAATCTTAATTTTGTACGTAGTTTGTAATAGCCCCAGTAGAGGGAATAGTGAAAAATTTAATTTTCTGTACTTTAAAATCAATTAGTAATTAGGTTCAATTGGGTAAAAATAAATTAAAATCAATGGTGGCAGTAGCTTAAATTAGGGTTTGCATGTAATTAATTTAGGGTTTTTTTAGAAAATCACTATAATGTTTATTTGATCCATTTTTTTATGTTTTAATTGTTTTAGGCTTGTTTTTTATGTTCTTATCCTTTTGGGCCCCAAGCCCACATTTAGGTCTAACCCGCTTAATAAATAGGCTTAAAAAATGATTTAGGTTTTTTATATAATTAAAATCAATTTAGGCCCATTAGGTTAATTAGATTTTAGGCCCACTTAGTTAATTAAAACTTGTCTAGACTTAACTCAGCCCACTTAATTATATTTCTTTTAAAATAAATAGACCTAGGTCCACACTTAACTTAAAATAAAACCAAGTTAGACTTAGGCCCACTAATTTAATTTTTCTTTAAAATTGAATAGACTTAAGCCCATATCTTAGAAAGACTAAAAAATAGATTTAGGCTCATTAATTAATAAAGTGTAGGCCCACTTTTATTTTATTTCACTTGTAAATAAAATGTAGATTTAGCTAACTTTTTAATAAAATTAACATAGTTTAGACTTAGGGACAACGTGATCTTGAGTGCATTTTTACTTGTAATTTTATTGACTTGTTGCCTTTTTTTGGGTAGATGGATGTTAATTAGGGTTTAATAAAATTGCATGCAATTAGAGGATGAAATAATCATTTATAAAATTATTCTAAATGAACACGAGACTAAAGTTAGTATTCCGTATCCAGAATCTCCTGGTTGTGGTGCTAATTTTCTTTTAGAGAATCAAGTACCACCAATCAAATTGTCCCAATTATTACCCTGGGTGGCTACTCCTCATCTCCACACCATGTCTTTGTGACAGTGGTTAGTGTGTTCTCTAAGGCCCTGAGCCTAAACAGTGTCGCAGTTGTTAAAATCTTAGACGCGCACTAAACCCCGCCGTCTACACTATGAATCACTCTTTCTTTCTTTTTAGTTTGAGGAGGTTCGCTCTCATGTTGTCAAGGTAATGGAAGAGGATACCAATATTGCTCTAGAGACTGAGGTTGTTCCTGATATTGAGAGGTGTAAGCCTAGACCTAGCCCTATACATCATACTCAGTATGTCAGGACTAGTCGTGATAGTGCTTTTGCAGGTGTTACCCTTGGTGATATCTCTCTCCCGGATAGGTCCATGTTCTATTAGGCTCCTATTTTTTAGACTCTAATTGTGCAGTATATGAACTTTAGTAATGTTTAGCTTCCTATCCTTACTCTAGCAGATGATTCTCATGTGAGTCTTTCTGACTTATTCCCTGCATGATCTATACACTTGACATTAATTTTAGTAAATTTACAAAACAGGTTCCTCAGACACAGGTGGAGTACTTGCATGGACTCACCTCATCTTAGAGGTTATTCACTATGCAGGTCATAGATAGTTGGATGGTAAGTATATACATTGGAAGTGCAAATGTATGCATGAAATGCATATAACATGTTATTTCCTATATGCACAGAGCTACTATAGTGATCTGGAATGCGAGATCAAGATGTTTCACCAATAGCTTGCAGGTTTAGGCATTGATCCTCATAGTTTTGGGATTTCATCTGTCAGACCTTTGGACACCTTTCATCGGGATGATCCTACCAAAGGATTGAGCCCATGGCTGGATTCTAGAGCTTAAGATGACTGATCTAGGCTATATTTGTTTCTGACTTCTATTTGTATCAGACTGTTTCTGTCGTATTATTATGTTATGAATCATGTACTATTTGTATGCACTGTGTTGAACTGATATCAGACTTGGATACGTGGACTAAAGTAGAGTAAAGCTTTTTATTTATTTTTTATTTTATTTTTTTACCTTAACTTTTGCCTAAGCTGCCCTCTTGGGTTTTTGACTTAGCAGGTTTGCCCTAACTTTTGCCTAAGCCGCCCCTTCGGGTTTTCAACTTAGCGGGCTTCTGTTTTGTTTTATTTATTTTTGTATTTTACAGATCTAGTTACAGGAGAAGCTAAGCTTGCTTGTTGTTCCTGCTAACTCTTTTTCCTATCAGCCCCATCAACTGCAATCTTTCCTATTGAAGGTGGAGGTTAGGCACACTATAAACCAGTGGGTGAACTGGTTATAGGGCAATACAGATGTTAAGATTACATGGATCTACCCCTAGTGGAAGCTAAAGTTTATAACCCTTCACTTATATGATCACTGTGTTCCCATCCCAGGGCTGCATTTCTCAGCTTTCTTTTCTCCTTCCCACCTTTGTCGTCAGTATGGCTGCCCACAATTCATAGGTACTATTTTGACTGAATTTGGAGGCTTCCCCCTCATACATGATTTTTTTTTATAGGGTCAAGAACTTATGGCCTCGTGGGACTCTTGAGCGGAACATACACTTGGATGCTGATAGAGCTACTAATGATAATTGCAAGACCTAGGTTATGGTACAAGCTACAAAGCCACCAGGATTCTCTAGATACAAGAAGACTCAAGCTTTGCATGATGAGTCATAAAAGAAGAAACAAAGATAGCACTAGGAAATAATCTTATAAAGCTGATTGTAAGCTTTCATGTTATATTTTCCTTTCTAGCACTTATGCATTATAAATAAGATAGAATGTGCAATGTTAAAACAAAAATTCAATTTCAATAGGATTCATTAATTAGGGTCGAAATGAGTACATTTATTACATAACTTGATATGACTCTTGTTATTAACTAGTCCTTTTGGATTTTCTAGCTAAATATTTTTCTCTCTCATTTTTACCCTAATTTTTGCCTGACTAGCCCTTTGCGGGTTTTCTAGCCAGCAGGACCATTTCTTTTATTTTTATTCCCTAATTTTTGCCTTCCAGCCCTTTATAGGTTTTTTGAACAGCAAAAATGTCCTAACTTTTGCTTGACTAGCCTTTTCAGGTTTTTTAATCAGTGGACTTTATTTTCTTTATATTACTTTTATTCATTTTTATAGGTAGTATTTCTTAAGGTGATCTAAATTAACAGGTTCCATGAACTCACTCCCTTCTAGATCTGATATCTTCACAGCTCCTTTAGGTAGAACCGATTTGACTAAATACGGTCCTTCCCAATTTGGTCTAAATTTTCCTCTCGGATCAAATACCACTCCTCTCGGTTGTTTTAACACCATGTCCCCAACTTTTATCTTTCTAGGCTTAACCTTTTTGTTGAATGATCTCGCTATACTCTTCTAATATATCTGAGTATAGAACAAAGCATCCATCCTTTTCTCATTCAGAGATACCAGGTGATCATATATCTTTTATGCCCATTCACTCTCAGGAGTTTTAGCTTCCATAACTAATCTCAAGGATTTGATCTCTGTTTCTGTTGGCAAGACTACTTCACAACCATACACTAAGGATAACAGAGTTTGGCCTATGGCAGTTCTAGCTGTAGTCCTATATCCCCACAAAGCAAACGGAAGAAACTCATACCAATCTTTATAAGTCTTAACCATTTTAGAGAGAATCTTCTTGACACTTTTATTAGCTGCTTCTACTGCTCCATTGGCTTGAGGACGATATAGTGAAGACTTATGATGTTCAATCCCATACTTTTGTAATAATTCCATTGTTTCTGCCTAAAATTGGACACCATTATCCATCATAATATGGTGTGGAACCCCATACCTACAAATGAGGCTCTTCTCAATAAACCGGGCCATCTGTTTTACTTTCATGGCATTGAAGGATTTAGCCTCTACCCATATGGAAAAGTAATTTATTACTACAACTATGTGCTTATGCCCATTCTATATTGTCGGCTGTATTTCTCCTATAATATCAATCCCCCAAGTTATAAAGGGCCAAGGTGACAATAAACTATTTAGCACCGTAGGAGGTAGATGGTTAAGATTTCCATGAATCTGGCACTGATGACACTTTCTCACTTTTCTGATGCAATCCTTTTCCATAATCATCTAACAATACCCTTGCCTGAGTACCTTCTTTGCTAAGATCATCCCATGCATGTGAGAACCATAAGCTCCTACATGAATTTCTTTCATTACCTCTTTAGCTTCATCTTTCTTGAGACATCTAAGCTACATTCCATTCAGAATTCTTTTATATGATATTCCTCATGACTTGCATAGTTACATGCAAGAACATGAAGAGCATATCTCTCTGTTGAGGCTACTTTATCAAGATACTTTCTTTCTTTGATAAACCTCTGGATATTATAAAACCATGGCTTCTCTTCAGGCCCTATCTAAATTCCCATAATCTGCTCACCTCTATAACACGGAGCTCTTGATTTCATTATTACCAAAGGCTCTTGATTTCATTGATCCTGTCGCACTATCCCATATTAAAGAGAGTGTTGCCAATGCATCTACCATCTAATTGTCATCTCTTGATAGATGGATGAAGAGACACTTAGTGAAATTCTTTGTTAAAGCTTTCAAATAGTAGACGTAACGTTTTATTATTTCCTCTTTCACTTCCCATTCCTCATTAGCCTAGTTGATAACCAACATAGAATCCCCATAAACTAGTAACTCTTTTACCCCAGTTGCTAGAGCTGCTTCAATTTCATAGATGCACACCTCATACTCAGCCATATTGTTTGTTATCATAAAATCTAATTTCTTGGACATCAGTATGGTCTTTCCTTCTAGTATAATAAGAGTTACTCCTAATCCAACTCCTTTGTTGTTTACAGCCCTATAAAAGTAGAGCTTCCACTCTCGATGCTCTATGACTGCTAGGTTTTTATCCGGAAACTCCAAGTTCCACTGTTCATCACCCTCGACTGCATTCTGAGCTAGGAATTCTGCCACTACCCCTCCCTTGATGACTTTTATGGTGATGTATTCTATATCAAACTTAGTCAAAAGTACTAGCCATCGAGACATTCTTCCAATCAAAGTAAGCGCCTGAAATAAGTGCCTTAAGGGATCTATTTTTGAAATAGCTTGAACCCTATAGGACTGAAAATAATGCCTCGAGATTATGATCAAACATGTCTTCTTAACCAAGTCACACTTTTCTTCATATGGTAGGAACTTCGTACTAAGATAATACACTACATGCTCTATCCCCTCTAGTCCTTCTTGTGCTAGAATTGCCCCCATTACATTGTCCTCTAAGGCCAAGTACAGGATCAATGGCTTACTTTGTCTCGGTGGCATTAATACAAGTGGATTGGCGAGATATTCTTTAATCATGTCAAAGGCCTTCTGACAATCATCACTCCACTTCACTGGTTGGTCTTTCCTCAAGAGTTTGAAAATAGGGTCATAAATATTAATAAGCTTTGTAATAAACTTACTAATAAATTATAATCTGCCAATAAACCCTCTCACTTCTTTCTTTATCTTTGGTGTCAGCATTTCTTGAATAGCTTCTAGATCTACTTTAATTCCTCTAATGCTAACTATATGCCCTAGCAGTTTTCCTGAAGTAACACCAAAAATGCATTTCTTCAAGTTGAGCCTTAGATTGTACTTCTCAATTCAAGCCAAAAACTTATCCAAAGCTTTAAAGTGTCCATCTCTTGTTTTTTACTTAACCAGCATATCATCCACATACACCTCGACCTTTTTATGCATCATGTCATGGAAAAGAGTGGTGGTTACCCTTTGATATGTTGCACCTACATTCTTCAACCCAAAAGGCATAACCTTGTAGCAATATGTCCCTCATTCTGTGATGAAAGCTATCTCGATCTTATCCATAAATTCCATCATTATCTGATTATACCTTGAGAACCCATCCATAAAAGAATACATTACACTAGATGTCGCACTATCCACTATTACATCGATGTGATGTAAAGGGAAGTCATCCTTCAAACATGCTTTATTTAAATCCCTAAAATCTACACACATACATATCTTACCATCTTTCTTGGGTACCGGTACTATGTTTGCTAACCATTGAGGATAATCTACTACTTCTAGAAAGTTAGACTGGATTTGTTTAGCAATTTCCTCTTTTATCCTTTCAATCCATTTTAGTCTAAGCCTACGTAATTTCTATTTAATTGGTTTTATTTTTGGATGAATTGGAATGTGATGCTCTACAATGTCCCTATTTAAACCTAGTATGTCTTCATAGGTCCAAGTAAATACTACCTTTCTTTTTGTTAATATTCTCTAAAAAATTTTCCTCTCCTTAGGAGTTACCTCGTGTGATATAGAAATGTTCTTAGGATTATCATTTGTGCCCATATTAAATGAATAAATTGAATTGAATTAATGTCAAACATGCATAAATGATCAAAATTATAATGCACAAAACTATCAGGATGCACAACACACAAGTAAGCAAAACCATAATTCATATCATTGACCATGAAAAAAATAGAGTTTTTGTCCTCAAATAGACCAGATGTTATTACATCAGTTTCATTATAAAAACATCAATAAATCTATCACTAATGGCAATAGCTAAATCTTAGGGTGGCTCCTCTTCAGGTGGTAGACACAACAACTCCTCGACAGTAGCATTGCCCATCCTCTCAACTACCAGCTTCATCACTTCCTCTTTATTGTCTTTCACCAAGTTCTCCATAATCTGCTCCTTGAAGATCTTAAACCCAGGAACATCTCCTCTAGCAACATTGATTGATTCCTTAGCTCTCAAATAGTATTTTCCTTCCCCTGGCCTAACAAAATTCTTACTCCATAGCCCAATTTTCTTTGAGAGCTTCCTTTGTTTAAGATTAAACCTCTTCCTTGCTCTTCTGTTTATTAGCTTTGTTTCTTCAACATAACCTAAACTAGTTGTATTGCCTTGGCTTTTGAACTCTGGGAGACTAGGGCTCCCTTGCTCATTCTTCCCCAGCCCTTGTCCAAGTCAATAATTCATATTCCTCATCATTTTTACTACTCTCGGGTCCATTTCAATTCCATCAAATATCCTAGCAATCTGAAAACCAAGGGGTGCACACATTTGCTTCTATTTGTTTATTATGGCTACCACAGCAGCATTAGTCCCAGCTTCTATAGTCACAACCTCTGCTTTATGAGGGAATTTTATCTTTTGATGCATAGTTAAGGGCACCCCTCCCAAAGCATGAAACCATGGCCTTCCCAACAGCAAGGCATAAGTGATGAGTATATCCAACATAGTGAATTCAATGGTAGACTCTACAGGTCCTATTTTAACCAGAGCTTGGAATGTCCCCTCCACCTTCCTAGTGCTGTCATCATAAGCTTGGATTATAAGATTTGAATTTGTCAAGTCATCAGCCTTTAATCCCAAGTTGGGTAGGATCTTCAATGGACACACGTTAATAGCAAAACCATCATACACCATGACAAAATTAGTTCTTTTTCCCCTTACCTCAGCTGGGATAAATAGTGCTTTGTTATGGTTTCTTCCTTCCAAAGGCAAGTCATCATCTTAGAACGTAATAAGCCTGTGTTTCTTTTTTGTAACCTTTGCTACCATAACCTCAAGTGTGGCCACTATTTTAATGTTTATGTTTAATAGAGCTTTGATAAGAGCTCCTCTATGGCTACCTGAATGCATTAGTAGTTCCCAAATGCTCATATTTGCCTTAGCTTTCTTCAGTTGTTCCAAAATCAGGTCCTCTTTCTATTCTTCCTCTACTTCTGTATCTTCCATTTCTTCTCTTTCTATGACTCTCTTAGTTTTCTTTTTAGCTGCTTTGTAATTCTTTTTGCTCTTAGTGACATGATTCACTTTAGGATCATCACTCCACACATCAAGACCATTCGAGTTTTCTTCATCAAAGTTATATTATATGTCAACAGCTCCAATGATTCGATCTCTTTTCCCATCTTTCCATACTTCCACTATGCATATTTCTTTCTCCTTTAATTTTTCCATATTGAGCTTGCCTAAGTACTGATTCAATAGATCTTCAACTCTCTCTTGAGACAGTTTGGAAGTTAAAGGTCTTTTATCATCTTTAAACTCGTCACCCCATCCTATAGGCACAATCCCTTTTATTGGTATATTAGCTGAAGAGAGCTTAGAGTAGAATACTCTATAATCAAACTTGCCTGAAGGTTGTCCCAATAAATCTCCTCTTTGTGGCTATTTAGGAGTTTCAGGTTCTTTCTCTTCCTTCATTGGCTCATCATCAAATTCATCACCCTAACCTGAGGGCTCAATTGATTCAATGGGAATATCAGTAGAGGGTGGTTTGGAATAGAACATTTTGTAATCAAATTTGCCTAAGGGTTGTCCCAATAAATCCTCTACTCCTCTAGAGGTATTAAGAGATTCTCCATTAGCTGTAGGGTTTAGACTTTCAAAGGAGTTTAGCACTTCTTCTTCACTAACTCCCGAGTTGATCATCATGGTGGCCGGTGGTGGGACATTTCGGTAGTCTGGCAAAGGGTTAGTTCTGGTGTTTAGGTTGGAATTAGACTTTTCAGGATTTATGATTTTTTTGGAGTCTATAAGGTTTTAGATTTCATGTTTTAGGCGAATACAATTGTCTGTGGAATGGCAAACAACTTAGTGGAATTTATAGTAATTGTTAGGGTCATAGTTAGGGACATTTGGGTTTAGTGGTTTGCAAAAAGGTTAAAGGTCAAAGCAGGCCTTTTTGGATTAGCCTTTCTAGGATTTTAGAGAGTGGTCAGTTAAAGTTGGAGAATCTTCAGGGTTGCTGAATTGTGCGCACCTCTACAGCTCGGTTGGTACTTCCTTGTTGTGTGCCCCCAGTTAGGTAATTTTGGGTTCTGGTGCTTTTACCATTTATCTTCTTCCTACTCTCAATCTCTTATGCTTGCAGACCATCATCATATAGGTCTATGAATGTTTTGGGGCTCATCATCTACAATCTCTTGACCATATTAGGTGATATGTTATGGACTATCATCCTAACCTGATCCTTCTTAACTAGCTTGTTCTTCATCAATCCTGCCTTGTTCATGAACCTGGTAAGGAAATCAGAGAAGGATTCATTGGGCTTTTGCTTTGTCAGTTCTAGATCTTTGATGGACACTTCCATTCTAGTGTTATAATCATATTATTTCAAAAAAGTAATGCATAATTCTTTCCAGTAAGCCCGGACATATTTTTTTAGCCCATGATACCAGTTTACAGCCATCCCCTCTAAAGATAGTATAAATAACCTAGTGAGTACAGCTAACGATGCCTTAGTAGTACTCATGGTTATTGTATATTAGCTCAAATGAATCCTAGGGTCTCCAGTTCCATCAAACTTTTGTAGCTGAGGCATCTTAAATTTTTCAAGGAGCTTATCACCCTCCATTTGTAGCATGTCATCGAAGTCAAATGAGTACCCCATTCCTTTTCCTCTAATCAGCTTTTCCATCTTAAACATTTTTTGAGTTAGGGCTTGCATTTATTTGGACTCGTGATCATAGACCAGTTAAAATGACTCCCTCTTTGCCTTTTCTACCATGTAGTTCTCGATGTCTTCAAGTCTCACATCAGTAGCAGGTACATTTCTAGCAACATATTGCCCCCAGCA
Organism: Mallotus nudiflorus; assembly: GCA_947683625.1. NCBI lineage: Eukaryota > Viridiplantae > Streptophyta > Magnoliopsida > Malpighiales > Euphorbiaceae > Mallotus > Mallotus nudiflorus. The sequence continues at coordinate 103,078 of CANTUR010000873.1, read as the reverse complement.
TTATTAGCAGCAGGTGGAGCACCTATAGTAGGTGGTTGTTTAATAGCAACAGCAGATGGTGGTATGATAGTAGGTTGAACTAGTCCGGCTAAAGCTTGCCTCAGTTCATCTTGCATTATGGCTCTCATGTCATCTATTAAAGCTCCCTTATTGTCTTCTTAGTCCACATCTTTGGTTTTTGTTCCATTTCTGTCTATTCAATCTGAGTTAGTTCAGCTTTTAGGTAAAGCAGGTTGATAGGACTCTTCTCTAGTTCTTAAAGGATCTATTAAGCTATTGATTTAGGACTTAGGTCTGTTCTGAATAATCTGCCACCTTTCTATCCCTAGATTCGAGAAGACCCAGATGAATCTATGATGGCTGCAAAATAAGGTGTTAGTATGATGCATGGAATGCATGTATGTATGCATGATGCATATGCTATGCAACAAGTAGCAAGTAGCAGGTAGCAAGTATCAGAAAAAGTGTATAATATTTACAGTCTTCCAACCTTATTCCTCCCACACACGTGCTCAATGGTATTGTCTTTTTTCCTAGGATTTTTTGTCTTGACCTTTATATTAACATAGGATATTAAGAGCCGACACACATGCCAAATCTCTCTTAAAACAAAAGCACCGAAATAATATTTCTAAATATAAAGGTCTAGCCCAATCCTTATTAGCCCAAATGGGCTTAAAAGTTATGGACTTAGGCTTTTATAAATAGAAATACCTCATGGCAATTCAAAAAAAATAAGCAATTTTGGGTAAAAAAATCCTAAGGGAAGTAACTAAGCCATTATATATAGTTAAGGTTTGGTGAAAAGTTAAGGTTGCCTTAGCAAGATGCCCTCCATTATGGACGTTGAGTTACAGGCTAGGGTCAGAGGGGCTCGACATCCTTTACCAACTTGAGAGAAGATTGCCCCCCTTAAGGACTTGGGTTACAGACTCTGGTTAGATGAGCTTGATAATCTCTCTTAAATTGAGTTAAGGCTAAGAGTAATGGTTAACCAATTTAAAACTCCATAAAGCTAGTGGAATCATGGAATCATAAACCAATGTCATCAGTTTATAGGGACATGCAGAATGAATGCAAGAATGAAATAATAATCAATAAAATAATTCTAAAGAACACAAGTAGTGTTGACCATTTGCATGATCAAACTCCTAATTTTGGACTTTGACAAACAATTTTTATACTAATAATTTCAATTAAGTGTGTAGGGAATTAAATACTAAACATATACCAAGTATATACACTTTTGGGTGAATAGTGACTTTTCAAACTGATTGAACCTCTGAGATTGAAAAAGGCTTTTGAATTATTTAGAGCTCTTAAATGAGAAAATGAGCTTCTTAATTTTTGAAGTAGACATCTTAAGCTTTCCAAATTGTGCTTGATTATCAAAATTCAAGTTCATTTGAGTATTCAAATCTTTAGTCGAAGTCAGCATATGCAGCTTGCATTTTAGTTTGCATAGCTCTTTGTAATTCAAAAATATATTGAGCTACAGATGTCCAAATGAGGTGATTCAAAGTTTTATGGAAATATAAGCCAATTATCTACAACTTTCATTAATAATTTTTTGGCTGAATCAATCATCTTTAGTCCCGTTCACAAGCATCTTTCAAAGTGGTCATGAGCAATCTATCAATGGAGCATTTGGAGCACGTTTTTGCCAAAAGATGGTAGTACTCCTCATGAGTGCTCCTAACAAGCTGGTGGCTCATGACCTGATCATAAGAAGATCCCTGACAGCATTCCAATGGGAATTTTTAAATGCAACGGCTATAATTTCACCCCTCACGAGCACTGTTCACTCGTGAGGCACTCATGAGTAGCCCTTGAGCTACCATAAGTCCAAGAATTGATTCAAAATCAATTATAAATGTTGGAGACATGATTGATACATCCAAAAAATACATTTTTTAGTGCTTTTCTATATAAACACAACTTAGAATTTAATTGAAAGGTTAAGAAAACTTGTTTATCATTCATCATTTTCTTAAACATTCAATTGAGCTCTTAAACTTTCTTTTAAACAAATTCTTTATGTATAACTCTTGTGAGAGTTGGTGAGTGATTAGAGTAGACATTCTTATTTTTCTATTTTCTAGGTTAGAAAACTGGAAGTGAGATTCTATTCTAAAGGAATTGGTTTAAGTGTTTAGCCATTAAAACACTTGGGAATTTGGTTTTTGAGTGAGCCTTGAAAACTCAAGATTGTAAGGTTTTAAGAGTGAGCCATAAAACTCTTGTGTATTCTTAATCTTGTTAATAAGATTATGGGTGATTAAAAATCCTAAATTGAGGATAAGTTAGGTGGAGACGTAGGATTATTTGTGAATCTAAACTCCTTAAATATTTGTGTTCATCATTCTTCCTTCTCTACTCTTACTCACTTCTTGCAAATAATTCCTTTAATTTCCCATTTTTGTTTGATAGTCTTATTCACCCCCCCTCTAGGAGTCTTTCAAGTAGAATCAGTATCTCTTATCCCCAGTGGAGTCACCACTGTAGATGGTGGGGTTTAGCGTGTGCCCAAGATTTTAGCAATCGCAACACTATTTAGGCTCAGGGTCTTAGGGAACACACTAATATGCCACAAAGTCATAGCGTGGAGATGAGAAGTCACCACCCAAGGTAATAACTGGGACAATTATATTATTGGTACTCGATTCTCTAAAAGAAAGTTAGCACCATAACCAGGAGATTCTAGGAATGGAATACTAACTTCTTTTAGTCTCGTGTTCATTTAGCATTACTTTATAAATCATTACTTCATTCTATAATTACCTGCAAGTTTATTAAACCCTATTTGAACATCCATCTAACCCTAAGGCATTTAGTCAATAAAATCACACATAAAAAATGTATTTAAGTGCATCGTCCCTAAGTCTAAACTAGGTTAATTTTAATGAAAGTTAGCTAGATTTGTGCTTTTATTTACAAATGAAATGGACTAAAGGTAGGCCTACATTTAATTAGTGAGCTTAAGTCTACTTGTTTCAATTATCTACAAATGGGCCTAAATTTACAAGTTTTTAAAGAAATTGGATTTTATAAGTGGGCCTAAGTCTATTTGTTTTATTTAAAATGGGAAGTGGGTCTAAGTTTATTTATTTTAAAAGGAAATGAAATTAAATAGGTTGAGCTAAGTCTAGGTTGATTTTATTAATTGAAAAGGTGGTCCTAAGTCTATTTAACCTAAAACGGGCCTAAATTGATTTTGAGTTAAATTAAACTTTAGACCAATTTTAAGGGTATTAATTGAGTGGGTTAGACCTAACGTGGGCTTGGGCCCTAAAAGGATAAAAATGTAAAAATGCAATTAATCAAATAATAACATGCTAAAGCATATCAAACATACATCCACAAGTGATTTCCTAAAACCCTAATTCAATTCCATGCAAACCCTAATTTATTAATTCCATCATTGATTTTAAAGTTTTACCCAGTGATCTTGATTACTAATCCATTTTAAATGCATAAAAGTAAAATTTTACTATTCCCACTACTTAGGTTATTACAATGTTCTACGTATTAGAAATTAAAATTAAGTACAAACTCAAATGAATTAACACAACAAAACACAGAAAATAATGATCATAAGATCTAATCATAGTTTAAAACCCATGGATCTTCCATTTAATTTTTGGATATCAAGTAATATCCTCCTCAACCCCCATCGGATCTCAAAAAGAAAACACAAAAACAAACAAATTCCATTAATGAAATTAAATAGCCAAAATAATAACAAAACAATAATAAAAAAAATCATAAAAGAAAGAGAAAAATAAAAAAGGAATGTTATGCAGATGATATTAGATGGCCCTTCAGAATGGATTTTCACCGTATATGGAATTGACTCGATGTGTGTTTTGGATCTTAGGACTAAATCACGTAAAAATCGTAACACAAACTCTTAGTTTTTTTTTAAATACAAGGAAAAAGAACCAGGTTTTGTTTTCTGTGGTTTTTTGCAGAGTCTACGATTTTTCTAGGGTCTTCTTTGTGCAGTCAGGGCCTCCCCAAATTTTTATTCTCTCGGCTTTTTAAAGCCAAAAACAACTTCCAACCCCTGTGATTGCGCAGAGAGGTTGTGTGATCTTGGGAGCTAGAGAACAATTACTCTTTCCATTTTCAAAAATCAATCCTCGAGATAAAGAAAGTGATAAAGGTAAAAAAAATCAGAGATTCATGCACGTGTCTGTGCAGAACCAATAAAAACTTAACAACATGCCCAAAATTACATTTTTTATGAAAAAATATCAAAACAGCAAAGGAAAATATGGGTTGGCGTTGCATAATGTTGATCGGCATTATGTAATGTCGTGTTTTTCAAAATTTCATTAAAACCCCCAAAATTCACTTTTTTGCAATTTAGTCCTTAAAACATTTTAACTCTTGTAATTAAATCCTAAAAAGGCTGTAGTTTAGTCCTTTATATTGCAAAACTCGACACTAGAGATCAATTCTTGATTAATTTTCATTATAAGGGCTTTCGTCTCACATATGCACAATTGCATTCTGAAATTGGGTGCCTACACCATCTCTAGGTCATGAGTAGGATAATTCTATTCATGCTTCTTCAACTACCTCAAAGCTGTAATGACCTTATATTTTAGATTATAAAAAATTATTTTGAGATATGCAGTTTTAATAATATTTTAAATTTTATTTATATAATATAATTATTTATGAATAATATTTATTTATTTTACCTCTAAATATTTTTTTACATAAAATAATTTATTTGGAAGTTAGTATTGTTAGTATTATTATTATTATTTGTTATTGTTATTGTTATTATTATTATTGTTATGGTTATTATCATTATTATTATTATTATTATTATTGTTAGTATTATTATGTATGCATGTATTAGTGTGTGGTATGTATATATATGTATATGTATATGTCAAAGTTAGTATTGTATATATATATGGATATATATTAAGATTAGTTTATATATATATATATATATATATATATATGGGTTAGCATTAAAAATCGGGTCAACCTTCTTTGTTCTCTTCTTTTTCTTTTTTTTTCTCTTTCTTTTCTTCTTCTTTTCCCTACTTCCTCCATTATCGACGCCAACAAAGCTTCCAACGTTGTCGTCAACCACCACCACCACCACCCAAGCTTGCCACCTACCTCCCTAACCTTCTAGCCACCATCATACGCCTTGGAGTCACTGGAAGCCGTGAGTTCCCGAGAAGAGCTACTGTAGCTCCAACGGATTTTTGGTGATTTTAGCTCAAGTTTTTGGGCTTATTAGACCCCTTTCAAATCGTACTTCTCAATTTTCAACTCATTTTAACTCTACGAGGTCCGGTTAGTTTGATATCTTTAAGTTTTAGTTTATGCCATTTAGGGGTTTTTTTTTTTTAGCTTGAGTTTGAATGTTTCTTCATTATTTCTTTTGGAAATGTTGATATATGCATCTTTAGCTTCCTAAATATATTTTTAGTTTATTTTTTTGAATTTATTTGAATTATGGGTAATTATTGAATTTTTTATTATAAAAATGAATTTTTATTAATTATTTGTTTTATATGTTTATTATGGAAAATTAGGTTAATTAGTATAGTTAATTTAAATTATTAATTTTAGAAGTGAGAAAATAATTTTTAGTAATTTTGGTTAATTTTTTTGAATAATATTTAGTATTATGTGAATTTTGAATTTATAGGTAAATTATGTATTTTTATTGAAATTATAGTTAAATAAAATGTTTTAAATAATTTTGGAATGATAAATAGTATTAAAATAATTTTTACAAATTATTTACTATTTTTAACCAATTAACAATAATTTTTGAAAATATATTTAAATAATAAATTTATTGACTATTTTTGTGATTAAATGAATTTTTAACTATTTTTTATATATATCTATTTAAGTAATTAATTGTAAATCTTACTATTTTATGTCGAATACTTGAAAAATTGGAATTTTATTAATATTATATAATTTATTTGAGATTTTATTTAGTTAATGTGAAAATAATAATATTAAATGTTTTTGTTATTTAAATAAATTGTATTTTGGTATTTTATTGATATTTCTAGAATTTAGTGGTTTTTATTATTTTATTATTTAATATTGATTTTTAATGAATTGTGAACCTCGGTTGGGAATTGTGTAGTTTAGAGTCCCAACACAAGGTGGTGAGCTATTGTGTTATTAGAAGTATGTTTTCTTGTAGGATCGGCTCTACTTTCAGTAGAAAGATGTTTATTTTACAGAGGAGGCTCTGCCGATTTTTTGATAGAATTCTCATAAAATGTGACTGTCGAGTTGATCTTAAGTTTTTGATTTTACGGTCGAGTTGTGTCTAGATTAAGTCTTCTTTTAGAACTCTTAGAAGTATAAATTAGGTATTTAATTCTGTTTTTATTATTATTATTTATTTTCTAGTTGCACCGAGACCGAGGCCTATCAGACCAGGCCCATCAAGTCTGTCTCAAGGAGCGCAAAACTATTAGTTATTATTTTATATATACAGTGCATATATATACATGATTATGAGCTTTCATGTTTTTAATATGTATTTAAACATGAATTATTTTATTAAATGATTTACTATATGTTTGGTATACTTTTAGTATATTTTTTATACATTTCAATATATATGCGATGTATATATTTGATATATTCTTAATATGCAATTGGTATAGTTTTGGTATATTTATAGTTTATTTTAGTTTATATGTGGCATATATATTTGAAATATTTTTAGTATATGTTCGGTATATTTCTGGTATATTCTTCTATAATGGATGCCATTATATTTAATTGTGCATTTTATTATTTTCCATTAAATATATGATTTATTGAAGGATATCAATAGAATGTGCTACCTAGTGGGCTACGTTAGGACTGTTGCACAACAGTACGGTAGAATTAGGTTGAAATTCTTATATTTGTTTATCAAGATATTGGTTATTGGAAAGGATGGTTGTGGATCCTCGGTTGACCTAGTGTACTCGAGGCTAGTCATGTCGGTAATGAGATTGTGGATCCTCGGTTGACCTAATGTACTCGGGGCCAGTGTACTACCTGAGTTGGATAAATGAATACTTGGAGTTTTGGATAAGCTAGTTGGTTATTGATTTTCTGATTGAGGTTGCGAATACGTTAGGGTTCTATTTGATCCTTCATTTAAATAAACATATTTTTTATGCATTTAAATTTATATATAAAAAGCGGATTTTAGCATCTGTGTGAAATTCATGTATATATTTATGTACATACTAATGTTTGACTGCATATGACTTTAGGTTGCATTTATATATATATTATAATAATTCACTCAGTGAGGTTTGACTCCCCTCAATATTTTTTACAGGAGATTCTTCTTCTTTAGACCTCAATAGTATAACTCTTCGCCAGTCTTCTTCAGCCTTGGCTAGACTATGTAAATTTATTATTTAAACTCTTATTATACTCTAGAAGCTGCAGTAGTAATGTTATTTTATCAGTAGTGTGTTATTTTGGTTTTAAGATTTGTATCAAAAATATTGTATGAATATTTTTATTATGATATGACATTTAAGTATTTATTTTTATATTGATTAAAGTTTTAATTCTAGTGTATTTTTATATTATTATTGCACATATTTTTATTTTTAAGGCTTGTTATAGGTTCTGGATGCCAAAGAATTCCCATTCCCTAGTGTCGGTCATGACTCCCAGTTTGGGTCATGATAAAGTTGGTATTAAAGCCCTATGTTATTAATAGTGTGGACCTAGGTTTTCAAAGTCTTGTTTTCTTTGAAACTATTACAGTGAATTAGGTTCAATTATGTCTTCAACAAGTTTTCCTTAATTTAGTTTTTTGCTTAATTGTTAGGTAGTCTGTTTGTTGTTTGTTTTTTCTGAATCTTGTTGGTTTTTTTCTTTTCAGAATGAGGAGGCAAGCACCTATCGCTCCACCGGTCGTTGAGGCTGAGGATGATGAGTCCTTTCAGGATGAGGTTTTACCTCTTGAGCCGCCAGTCAAGCACAGAGATAAAGGCAGAGGTAGACCTCGAGGAGGAGCAGGTCACCGTAGATAGAGAGAGTTACAGGATAAGGAACCTGTAGAGCCAGAGTTCAAAGAAGCTGCTATACCTCCAGTCGCACCATAGATGTAGCCTGTCTATTAACAAGGTATGTCTAACTCTGAGGCAACATTGTTTTATGCTAGAGTTTTGATTTATCTGAGTGCCACACATTCTTTCATGTCCTTTGTTTTTGCTTTGAAGTTGTGTTGACAAGCTTTAAGGATGGCTTTTCCTTTGTTTATTGCCACTTCTCTAAACCATTCATTGGACACCGATGTTCTTCTTTTTGGTTGTCCAATGTTTGTGGGAGGCAGAGAATTGCTAGTAGAATTGGTGTTGTTAGATGTGATGGAGTTTGATGTGATCCTTGATGTGGATTGGTTATCTCAGCATTATGCTATTGTGGATTGTCGGAGTAAAGAGGTGATTTTCAGAATTCCAAATGAAGAAGAGTTTAAGTTTATGGGTGATAAGAGTTATGCACCCCAGAATCTCATCTCCATTATCACAGCTAGGAAGATGCTGAGGAAGGGTTTTCAGGGATACTTGGTACTTGTTAGAGATACTTTAATGGAGAAGTTATCTCGCACAGATGTTCCTGTTGCCTGTGAGTTTCCTGATGTTTTTCCTGAGGAGTTGCAAAGTTTACCACCTCACAGAGAGATTGAGTTATATATTAATATGGTCCTAGGTACAACTCTTATTTCAATGTTGCCCTACAGAATGGCTCCTACATAGTTAAAGGAATTAAAGGAGCAGTTATAGGATTTGTTAGATAAGGGTTTCATTAGACCCAGTGTTTCTCCTTAGGGTGCACTAGTCCTATTTATGAAGAAGAAGGATGGTACACTAAGACTGTGCATAGATTATAGAGAGCTGAATAAAGTGACAGTGAAGAACAAGTATCCTCTTCCGAGGATAGATGATATGTTTAATCAACTTCAGGGTGCACAGTTCTTTTCTAAGATTGATTTGAGGTTAGGTTATCATCAATTGCGAATCAGTGAGGCCAATATTCCTAAAACAACATTCTGCACTTGATATGGTCATTATGAGTTTCTGGTGATGTCATTCAGGTTAACTAATACACCAACTACTTTGATGGATATGATGAACAAGGTATTCAAATCGTTTGTGGATCAGTTTGTAGTAGTCTTCATTGATGATATACTGGTGTATTCGAAGAGTATGGAGGAGCATGTATATCACTTAATGACAGTACTGCATACACTAAAAGAACATCAGCTTTATGCTAAATTCTCAAAGTGTGATTTCTGGTTGGAGAGTGTTGTATTCCTTGGACAGTAGTGTCTACGGTGTTCAGGTTGATCCACAAAAGATTGAGGCAATGTCTGAGTGGCCTGGACTAATGACAGTCATAAAGATTTAGAATTTTCTTGGTTTGGCTAGGTATTATAGGAGGTTTATGTACGATTTCTCTAGAATTACAGCTTCTATGACTCGCCTAACTCAGAAGAATGTGAAGTTTGTGTGGTTAGATGCTTGTGAATAGTTTTCAGTTCCTAAAGGAGAAGTTGATCAGAGCTCCAGTTTTGGCTTTTCCTAATGGAGTAGATAAGTTCACTATGTATTGTGATGCCTCTAGAGTTGGCCTAAGTTGTGTGTTGATGCAGAATGGTAGGGTGATAGCTTATGCTTTAAGGCAGTTGAAGAAGCATGAATAAAATTATCCTATTCACAACCTAGAGATGGCTATAGTGATCATTACTCACAAAATTTAGAGACATTGTGTGTATGGGGTGACTTATGAGATTTTCACTGACCAAAAGAGCATGAAGTACATTGTAGATGGTAATGTTTAGCGTGCATCCAAGATTTTAGCAACTGTGACACTGTTTAGGCTCAGGGCCTTAAGGAACACACTACTATATCACAAAGTCATAGCATGGAGAAGAGGAGTCACCACCCAGAGTAATAACTGGACAATTTGATTGGTGATACTCAATTCTCTAAAAGAAAGTTAGCACCACAACCAGGAGATTCTGGGAACGGAATATTAACTTCTCATAGTCTCGTGTTCATTTAGAATAATTTTATAAATGATTATTTCATCCTCTAATTACATGCAATTTTATTTAAACCCTATTTGACATCCATCTAGCCCTAGGCATCTAGTCAATAAAATTACACATAAAAAATGCACTCAAGATCGCGTTGTCCCTAAGTCTAAACTATGTTAATTTTATTAAAAAGTTAGCTAGATTTATATTTTATTTACAAGTGAGAAAGGGACTAAAGGTGGGCCTACATTTTTATTAATTAGTGAGCCTAGATCTATTTCTTTTACTTTGTCTAAAAAAATGGGCTTAAGTCTATTTAATTTTAAAGGAAAGTTAAATTAGTGGGCCTAAGTCTAACTTGGTGAAATGTGGGCCTAGGTCTATTTATTTTAAAATAAATGAAATTAAGTAGGCTGAGCTAAGTCTAAACAAGTTTTAATTAACTAAGTGGGCCTAAAATCTAATTAACCTAATGAGCCTAAATTGATTTTAATCATTTAAAGTTTAAACCATTTTTTAAGCCTATTTAAAGTGAGTTGGACCTAAGTGTGGGCTTGAGGCCCAAAATAATATAAAAACCCAAAAACACAACCCAAAATAAATAAAACATAAAAAAAAGGATCAAACAAACACTTTTGTGATTTTCTAGAAACCCTAAATTAAGCTATTGCCACCATTGATTTTAATTGATTTTTATCCAATTGAACCTAATTACTAATTGATTTTAAACGCAGAAAATTAAATCTTTCACTATTCCCACTACTGGAGCTATTACAAACTATGTACAAAAATTAAAATTAAACAATTATACACCCATGAATTAAAATAACTATGCAGACCACATAAATGCAAAATAAAGATTAAAACATTAATATCTACTGGAAAACAGTATAGGTTATTCCATGGCATTCCATGGATCTTCTGTTTGTTTAAACACAAGCAGTATCCTCCTCAATTGATGATTTTAGATGATGTACAAATGCCCTTTTCAACCCCTTAGATGGGATTATCATTGTTAAAATTGACTCAATATTGATTTAATTCTAGACTGGGATTTGATTGCATTCGAAGACACTGACAGTATCCAAAATTAGGGTTTTAAAAGACAAGGGTGTGTTCTTTGCATCTGGAATTTTAAGGTTTTCTTATGTGATAGGGTTTTTTTGCATAACTCTTTTCCCTCTTTCACAGTCCCTCTATTTTTTCTTTCTCTTGTCTTTTTTTCAGTCTGTGTGTATGATTTTCTCTCAGTTCCTCCATTTGTCTGAGTCTCAAGCCCCTTGCATGCATATAGACTCTTTGCTTTTTAAAGCAGACTCTGCATGTACTGACTTCCCAAATTTGCAGAAATGCTTATCTCTTCCAAAATAAACTGATAAAAGAATTTTGATTTTTGAAAGTTATTTACGCATTTTGAATGCGTTGAAACCTTTTTCAGATAAAAATAATAATAAAATTAAATTTTCAACCAATCAAAACACTAAAAAAATCGACAAAAAATAACAAAAAAAATATACAAAAAATCAAAAAATGGGACTTTTTTAAGCGTTGGCATTGTGCAATGCCGATCGGCATTATGTAATGCTAATCAACATTACACAATGCCGGTCAACATTATGTAATGTTGGTCGTCATTAAATGCTGATCCTAATTTTTTAGAACTTTTAATTACCAAAAGACCCCTGAAAAATTGACTTCTTTGCAATCAAATCCTAAAAAATGTTGCAATTTAGTTCCTAAAGTCCAGAAAATCGACAACCAAGTTCAATTTTTTTGGTATATATTGATATATGCATCTTTAGCTTCCTAAATATATTTTTAGTTTATTTTTTTGAATTTATTTGAATTATGGGTAATTATTGAATTTTTTATAATTAAAATGAATTTTTATTAATTATGTGTTTTATATGTTTATTATGGAAAATTAGGTTAATTAGTATAGTTAATTTAAATTATTAATTTTAGAAGTGAGAAAATAATTTTTTGTAATTTTGGTTAATTTTTTTGAATAAAATTTAATATTATGTGAATTTTGGACTTATACTTATAGGTAAATTAGGTATTATTATTGAAATTATAATTAAATAATATGTTTTAAATAATTTTTGAATAATAAATAGTATTAAAATATTTTTTACGAATTATTTACTATTTTTAACAAATTAATAATTTTTGAAAATATATTCAAATAATAAATTTATTGACTATTTTTGTGATTAAATGAATTTTTAACTATTTTTATATATATTTGGACTATTTAAGTAATTAATTGAAAATTTACTATTTTATGTTGAATATTTGAAAAAAAATGGATTTTTATTAATATTATATAATTTATTTGAGATTTTATTTAGTTAATGTGAAAATAATAATATTAAATGCTTTTGTTATTTAAATAAATTGTATTTGGTATTTTATTGATATTTCTGGAATTTAGTGATTTTTATTATTTTATTATTTAATATTGATTTTTGGTGAATTGTGAATCTCAGTTGGGAATTGTGTAATTCGGGGTCCCGATCCGAGGTGGTGAGCTATTGTATTATTAGAAGTGTGTTTTCTTGCAGAATCGGCTCTACTTTCAGTAGAGAGATATCCATTTTATAGAGTAGACTCTATCGATTTTTTGGTAGAATTCTTATAAAATGTGACTGTCGAGTTGATCTTGAATTTTTGGTTTTGTGGTCGAGTTGTGTCTAGATTGAGTCTTCTTTTAAAACTCTTAGAAGTATAAATTAGGTATTCGATTCTGATTTTGTTATTATTATTTATTTTTTAATTGTGCCAAGACCAAAGACTATCGGACCAGGCCCGTCGAGTCTGTCTTGAGGAGTGCAAAACTGTTAGTTATTATTTTATATATACATTGCATGTAGATACATGATTATGAACATTCATGTTTTTAATATGTATTTAAACATGAATTGTTTCATTAAATGATTTAGTATATGTTTGGTATACTTTTAGTATATTTTTTGTATATTTCAACATATATGCAACGTATATATTTGATATATTCTTAATATGCATTTGGTATACTTTTGGTATATTTATGGTTTATTTTGGTTTATATGTGGCATATATATTTGAAATATTTTTAGTATATGTTCGGTATATTTTTTGTGTATAAATGGTATATTCTTCTATAATGGATGTCATTATATTTTAATTGTGTATTTTATTATTTTCCATTAAATATACGATTTATTGAAGGATATCAATATAACGTGCTACCTAGTGGGCTACGCTGGGACAATTACGCAACAATACGGTAGAATTAGGTTGAAATTCTAATATTTGCTTATCTTGATATTGGTTATTAGAAAGAATAGTTGTGGATCCTCGGTTGACCTAGTGTACTCAGGGCCAGTCATGCCAATAGTGAGATTGCGGATCCTCGATTGACCTATTATACTTAGGGCCAGTCGACTACCTTGAGTTGGATAAATGAATACTTGGAGTTTTGGATAAGCCAGTCGGTTATTGACTTTATGATTGAGGTTGAGAATGCGTTAGGATTCTATTTGATCCTTCATTTAAATAAGCATATTTTTTATCCATTTAAATTTATATATAAAAAGCGAATTTTAACATCTATGTGAAATGTCTGTATATATTTATATATATACTGATGCTTGACTACATATAACTTTAGGTTGCATGTATATATATCATAATAATTCACTCAGTGAGGTCTGACTCCCCTCAATATTTTTTACAAGAGATTCATCTTCTTCAGACCTCAGTAGTAGACCTCTTCGTCGGTCTTCTTCAGCCTCGGCTAGACTGTATAAATTTATTATCTAAACTCTTATTGTACTATAGAGACTGTAGTAGTAATGTTATTATATTAGTAGTGTGTTATTTGGTTTTGAGATTTGTATCAAAAATATTGTATGAATATTTTTATTATGATATGACATTTAAGTATTTATTTTTATATCGATTAAAGTTTTAATTCTGGCATATTTTTATATTATTATTGCACGTGTTTTTATTTTTAAGGCTTGCTACGGGCTCTAGATTCGAAAAAAATTTCATTCCCTAACGCCGGTCATGACTCCTGGTTTGGGTCATGATAAAAGCATAAACTATCACCCTACCATTCTGCATCAATATACAACCTAGGCCGACTCTAAAGGCATTACAATACACAATGTACTTATCTTCTCTATTAAGCTAAGCCAGAACTGGAGTTGTGGTCAACTTCTCCTTCAGTAACTAAAAACTGTTCTCACAAGCATCTGACCGCATAAACTTCACATTCTTCTAAGTTAGGAGAGTCATAAGAGCTGCAATTCTTGAGAAATCCTGCACAAATCTCCTATAATACCGAGCCAAACCTAAAAAACTTTGAATCTCAGTGACTATCATCGATCTGGGCCACTCAGACACTGCCTCAATCTTCTATGGATCAACCTGAATACCGTCTTTAGACACCATATGTCCAAGGAATACAACACTCTCCAATCGGAAATCACACTTTGAGAATTTAGCATAAAGCTTATGTTCTCTCAGTGTCTGCAGTACTGTCCTCAAGTGATATATGTGCTCCTCCATCCTCTTCGAATACACTAGTATATTATCAATGAAGACTACCATAAACTGATCCACAAATAATCTAAATACCTTGTTCATCATATCCATAAAAGTAGCTGGTGCATTAGTCAACTCGAATGACATCACTAGAAACTCATAATGACCATATCGAGTGTCGAATGCCATTTTAGAAACATCGGCTTCACTGATCCACAACTGATGATAACTCAACCTCAAATCAATATTAGAAAAAAACTTTGCACCCTGAAGTTGATTAAAAAAATCATCTATCCTCGGAAGAGGATACTTGTTCTTCACTGTCACCTTATTCAACTCTCTATAGTCAATGCATAGTCTCAGCCATCCTTTTTCTTCACAAAAAATACTGGTGCACCCCAAGGAGAAACACTAGGTCTAGTAAAACCCTTTTCTAACAAATCTTGCAACTGCTCCTTTAATTCCTTCAACTCTGTAACAACCATTCTATAGGGCGGCATCCAAATAGGATTTGTACCTATAACCACATCTATATAGAACACGATCTCTTTATGAGGTGGTAAACCTGGTAACTCCTCAGGAAAAATGTCA
The DNA here is from genome assembly GCA_947683625.1 of Mallotus nudiflorus. Lineage (NCBI taxonomy): Eukaryota > Viridiplantae > Streptophyta > Magnoliopsida > Malpighiales > Euphorbiaceae > Mallotus > Mallotus nudiflorus. Next base: position 87,891 of record CANTUR010000873.1, on the reverse strand, counting down.
AGAAACTCACAAGCAATTAGAACATCTGTGAGAGACAACTTCTCCACTGAAGTATCTCTAATAACCCTTCCTCAGCATCTTCTTAGTTATGATAGCAGATATGAGATTCTGAGGTGTATAACTCTTATCACCCACAAACTTAAACTCTTCTTCATCTGAAATTCTAAAAATCACCTCTTTACTCTGACAATCTACAATGGCATAGTACTGAGATAACCAATTCATACCAAGGATCACATCTAACAACACTGATTCCACTGGCAATTCTCTGTCTCACACTAACACCGGACATCCAAAAAGAATAACATTGGTGCTTAATGAATTACTTAGAGGAGTGGTGACAAACAAAGGAAATGTCATCCTCAAAGATTGCCAACACGACTTCGAAGCAAAAATAAGGGACATGAAAGAATATGTGGCACCCGAATCAATCAAAACTTTAGCATCCAAGGCTGGTCCCTCAATAAACAACTCGATGATCATTATCTGCTAATACTCGGTGTGAGTAGTTTGAGTCCTCATCTTAATGGTGTAAAAAAAATCTAAAGGGTCTAAAGTCCCATCAAAAGCTATATGACCAACTTTGGCATAGAACAATGCTACCTTAAGGTCAGACATACCCTGCTGATAAATAGGCTGCATTGACGATGCAACTGGAGGTATAGCAGCTTTCTCAAACTCTGGCTCTACAGGTTCCTCATCCTATAGATCTCTTTGCCTACGACGACTTACTGCTCCTTGAGGTCTACCTCAACCTTTACCTTTATGCCTAGCTGGCGGCTTAAAAGGTAAAACCTTGTCCTGAAAGGACTCATCATCCTTGGCCTCAATGACCGATGAAGCAATACGTGCTCGCCTCCTCATTCTAAAAAGACAAAACCAATAAGATTCAAACAAAATATATGACAAATAGATAACCTAACGATTATGCGGAATACTAAATCAAGGAAAACTTATCAAAGACATAACCGAACCTAATTTACTGTAATAGTTTTAAAGAAAACACGACTTTGATAACCTAGGTCCACAACACTGATAACCTAGGTCCACAACACTAATAACCTAGTCTCTGATAGCAACTTTATCATGACCTAAATTGAGAGTCATAACTGGTGCTAAGGAACGGGAATTCTTTTGAATCCGGAACCCGTGGCAAGCCTTAAAAATAAACACACATGCAAAAATGATATAAAAAATGCCAGAATTAAAACTTTATTTCAATATAAAAATAAATCTTTATATCATTCATAATAAAAATATCACAAATAATTTTTGAATACAAATCTCAAAATCAAACACAACACGCTTCTAATACAATAACACTAATACTACAGTTTCTAGAGTATAACAAGAGTTCAGATATAAAGTTTACATAATCTAGCCAGGGCTGAAGAAGACCGACATAAACTATTACTAGAGAGGTCTGAAGAAGAAGAAGATCCTGTAAAAAAAATATATTAAGGGGAGTCATACCTCACTGAGGGAATTATTATAATATATATACATACAACCTAAGTTCATATACAATCAAGCATCAGTATATAATATATATATATATATATAAGCATTTCACATAGATGTTAAAATCCACTTTTATATATATATATAATGTAAAAAAATATTTATTTAAGTGAAGGATCAAATAGAACCCTAAAAATATTCACAACCTCAATCATAAAACTCACTAGCCATACAAGCTTACTTAATTCCAAAGTAATTTTCTTATTCCTTTTTTAGACAATAGACTGGTCCCGAGACACTAAGTCAACTGAGCCTTCGCAGTCTCACTGTCAGTGTGATTGGCCCCGAGACACTAGACACTAGGTCAACCGAGCTCCTACAATCACACTACTCAATCACTGCAATTCTCAATAATCGAATAATCGAATAATCAAAATTTCCTCAAATAAATCTCATGATGTCAAATCCTAAATCTAATGCACTGGTATGTACATAGTCCTAGTGCAGCCCACTAGGTAGCACGTTCTATTGATATCCTTTATATAAATCATATATTTATTGGAAATAATAAAATGCACAATTAAAACATAATGGCATCCATTTTATAAGGAAATATGCCAAATATATCTCAAATATATACCAAGCATATACTAAAAATATTCCAAATATATATATGCCAAAATAAACCACAAGTATACCAAAAATATACCAATATATATTAAGAATATACCAAACGTATACATCGCATATATATCAAAATACATCAAAATATAATAAAAGTATACCAAAAATATTCTAAGTTACTTAATAAAGCAATTCTTATTTAAATACATTCTGAAACATGAACATTCATAATCATATATCCTACATGCAATGCATATATAAAATAATAACTTATAGGTTTGCGCTCCTCTAGACAGACTCGATGGGCCTGGTCCGACGGATCTAGTCCGATAGGCCTCGGTCTCGACGCAACTGTAGAAAAATAAATAACAACAACAAAATCAGAATAAAATACCTAATTCATATTTCTAGGAATTCTAAAGAAAGACTCAATCTAAGAATATGACTCGATCACAAAACCAAAAACTCATGATCGATCCGATGTCACGTTTTACGAGAATTCTATCAAAACTTTGACAAAGTCTCATCTGTAAAACAGACATCTCTCTATTGAAAGTAGAGTCGATCCTATAACCAAACACACTTCTAATAATACAAATGCTCACTACCTCGGGTTGAGACCCCGAACTACATAATTTTTCAACCGAAGGTCACAATTCACAATAATCAATATTTAATAATATATAATAAAAATCATTAAAATCCATAAATATCCATAAATGACCACAATAAAATATATTTAAATATTAAAAACATTAAAGTCAATTATTTTCAAAATAGTTAATAAAATCTCAAATATTTATATAATATTAATAAGAATCAAATTTTTTGATTATTCAAAATTAACTAGTAAAATTCACAATTAATTACTTAAATAGTTTAAATATATAATAAAAATAGTAAAAAAGTCATTTAATAACAAAAATAGTAAATAAATTTATTCTTTGAATATATTTTCAAAAATTATTATTAAATAGTTAAAAATAGTAAATAATTTGTAAAAATTATTTTAATACTATTTATTATTCCAAAATTATTCAAAATATATAATTTAACAATAATTTGAATAAAACTACAAAGTTTACCACTTAATCCAAAAATCACATAACACTAAATATTATCCAAAAATTACTCAAAATTACTATAATTTAGCAAAAATTTATTTTCTCATTTCCAAAGCTAATAATTTAAATTAACTATACTAATTTAACATAATTTCTATACAAAACATATAAAAACATAATTAATAAAAATTCATTTTAATTATCAAAAATACAATAATTATACATAATTCAAATAAATTCAGAAAAATAAAATAAAACTATATTTTAATAGCTAAATGTAATATCCCGTGTTTTTAAAATATTTTTACACTGTACCGGGATATGCAGTGTTAATAATCTCTGTACATTATATGATATTTTTACGAGTTAATATGTATTTTAAACCTATTTTAATTACTGTATATTATTTTCAGTGTTTCACGTAAAATTTTCCCGAGACTTGCATTTCCGGGGAAATTTTCACGTAAACAATGTATTATTAATTATTTTAAATGTATTCACGGACTTGCATGAACTCATACATATTTTTAAATTATTAAATAAAGCTTGTGTGTGTATATTTATTTAATTAGGGTTTATTATTACCCTAATATTTTTATTAAGTATTTATTTGTTTAATTGTTATTTAATTAATTTTATTTGGTATAAATTATTAAAATATTAATATTTTTATGTGTGTGGTGTATATTTGTCACGACCCAAAACAGGGGCCATGACCGGCGCTAGGGAACGGGAATTCTTTCGAATCCGGAACCCGTAGCAAGCCTAAAAATAAAATAAAGCATGCCACAATAACAATAAAATATAATATGCAGCGGAAATAAAAATCATAATATCATTATATTATCCATATCAACTGGATTTAAATAAAAATCTCATCCCATACATAAAATCTCTTTAATACAATCCAGTTTCAACATAATATATCTCCTTTAAAATAAAGTACATGAAATCCAATACTTTAATTTACAACTACTGCAGTGTCTAGATAAAATAAATAAGACTCAAGTAGACAATTTACATAAAGAAGCCGGGGCGGAAGAAATCCGACGTATCGACCTGCTACTGAGGTCTGAGGAAGTTGACTCTCCTGAAAAATAGTCAACGGAGGGGAGTCAGACCTCACTGAGTGAATTACTATAATATATATACATACACTCTAAATGATAATGCATACAGTCAACAGTATATATATAATATGTATATATACAGGCAAATTCATACAGATGCAGAAAAATCATTTTTATATATTTTACTGAAAAATCCCAATTTATGAAGGATCACATAGAACCCTAGAATATCGCAACCTCAGAAAATAGTGTTAAACAACACTCTAGCCATACAGGCTCACTTATTCCAAAATATATCCACTTAATCCATTTGGACAGTAGACTGGCCCCGAGACACTAAGTCAACCGAGCTCCAGCAGTCTAACTGCCAGTGTGATTGGCCCCGAGACACTTGGTCAACCGAGCTCCAGCAATCACACCCAAACCACATCTCACATATCAATAATCATAATCAAATCAATATCCACAAATAGTTAGTAATATAGCCTAAAGCTATAGGCGTACCGGTACGTACTCGGTCCTAGTGCTGCCCACTAGGTAGCACGTTCTATTGATATCCTTCATTAATAAATAATAAAACATTCATTCACAAATACATGATGCATGAATTTAAATAAATCAACAATATAAACCATATATATACTGGAAATATACCAAACATAAACCAGGTATATTTTGAGTATATATATGTCAAATAAATCCAATCAAATCATGAATTAAACTAAAAATATATTTAAAAACATTTTAAATATATTTTATTTACAAAACATGTATATAATTTATTATATACCAAAAATATACCAAAAATATACTTGAATATAAATCACATTATTTATGCATATTCAGTCAAAATAAAACATGTATTTTTCTAAATCATGCATCCTAAGCATATATATATAATATAGTAACTCACCTAATGCGCTCCACGAGACAGGTCCGACGGGCCTGGTCCACTAGCCCTCGGTCTCGGGGCAACTAAACAAGCAATAAATAACCGACATTAGAATAAACCTAACAGAAATCCTATAATTCAATCTAGAGTGTTAAAATACATAATCGAAAATTAGGGTTCGACTGGATATCACGTTTTACGAGAATTCTACCGAAAATCCGACAGAACCTCCCCTGTAAAACGGACATCTCTCTACTCAAAAGAGTAGAGCCGACCCTGCAAAGAAACACACTTCGAAAAACGAGCTCAACACAATCAAAATCCCACGGTCGGACTCCAAACTACAGTCCACCGACCGGGGTCCACAAACACAGAATAATTCCAGATATACCGAAAATATCCTTAAATCACAGAAATACATTTTATAGATAAAAATTACATAATTGACCTTGAAACACTATAAAAACCGATTAAAACTCATTTTATTAGAAAAACCGTATATTATATATATAATTGAAAATAATTCCCGAAAAATAGTTTTAATTAGTTAAAAATACTAAATAATTTGTAGAAATCATTTTTATACCTTAAATAAATATTAAAACCAATTAAATTACATTTTTAGACAATTTAGGGTAAAATTACCAAAATACCCCTATATATATAAATATACTTAAATTACTTCAAAAATTCATCAAAAATTATACAATTATCCAAAATTAACTTTCTCAACATATTTATCAATAATATCAATATTTAAACTCAATTAACCAATTAAATTCAATTTAACACACAATTAACCTAATTTTCTCAAATTCACACAAACTCAAATAATTAAAAATAAATACTTAAAAATTCATAAAAATTCCAAATAAATTCCTATAATTCATTTCAACACCCAATTTAACCATAAACTCCAATTTCATAATTTAAATAATTAATTTCCGAAAATTAGAAAATAATATTAAAATATTCAAAAATACCCAAAAATCCAAACAATCTCCAAAAATTCTACAAAAATTCATACATGAATATTAAGCTACTAGGAACAACATTTGTGAAGGAAGTTTCCATGAATCATCCAATTCGAAGCTCAAAAAAATCTAAAACCCTAATAGGCCGAAATTTACAAATCGAAAACTAAGCAATTCTAGACCATTTTAGCTCAAACCAAAGCTAGAATCACACTCACCGGAGCTCAAGGAGAAGAAAGAGACCGGCGGTGTCGAAAACGGTGGCCGGAGGAGGGAGAAACGGCGGTAGCTCGACTTTCGGCCTCCTAAGCTAATTCCGGCCAAACTCGTCGGGAAAGGGGGCTGCTGGCGACGGGGAACGGCTGGAGACGGAGGTGGCTCACCGAGAGGCACACCGACGGTGAAGGAACGGAAGTTGCAGACGGTGGAGGTGGGTGGTGGTCGTCGGGCGCGGGAAGGAGAAGAAGAAGAAGAAGAAGAAAGCTCGGGGGCAGTTTGGTAATTTTCAAAAAAAGTTTTGATTTTGATGTATATATGTATATATATATACTTTATACTATATATTAAAATAATATTAAATTACACACATCAAATATACACCACACACATTAAAATATTAATATTTTAATAATTTATACTAAATATAATTAATTAAATAACAATTTAAACAATTAAATACTTAATAAAATATTAGGGAATTAATAAACCCTAATTAAATAAATATACACACACCGACTTTATTTAATAATTTAAAAATATGTATGAGTTCATGCAAGTCCGTAAATACATCTAAAATAATTAATAATAAATCGTTTACATGAAAATTTCCTCAAAAATGCAAGTCCCGGGAAAATTTTATGTAAAACACGGTATATAAAACACATTAATTAAAATAGGTCTAAAATACATATCAACTCGTAAAAATATCATATAAAATACAGAAATCATTAACTCTGCATATCCCGGTACTGTGTAAAAATATTTTAAAAACACGGGATATTACAGTCTTCCCCCCTTACAAGAATTCGTCCCCGAATTCTAAAAAGAAAAGATCAAGAAGGAAAGAGATACGGGTAAGAAGCTCGCATCTCAGCTTCAGTCTCCCACGTATGCTCTTCAACTCTGTCGCTACGCCACAGAACCTTGACCATAGGAATCTGCTTCGATCGCAACTGTCGAACTTGATAATCTACGATCGCCACAGGTTCTTCCACAAACGTCAAATCTTCACTCACTTCTACACTGTCAGGTTGCAACACGTGTGAAGGATCTGAGATATACTTCCTCAACATCGAGATATGAAATATTGGATGCACCTGTGACATACTCGGAGGCAAATCCAACCGATATGCGACAGTGCCAACTCTCTCCAGAATCTCAAACGGTCCAATGTATCTCGGTGCTAACTTACCCTTCCTGCCAAATCTCATCACACCCTTCATCGGAGATACTTTCAGAAAAATGAAATCTCCAACCTGAAACTCCACATCTTTGCGCCTAGGATCCGCATAACTCTTCTGTCTGCTAACTGCGGTCTCTAATCTGCGCTTGATCACGGCGACTTTCTCTGCAGCATCCTGAACCATCTCTGGTCCAGTCAAAGCTCTCTCACCAATCTCATCCCAACTCAATGGGGATCTACACTTCCTTCCATACAACGCCTCATACGGTGCCATGCCAATACTGCTATGGTAGCTGTTATTATATGCAAACTCAACAAGCGACAAATGATCATCCCAGCTACCTCCCAAATCCAATACACACATCCTCAACATATCTTCTAGTGTCTGGATCGTCCTCTCAGACTGACTGTCTGTCTGAGGATGAAAAGCAGTACTGAAATCCAACCTAGTGCCCATCGCTTCCTGCAACTTCTGCCAAAAACGAGAAGTAAACACTGAACCTCTATCTGACACAATGGACACAGGTACTCCATGAAGGCACACAATATGCTTCACGTACAACTTCGCCAATCTAGCAACTGAATATGTGGCTTTCACAGGCAAGAAATGTGCAGACTTCGTCAATCTGTCTACAATCACCCAGATGGAATCGTATCCATCCTTCGAACGAGGTAAACCGACCACAAAATCCATAGCTATCCTTTCCCACTTCCACTCGGGAATAGGAAGAGGCTGAAGCTTCCCAGAAGGCTTCTGATGTTCGGCTTTCACTTACTGACACGTCAAGCACTTAGCAACATAATCAGCAACATCCTTCTTCAATCCATCCCACCAGTATAGATCTCTGATACTGTGGTACATCTTAGTAACACCTGGATGAACGTTGTAGGCTATAGAATGTGCTTCCTCTAAGATCTCTTCTCTCAAATCATCCACATCAGGAACACACAATCTACCACTGATCCACAACACACCATCATCATCGAGTGTGAAATCAGTGAACTTCCCTACTCTGACATTCTCTGCAAGCTCTTCTAGAATAGGATCTCGGCTCTGAGCTGCTTTAATCCTATCCCTCAGTACAGATCGTACTTTAAACTGAGCTAACAGTCCACCTGATCTACTGATCTTCATCATCAGACCTTGATCCACCATCAAATGCAACTCCTGGATCAATGGTCTCCTCTCAACACCAATGTGAGCAAGACTACCTGAAGACTTCCTACTCAAGGCATCTGCTACCACATTAGCTTTACCCGGATGGTAAAGAATCTCGCAATCATAGTCCTTCAACAGTTCCAACCATCTTATCTGCCTCAGATTCAAATCTCGCTGCTGGAAAATGTACTTAAGGCTCTTGTGATCAGTAAATATCTCACAAGTCACCCCGTACAGATAATGTCTCCAAATCTTCAAAGCAAAGATCACTGCAGCCATCTCAAGATCATGTGTGGGATAGTTCTGCTCATGCTTCTTCAACTGCCTCGAAGCATAGGCTATCACCCTTCCATTCTGCATCAACACACAACCAAGACCAATTCTAGAGGCATCACAGTAAATTGTGAACTTATCTACACTATTAGGCAAAGCTAATACTGGCGCTGTGGTCAACTTCTCCTTCAATAACTGAAAACTATTCTCACAAGCTTCTGACCACTCAAATCTAACATTCTTCTGAGTCAAGCGAGTCATAGGGGCTGCAATCCTGGAAAAATCCTGCACAAACCGCCTATAATACCCGGCTAAACCCAGAAAACTCCGAATCTCAGTAACTGAAGTAGGTCTAGGCCACTCAGATACTGCCTCAACCTTCTGTGGATCAACCTGAATACCTTCTTTAGACACTACGTGTCCAAGAAAAGAAACACTCTCCATCCAGAAATCACACTTCGAGAATTTAGCATAAAGCTGATGATCTCTCAGTGTCTGTAGTACAATCCTCAAGTGATATACATGCTCTTCCATACTCCTCGAATATACCAGTATATCATCAATGAAGACTACCACAAACTGATCCACATACGGTCTGAATACTATGTTCATCAGGTCCATAAAAGCTGCTGGTGCATTAGTCAAACCAAAAGACATCACCAGAAACTCATAATGGCCATATCTAGTGCGGAAAGCTGTCTTAGGAATATCAGCTTCACTAATCCGCAGCTGATGATAACCCGACCTCAAGTCGACTTTAGAAAAGAACTGTGCACCTTGTAACTGATCAAATAAATCATCTATCCTCGGGAGAGGATACTTATTCTTCACTGTCACCTTGTTCAACTCTCTGTAGTCAATGCACAGTCTCAGGGTACCATCCTTCTTCTTCACAAACAGGATTGGTGCACCCCAAGGAGAAACACTAGGTCTAATAAAATCCTTCTCCAACAACTCTTGCAACTGCTCCTTCAACTCTCTCAACTCTGCAGGAGCCATACGATAGGGTGGCATAGATATAGGAGTAGTACCTGGTACCACATCTATATAGAACTCAATCTCTCTATGAGGTGGTAAACCTGGCAACTCCTCGAGAAAAACATCAGGAAACTCACAAGCAACCGGAACATCTGTGAGTGATAACTTCTCCACTGACGTATCCCTAACCAATGCCAAAAACCCCTGACAACCTTTCCTCAACAACTTCCTAGCAGAAATAGCAGAAATAAGATTCTGAGGTGCTGAACTCCTATCACCAACAAACTTAAATTCTACTTCACCAGGAATTCTAAAAATCACCTCCTTATTCCTGCAATCAACCACGGCAAAGTGCTGAGACAACCAATCCATTCCCAAAATAACATCAAACTCCATCACATCCAACAAAATCAAATCAGCGGGTAATTCTCTATCTCCCACGAGAACTGGACAACCAGAAAGAACAATATCGGCGTCCAAGGAATCACTCAGAGGAGTGGCAACAGACAAAGGAAAAGCCATCCTCGAAGCTTGCCAACAAGATTTAGAAGCAAAAATAGGAGAAACAAACGAATGCGTGGCACCCGGATCAAACAAAACCAAAGCATCCAGGTATCAAACAGAAAGAATACCTGCCACGACTGCATTAGATGCCTGAGCATCCTGCTGAGTCAGATGAAAGACTCTGGCCTGACCTCGACCTCCCTGCTGACTGGTAGAAGCCTGGCCAACACCTCTGGCACCTCCTCTAGTACCTCTACCACGACTCTACTGTGGAACAAACTGAGTAGAACTCTGATGCTGGGCTGGTGGCAACTGAAATGGCACGGGTGTTGCACTAGCAATCGACTGCTGTGGGAATCGCGGAATCTGCTGCTGCTGATACCCAGAATAAGGACACGATCTGGCAAAATGTCCTGTCTGTCCACATCTGAAACATGTCAGTGGTGTCAGATAACACGGTCCCTGATGGACTCTACCACACGTCTGACAAACACTGGCCGCTGATCCAGAACTACGACCACTGCTGCTGCTCGAAGCACCTGATCCGAATCTGAATGATCTACGCTGACCTCCACGACCATGTCTACTGCTCCGATGCACTCGCTGCTGCTGTCTCTGACTCTGCTGAGTCGAACCTCGCTGCTGACTACTCGAACCAACATGAAAACTCGAATATGGAGTAGCCTGCAATCCACTCGACTGAACTCCCAGCTGGTAGTAATCAGGCATCGCTCCCTGCCTAACTAATCTCAGCTCGATCTCCTTAGCTAGCTCAATCACAGACTCCAGAGTAAGACCTGCTGTGGGCATACCAGCAAAAGCTGAACCCAAACCAGTAACATACGTAGTAACAGCAAAATACTGATCTCGCATCAGATCCTCAGCATATCTACCCAGACGAAGAAACTCTCGGGTATACTCCTCTACAGATTGATCTCCACGAGAAATACTGGTCAACCGGAGACGATAACTCAAACGAAGAGGCTCTGGACAAAATCTCCTCATGAATCGCTCTCGAAACTGAGCCCAGGTCATCGTCATCATATAGGGCTGGATCATCTGAATGAACCAATCCAAAGCTGGTCCCTCGACAGACAACTCAACAATCATGATCTTCTGGTACTCGGTATGAGCAGTCCGAGTCCTAGTCTCAATCGCATGCAGAAAATCTAAAGGATCAGAAGTACCATCAAAAGTAATCCTGCCAACTCTGGCATAGAACAAAGCTGCCTCAGGGTCAGACATACCCTGCTGATAGGCAGGCTGAACAACTGGAGGAACAGGAACATCAAACTCAGGCTCAATAGGCTCCTCGTCTTGTAACTCTCTCTGCCTACGGCGACCTGCCGCTCCTCGAGGTCTACCTCTGCCACGACCTCTACGTCTAACTGGCTGCTCAGGAGGTAAAACCTCATCCTGAAAAGACTCATCATCCTCGGCCTCAACGACCGGTGGAGCGACACGCACTCGCCTCCTCATTCTGAAAAGACAAACGGAAAGATTCAGACAAAATAGACAACGGAGGAATAATGCTGAAAACTACAGCAAGGAATACTCATCAAGACATACTCGAACCTAATACACTGCAGTAGTCCAACAGAAAACACAACTTTAAAACTAGGGCCACAACTCACATAACTAAGCCCTGACACAGAACTCCACTCTGATACGAACTTCGCTCTGATACCAACTTTGTCACGACCCAAAACAGGGGCCATGACCGGCGCTAGGGAACGGGAATTCTTTCGAATCCGGAACCCGTAGCAAGCCTAAAAATAAAATAAAGCATGCCACAATAACAATAAAATATAATATGCAGCAGAAATAAAAATCATAATATCATTATATTATCCATATCAACTGGATTTAAATAAAAATCTCATCCCATACATAAAATCTCTTTAATACAATCCAGTTTCAACATAATATATCTCCTTTAAAATAAAGTACATGAAATCCAATACTTTAATTTACAACTACTGCAGTGTCTAGATAAAATAAATAAGACTCAAGTAGACAATTTACATAAAGAAGCCGGGGCGGAAGAAATCCGGCGTATCGACCTGCTACTGAGGTCTGAGGAAGTTGACTCTCCTGAAAAATAGTCAACGGAGGGGAGTCAGACCTCACTGAGTGAATTACTATAATATATATACATACACTCTAAATGATAATGCATACAGTCAACAGTATATATATAATATGTATATATACAGGCAAATTCATACAGATGCAGAAAAATCATTTTTATATATTTTACTGAAAAATCCCAATTTATGAAGGATCACATAGAACCCTAGAATATCGCAACCTCAGAAAATAGTGTTAAACAACACTCTAGCCATACAGGCTCACTTATTCCAAAATATATCCACTTAATCCATTTGGACAGTAGACTGGCCCCGAGACACTAAGTCAACCGAGCTCCAGCAGTCTAACTGCCAGTGTGATTGGCCCCGAGACACTTGGTCAACCGAGCTCCAGCAATCACACCCAAACCACATCTCACATATCAATAATCATAATCAAATCAATATCCACAAATAGTTAGTAATATAGCCTAAAGCTATAGGCGTACCGGTACGTACTCGGTCCTAGTGCTGCCCACTAGGTAGCACGTTCTATTGATATCCTTCATTAATAAATAATAAAACATTCATTCACAAATACATGATGCATGAATTTAAATAAATCAACAATATAAACCATATATATACTGGAAATATACCAAACATAAACCAGGTATATTTTGAGTATATATATGTCAAATAAATCCAATCAAATCATGAATTAAACTAAAAATATATTTAAAAACATTTTAAATATATTTTATTTACAAAACATGTATATAATTTATTATATACCAAAAATATACCAAAAATATACTTGAATATAAATCACATTATTTATGCATATTCAGTCAAAATAAAACATGCATTTTTCTAAATCATGCATCCTAAGCATATATATATAATATAGTAACTCACCTAATGCGCTCCACGAGACAGGTCCGACGGGCCTGGTCCACTAGCCCTCGGTCTCGGGGCAACTAAACAAGCAATAAATAACCGACATTAGAATAAACCTAACAGAAATCCTAGAATTCAATCTAGAGTGTTAAAATACAGAATCAAAAATTAGGGTTCGACTGGACATCACGTTTTACGAGAATTCTACCGAAAATCCGACAGAACCTCCCCTGTAAAACGGACATCTCTCTACTCAACAGAGTAGAGCCGACCCTGCAAAGAAACACACTTCGAAAAACGAGCTCAACACAATCAAAATCCCACGGTCGGACTCCAAACTACAGTCCACCGATCGGGGTCCACAAACACAGAATAATTCCAGATATACCGAAAATATCCTTAAATCACAGAAATACATTTTATAGATAAAAATTACATAATTGACCTTGAAACACTATAAAAACCGATTAAAACTCATTTTATTAGAAAAACCGTATATTATATATATAATTGAAAATAATTCCCGAAAAATAGTTTTAATTAGTTAAAAATACTAAATAATTTGTAGAAATCATTTTTATACCTTAAATAAATATTAAAACCAATTAAATTACATTTTTAGACAATTTAGGGTAAAATTACCAAAATACCCCTATATATATAAATATACTTAAATTACTTCAAAAATTCATCAAAAATTATACAATTATCCAAAATTAACTTTCTCAACATATTTATCAATAATATCAATATTTAAACTCAATTAACCAATTAAATTCAATTTAACACACAATTAACCTAATTTTCTCAAATTCACATAAACTCAAATAATTAAAAATAAATACTTAAAAATTCATAAAAATTCCAAATAAATTCCTATAATTCATTTCAACACCCAATTTAACCATAAACTCCAATTTCATAATTTAAATAATTAATTTCCGAAAATTAGAAAATAATATTAAAATATTCAAAAATACCCAAAAATCCAAAAAATCTCCAAAAATTCTACAAAAATTCATACATGAAGATTAAGCTACTAGGAACAACATTTGTGAAGGAAGTTTCCATGAATCATCCAATTCGAAGCTCAAAAAAATCTAAAACCCTAATAGGCCGAAATTTACAAATCGAAAACTAAGCAATTCTAGACCATTTTAGCTCAAACCAAAGCTAGAATCACACTCACCGGAGCTCAAGGAGAAGAAAGAGACCGGCGGTGTCGAAAACGGTGGCCGGAGGAGGGAGAAATGGCGGTAGCTCGACTTTCGGCCTCCTAAGCTAATTCCGGCCAAACTCGTCGGGAAAGGTGGCTGCTGGCGGCGGGGAACGGCTGGAGACGGAGGTGGCTCACCGAGAGGCACACCGACGGTGAAGGAACGGAAGTTGCAGACGGTGGAGGTGGGTGGTGGTCGTCGGGCGTGGGAATGAGAAGAAGAAGAAGAAGAAGAAAGCTCGGGGGCAGTTTGGTAATTTTCAAAAAAAGTTTTGATTTTGATGTATATATGTATATATATATACTTTATACTATATATTAAAATAATATTAAATTACACACATCAAATATACACCACACACATTAAAATATTAATATTTTAAGAATTTATACTAAATATAATTAATTAAATAACAATTTAAACAATTAAATACTTAATAAAATATTAGGGAATTAATAAACCCTAATTAAATAAATATACACACACCGACTTTATTTAATAATTTAAAAATATGTATGAGTTCATGCAAGTCCGTAAATACATCTAAAATAATTAATAATAAATCGTTTACGTGAAAATTTCCCCGAAAATGCAAGTCCCGGGAAAATTTTACGTAAAACACGGTATATAAAACACATTAATTAAAATAGGTCTAAAATACATATCAACTCGTAAAAATATCATATAAAATACAGAAATCGTTAACTCTGCATATCCCGGTACTGTGTAAAAATATTTTAAAAACACGGGATATTACAATATTTGATGTGTGTAATTTAATATTATTTTAATATATAGTATAAAGTATATATATATACATATATTTATCAAAATTTCAAAAGAATTTGGAAAATTACACTTTTGCCCCCGACATCTCCTTCTTCCTCCCGATCCTTCCCCTTGCCGTCCGGGCGTCTGTCACGCCGTTCCTTCACCGTGGGTGTGCTGTCCGGTGTGCCACCATCTTCCCCGACCAATTTCGCCGCCTGAGGAGGCCGTTTCCGGCGTCGGGAGATCGATTTTGGCCGGAGAAGCCGAAAATCGATCCACCGTCGATCACGTCGATTCCGGCCACCGTTTTTGACACCGCCAGTCTCTTTCTTCTCCTTGAGCTCCGGTGAGTGTGATTCTAGCTTTGGTTTGAGCTAAAATGGTCTAGAATTGCTTAGTTTTCGATTTGTCAATTTCGGCCTATTAGGGTTTTTGATTTTTTTGAGCTTCGAATTGGATGATTCACGGAAACTTCCTTCACAAATTTTGTTCCTAGTAGCTTAATCTTCATGTATGAATTTTTGTAGAATTTTTGGAGGTTTTTTGGATTTTTGGGTATTTTTGAATATTTTAATATTCATTTCTAATTTTCGGAAATTAATTATTTAAATTATGAAATTGGAGTTTATGGTTAAATTAGGTGTTGAAATGAATTATAGGAATTTATTTGGAATTTTTATGAATTTCTAAGTATTTATTTTGAATTATTGAAGTTTATGGAATTTTGGAAAAATTAGGTTAAATGTGTTTTTATTTGAATTTAATTGGTTAATTGAGTTTAAATATTAATATTATTGATAAATATGTTGAGAAAATTAATTTTTGGATAATTGTATGATTTTTGGTGAATTTTTGAAGTAATTTAAGTATATTTATATATATAGGGGTATTTTGGTAATTTTACCCTAAATTGTCTAAAAATGTAATTTAATTGGTTTTAATATTTATTTAAGGTATAAAAATGATTTCTACAAAATATTTGGTATTTTTAACTAATTAAAACTATTTTTCGTGAATTATTTTCAATTATATATATAATATACGGTTTTTCTAATAAAATGAGTTTTAATCGGTTTTTATAGTGTTTCAAGGTCAATTATGTAATTTTTACCTATAAAATGTATTTCTGTGATTTAAGGATATTTTTGTTATATCTGGAATTATTCTGTGTTTGTGGACCCCGGTCGACAGATTGTAGTTTGGAGTCCGACCGTGGGATTTTGATTGTGTTGAGCTCGTATTTCGAAGTGTATTTTCTTTGCAGGGTCGGCTCTACTCTTTTGAGTAGAGAGATGTCCGTTTTACAGGGGAGGTTCTGTCGAATTTTCGATAGAATTCTCATAAAACGTGATATCCAGTCGAACCCTAATTTTCGATTCTGTGTTTAATACTCTAGATTGAATTCTAGGATTTCTATTAGGGTTACTATGATATCGGTTATTTATTTCTTGTTTAGTTGCGCCGAGACCGAGGGCTAGTGGACCAGGCCCGTCGGACCTGTCTCGTGGAGCGCATTAGGTGAGTTACTATATTATATATATATGCTTAGGATGCATGATTTAGAAATGCATGTTTTATATTGATTAAAGATGCATAAATAATTTGATTATTTCTTAAGTTTACATTAAGTATATTTTTGATTTATTTTTGGTATATAATAAATTATATGCATGTTTTGTGAATAAAATATATTTAAAATGTTTTTAAATACGTTTCCAGCTTAATTTATAATTTGATTGAATGTATTTGATATATATATACTCGAAATATACCTGGTTTACTTTTGGTATATTTCCGGTATATATATGGTTTATATTGTTAATTCATGTACATTCATGCATCATTTATTTTTGTGAATGAATGTTTTACATTATTAATAATGAAGGATATCAATAGAACGTGCTACCTAGTGGGCAGCACTAGGACCGAGTACGTACCGGTACGCCTATAGTATTTAGGCTATATTATCAAATTATTTGTGGATATTGATTTGATTATGATTATTGATATGTGAGATATGGTTTGTGGGTGTGATTGCTGGAGCTCAGTTGACCAAGTGTCTCGGGGCCAATCACACTGGCAGTCAGACTGCTGGAGCTCGGTTGACTTAGTGTCTCGGGGCCAGTCTACTGTCCAAATGGATTAAGTGGATATATTTGGAATAAGTGAGCCTGTATGGCTAGAGTGTTGTTTAACACTATTTTCTGAGGTTGCGATATTCTAGGGTTCTATGTGATCCTTCATAAATTGTGATTTTTCAGTAAAATATATAAAAATGATTTTTCTGCATCTGTATGAATTTGTCTGTATATATACATACTATATATATACTGTTGATTGTATGCATTATCACTTAGTGTGTATGTATATATATTATAGTAATTCACTCAGTGAGGTCTGACTCCCCTCCGTTGACTATTTTTCAGGAGAGTCAACTTCCTCAAACCTCAGTAGCAGGTCGATACGCCGGATTTCTTCCGCCCCGGCTTCTTTATGTAAATTGTCTACTTGAGTCTTATTTATTTTATCTAGACACTGCAGTAGTTGTGAATTACAGTATTGGATTTCATGTATTTTATTTTAAAGAGATGTATTATATTGAAACTGGATTTGTATAAAAGATTATACATTTATGTGATGAGATGAGTTTTGAATTAAATCCAGTTGATATGATATTATGATATTATGATTTTTATTTTCCGCTGCATATCATACTGTTATTGTTATTATTGCATGTTTATTTTATTTTTGGGCTTGCTACGGGTTCCGGATTCGAAAGAATTCCCGTTCCCTAGCGCCGGTCATGGCCCCTGTTTTGGGTCGTGACAAAGTTGGTATCAAAGCGGAGTTCTGTGTCAGGGCTTAGTTATGTGAGTTGTGGCCCTAGTTTTAAAGTTGTGTTTTCTGTTGGACTACTGCAGTGTATTAGGTTCGAGTATGTCTTGATAAGTATTCCTTGCTGTAGTTTTCAGCGTTATTCCTCCGTTGTCTGTTTTGTCTGAATCTTTTCGTTTGTCTTTTCGGAATGAGGAGGCGAGCGCGTGTCTCTCCACCGGTCGTTGAGGCCAAGGATGATGAGTCTTTTCAGGATGAGGTTTTACCTCCTGAGTAGCCAGTTAGACGTAGAGGTCGTGGCAGAGGTAGACCTCGAGGAGCGGTAGGTCGCCGTAGGCAGAGAGAGTTACAGGACGAGGAGCCTGTTGAGCCTGAGTTTGATGTTCCTATTCCTCCAGTTGTTCAGCCTGTTCAGCCTGCCTATCAGCAGGGTATGTCTGACCCTGAGGCAGCTTTATTCTATGCCCGAGTTGGCAGGATTGCGTTTGATGGTACTTCTGATCCTTTAGATTTTCTGCATGCGATTGAGACTAGGACTCGAACTGCTCATACCAAGTACCAGAGGATCTTGATCGTTGAATTGTCTATTGAGGGACCAGCCTTGGATTGGTTCATTCAGATGATCCAGCCCTATATAATGACGATGACATGGGCTCAGTTTCGAGAGCGATTCATGAGGAGATTTTGTCCAGAGCCGCTTCGTTTGAGTTATCGTCTCCGGTTGACTAGTATTTCTCGTGGAGATCGATCTGTAGAGGAGTATACCCGAGAGTTTCTTCGTCTGGGTAGATATGCTGAGGATCTGATGCGAGATCAGTATTTCGCTGTTACTACGTACGTTACTGGTTTGGGTTCAGCTTTTGCTGGTATGCCTACAGCAGGTCTTACTCTCGAGTCTGTGATTGAGCTAGCTAAGGAGATCGAGCTGAGGTTAGTTAGGCAGGGAGCGATGCCTGATTATTACCAGCTAGGAGTTCAGTCGAGTGGATCGCAGGCTACTCCATATTCATGTTGGTTCGAGTAGTCAGCAGCGAGGTTCGACTCAGCAGAGTCAGAGACAGCAGCAGCGAGTGCATCGGAGCAGTAGACATGGCCGTGGAGGTCAGCGTAAATCGTTCAGATTCGGGTCAGGTGCTTCGAGCAGCAGCAGTGGTCGTAGTTCTGGATCAGCGGCCAGTGTTTGTCAGACTTGTGGTAAAGTCCATCAGGGACCGTGTTATCTGACACCACTGACATGTTTCAGATGCGGGCAGACAGGACATTTTGCCAGATCATGTCCTTATTCCGGGTATCAGCAGCAGCAGATTCCACGATTCCCACAGCAGTCGATTGCTAGTGCAGCACCCGTGCCATTTCAGTTGCCACCAGCCCAGCATCAGAGTTCCACTCAGTTTGTTCCACAGTAGAGTCGTGGTAGAGGTATTAGAGGAGGTGCCAGAGGTGTTGGCCAGGCTTCTACCAGTCAGCAGGGAGGTCGAGGCCAGGCGAGAGTCTTCCATCTGACTCAGCAGGATGCTTAGGCATCTAATGCAGTCGTGGCAGGTATTGTTTCTGTTTGTTACCTGGATGCATGGGTTTTGTTTGATCCGGGTGCCACGCATTCGTTTGTTTCTCCTATTTTTGCTTTTAAATCTTGTTGGCAAGCTTCGAGGATGGCTTTTCCCTTATCTATTGCCACTCCTCTGAGCGATTCTTTGGACGCCGATATTGTTCTTTCTGGTTGTCCAGTTCTCGTGGGAGATAGAGAATTACCCGCTGATTTGATTTTGTTGGATGTGATGGAGTTTGATGTTATTTTGGGAATGGATTGGCTGTCTCAGCACTTCGCCGTGGTAGATTGCAGGAATAAGGAGGTGACTTTCAGAATTCCTGGTGAAGTAGAATTTAAGTTTGTTGGTGATAGGAGTTCAACACCTCAGAATCTTATTTCTGCTATTATGGCTAGGAAGTTGTTAAGGAAAGGTTGTCAGGGGTTTTTGGCATTGGTTAGGGATACGTCAGTGGAGAAGTTGTCACTCACAGATGTTCATGTTGCTTGTGAGTTTCCTGATGTTTTTCCCGAGGAGTTGCCAGGTTTACCACCTCATAGAGAGATTGAGTTCTGTATTGATGTGGTACCAGGTACTACTCCTATATCTATGCCACCCTATCGTATGGCTCCTACAGAGTTGAGAGAGTTGAAGGAGCAGTTGCAAGAGTTATTGGATAAAGGTTTTATTAGACCTAGTGTTTCTCCTTGGGGTGCACCAGTCCTGTTTGTGAAGAAGAAGGATGGTACCCTGAGACTGTGCATTGACTACAGAGAGCTGAATAAGGTGACAGTGAAGAATAAGTATCCTCTCCCGAGGATAGATGATTTGTTTGATCAGCTCCAGGGTGCACAATTCTTTTCTAAGGTTGACTTGAGGTCGGGTTATCATCAGCTGCGGATCAGTGAATCTGATATTCCTAAGACAGCGTTCCACACTCGATATGGCCATTATGAGTTTCTGGTGATGTCTTTTGGTTTGACTAATGCACCAGCAGCTTTTATGGATCTGATGAACAGAGTATTCCGACCGTATGTGGATCAGTTTGTAGTAGTCTTCATTGATGATATACTAGTATATTCGAAGAGTATGGAAGAGCATGTATATCACTTGAGGATTGTACTACAGACACTGAGAGATCATCAGCTTTATGCTAAATTCTCGAAGTGTGATTTTTGGATGGAGAGTGTTTCTTTTCTTGGACACGTAGTGTCTAAAGAAGGTATTCAGGTTGATCCACAGAAGATTGAGGCAGTATCTGAGTGGCCTAGACCTACTTCTATTATGGAGATTCGAAGTTTTCTGGGTTTAGCCGGGTATTATAGGCGGTTTGTGCAGGATTTTTCCAGGATAGCAGCCCCTATGACTCGCTTGACTCAGAAGAACGTTAGATTCGTGTGGTCAGAAGCTTGTGAGAATAGTTTTCAGTTATTGAAGGAGAAGTTGACCACAGCGCCAGTATTAGCTTTGCCTAATAGTGTGGATAAGTTCACAGTTTACTGCGATGCCTCTAGAATTGGTCTTAGTTGTGTGTTGATGCAGAATGGAAGGGTGATAGCCTATGCTTCGAGGCAGTTGAAGAAGCATGAGCAGAACTATCCCACACATGATCTTGAGATGGCTGTAGTGATCTTTGCTTTGAAGATTTGGAGACATTATTTGTACGGGGTGACTTGTGAGATATTTACTGATCACAAGAGCCTTAAGTACATTTTCCAGCAGTGAGATTTGAATTTGAGGCAGAGAAGATGGTTGGAATTGTTGAAAGATTATGATTGCGAGATTCTTTACCATCCGGGTAAAGCTAATGTGGTAGCAGATGCCTTGAGTAGGAAGTCCTCAGGTAGTCTTGCTCACATCGGTGTTGAGAGGAGACCATTGATCCAGGAATTGCATCTGCTGGTGGATCAAGGTCTGATGATGAAGATCAGTAGATCAGGTGGACTGTTAGCTCAGTTTAAAGTACGATCTGTACTGAGGGATAGGATTAAAGCAGCTCAGAGCCGAGATCCTATTCTAGAAGAGCTTGCAGAGAATGTCAGAGCAGGGAAGTTCACTGATTTCACACTCGATGATGATGGTGTGTTGTGGATCAGTGGTAGATTGTGTGTTCCTGATGTGGATGATTTGAGAGAAGAGATCTTAGAGGAAGCACATTCTACAGCTTACAGTGTTCATCCGGGTGTTACTAAGATGTACCACAGTATCAGAGATCTATACTGGTGGGATGGATTGAAGAAGGATGTCGCTGATTATGTTGCTAAGTGCTTGACGTGTCAGCAAGTGAAAGCCGAACATCAGAAGCCTTCTGGGAAGCTTCAGCCTCTTCCTATTCCCGAGTGGAAGTGGGAAAGGATAGCTATGGATTTTGTGGTCGGTTTACCTCGTTCGAAGGATGGATACGATTCCATCTGGGTGATTGTAGACAGGTTGACGAAGTCTGCACATTTCTTGCCTGTGAAAGCCACATATTCAGTTGCTAGATTGGCGAAGTTGTATGTGAACCATATTGTGTGCCTTCATGGAGTACCTGTGTCCATTGTGTCAGATAGAGGTTCGGTGTTTACTTCTCGTTTTTGGCAGAAGTTGCAGGAAGCGATGGGCACTAGGTTGGATTTCAGTACTGCTTTTCATCCTCAGACAGATGGTCAGTCTGAGAGGATGATCCAGACACTGGAAGATATGTTGAGGATGTGTGTCTTGGATTTGGGAGGTAGCTGGGATGATCATTTGTCGCTTGTTGAGTTTGCATATAATAATAGCTACCATAGCAGTATTGGCATGGCACCATACGAGGCGTTGTACGGAAGGAAGTGTAGATCCCCGTTGAGTTGGGATGAGATTGGTGAGAGAGCTTTGACTGGACCAGAGATGGTTCAGGATGCTGCAGAGAAAGTCGTCGTGATCAAGCGCAGATTAGAGACCGCAGTTAGCAGACAGAAGAGTTATGCGGATCCTAGGCACAGAGATGTGGAGTTTCAGGTTGGAGATTTCGTTTTTCTGAAAGTATCTCCGATGAAGGGTGTGATGAGATTTGGCAGGAAGGGTAAGTTAGCACCGAGATACATTGGACCGTTTGAGATTCTGGAGAGAGTTGGCACTGTTGCATATCGGTTGGATTTGCCTCCGAGTATGTCACAAGTGCATCCAGTATTTCATATCTCGATGTTGAGGAAGTATATCTCAGACCCTTCACACGTGTTGCAACCTGACAGTGTAGAAGTGAGTGAAGATTTGACGTTTGTGGAAGAACCTGTGGCGATCGTTGATTTTCAAGTTCGACAGTTGCGATCAAAGCAGATTCCGATGGTCAAGGTTCTATGGCGTAGCGACAGAGTTGAGGAGCATACGTGGGAGACTGAAGCTGAGATGCGAGCTTCTTACCCATATCTCTTTCCTTCTTGATCTTTTCTTTTTAGAATTCGGGGATGAATTCTTGTAAGGGGGGGAGACTGTAATATCCCGTGTTTTTAAAATATTTTTACACTGTATCGGGATATGCAGTGTTAATAATCTCTGTACATTATATGATATTTTTACGAGTTAATATGTATTTTAAACCTATTTTAATTACTGTATATTATTTTCAGTGTTTCACGTAAAATTTTCCCGAGACTTGCATTTCCGGGGAAATTTTCACGTAAACAATGTATTATTAATTATTTTAAATGTATTCACGGACTTGCATGAACTCATACATATTTTTAAATTATTAAATAAAGCTTGTGTGTGTATATTTATTTAATTAGGGTTTATTATTACCCTAATATTTTTATTAAGTATTTATTTGTTTAATTGTTATTTAATTAATTTTATTTGGTATAAATTATTAAAATATTAATATTTTTATGTGTGTGGTGTATATTTGATGTGTGTAATTTAATATTATTTTAATATATAGTATAAAGTATATATATATACATATATTTGTCAAAATTTCAAAAGAATTTGGAAAATTACACTTTTGCCCCCGACATCTCCTTCTTCCTCCCGATCCTTCCCCTTGCCGTTTGGGCGTCTGTCACGCCGTTCCTTCACCGTGGGTGTGCCGTCCGGTGTGCCACCATCTTCTCCGACCAATTTCGCCGCCTGAGGAGGCCGTTTCCGACGTCGGGAGATCAATTTTGGCCGGAGAAGTCGAAAATCGATCCACCGTCGATCACGCTGATTCCGGCCACCGTTTTCGACACCGCCGGTCTCTTTCTTCTCCTTGAGCTTCGGTGAGTGTGATTCTAGCTTTGGTTTGAGCTAAAATGGTCTAGAATTGCTTAGTTTTCGATTTGTCAATTTCGGCCTATTAGGGTTTTTGATTTTTTTGAACTTCGAATTGGATGATTCATGGAAACTTCCTTCACAAATGTTGTTCCTAGTAGCTTAATCTTCATGTATGAATTTTTGTAGAATTTTTGGAGGTTGTTTGGATTTTTGGGTATTTTTGAATATTTTAATATTATTTTCTAATTTTCGGAAATTAATTATTTAAATTATGAAATTGGAGTTTATGGTTAAATTAGGTGTTGAAATGAATTATAGGAATTTATTTGGAATTTTTATGAATTTCTAAGTATTTATTTTGAATTATTGAAGTTTATGGAATTTTGGAAAAATTAGGTTAAATGTGTTTTTATTTGAATTTAATTGGTTAATTGAGTTTAAATATTAATATTATTGATAAATATGTTGAGAAAATTAATTTTTGGATAATTGTATGATTTTTGGTGAATTTTTGAAGTAATTTAAGTATATTTATATATATAGGGGTATTTTGGTAATTTTACCCTAAATTGTCTAAAAATGTAATTTAATTGGTTTTAATATTTATTTAAGGTATAAAAATGATTTCTAAAAAATATTTGGTATTTTTAACTAATTAAAACTATTTTTCGTGAATTATTTTCAATTATATATATAATATACGGTTTTTCTAATAAAATGAGTTTTAATCGGTTTTTATAGTGTTTCAAGGTCAATTATGTAATTTTTACCTATAAAATGTATTTCTGTGATTTAAGGATATTTTTGTTATATCTGGAATTATTCTGTGTTTGTGGACCCCGGTCGACAGATTGTAGTTTGGAGTCCGACCGTGGGATTTTGATTATGTTGAGCTCGTATTTCGAAGTGTATTTTCTTTGCAAGGTCGGCTCTACTCTTTTGAGTAGAGAGATGTCCGTTTTACAGGGGAGGTTCTGCCAAATTTTCGGTAGAATTCTCGTAAAACGTGATATCCAGTCGAACCCTAATTTTCGATTCTGTGTTTAATACTCTAGATTGAATTCTAGGATTTCTATTAGGGTTACTATGATATCGGTTATTTATTTCTTGTTTAGTTGCGCCGAGACCGAGGGCTAGTGGACCAGGCCCGTCGGACCTGTCTCGTGGAGCGCATTAGGTGAGTTACTATATTATATATATATGCTTAGGATGCATGATTTAGAAATGCATGTTTTATATTGATTAAAGATGCATAAATAATTTGATTATTTCTTAAGTTTACATTAAGTATATTTTTGATTTATTTTTGGTATATAATAAATTATATGCATGTTTTGTGAATAAAATATATTTAAAATGTTTTTAAATAAGTTTCCAGCTTAATTTATAATTTGATTGAATGTATTTGATATATATATACTCGAAATATACCTGGTTTACTTTTGGTATATTTCCGGTATATATATGGTTTATATTGTTAATTCATGTACATTCATGCATCATTTATTTTTGTGAATGAATGTTTTACATTATTAATAATGAAGGATATCAATAGAACGTGCTACCTAGTGGGCAGCACTAGGACCGAGTACGTACCGGTACGCCTATAGTATTTAGGCTATATTATCAAATTATTTGTGGATATTGATTTGATTATGATTATTGATATGTGAGATATGGTTTGTGGGTGTGATTGCTGGAGCTCAGTTGACCAAGTGTCTCGGGGCCAATCACACTGGCAGTCAGACTGCTGGAGCTCGGTTGACTTAGTGTCTCGGGGCCAGTCTACTGTCCAAATGGATTAAGTGGATATATTTGGAATAAGTGAGCCTGTATGGCTAGAGTGTTGTTTAACACTATTTTCTGAGGTTGCGATATTCTAGGGTTCTATGTGATCCTTCATAAATTGTGATTTTTCAGTAAAATATATAAAAATGATTTTTCTGCATCTGTATGAATTTGTCTGTATATATACATACTATATATATACTGTTGATTGTATGCATTATCACTTAGTGTGTATGTATATATATTATAGTAATTCACTCAGTGAGGTCTGACTCCCCTCCGTTGACTATTTTTCAGGAGAGTCAACTTCCTCAGACCTCAGTAGCAGGTCGATACGCCGGATTTCTTCCGCCCCGGCTTCTTTATGTAAATTGTCTACTTGAGTCTTATTTATTTTATCTAGACACTGCAGTAGTTGTGAATTACAGTATTGGATTTCATGTATTTTATTTTAAAGAGATGTATTATATTGAAACTGGATTTGTATAAAAGATTATACATTTATGTGATGAGATGAGTTTTGAATTAAATCCAGTTGATATGATATTATGATATTATGATTTTTATTTTCCGCTGCATATCATACTGTTATTGTTATTATTGCATGTTTATTTTATTTTTAGGCTTGCTACGGGTTCCGGATTCGAAAGAATTCTCGTTCCCTAGCGCCGGTCATGGCCCCTGTTTTGGGTCGTGACACTAAAGATGTGTATAACAACATTTCTTAAAGAAATTATCATGAATTATTCAAACTCAAACTCAAAAATAATAAAAACCTAAATGGCATAAACTAAAACTTGAAGATAACTAACTAACCGGACATCCTAAGATTGAAACGAGTTGATAAACGTCTAGCCCGTGTCGGGAGGAATCGAACGAGCCTAGGATCACGAGCTAAAACCACCGGAATCTCACCAACAACAATGTAGCTCACTCTTGGATTCCAACAATAAAAGGAGAGAAGGAGGTTGCTACCGGCAGCGGGAAGGAGAGGGGAAGGAGGGGAGGCGACGGCGAGCTTGGTGGCGGCGCTAGTGGAGCTTGGGTGGTGGTGGCACACCGGAAATGGCGGAAAGAAGAAAAAGAAAAAAGATGGTTGACCCGAAAATTTTTTGCTTTTGACCACTTTTATATATATATATATATATATAAAATAACACATAACACATGCATTAAAATAATAACAATAATCATAATAATAATAACAACAACAACAATAATAATACTAATAATACTAACTTCCAAAATAATATCATTTACGTAAATAAAATATTTAAAATAAAATAAATAAATAATATTCACAAATAATTATAATATATATAAATTTAAAATATTATTAACACTGCATATCTCAAAATAATTTTATATAATTCAAAATATTAGGTCATTACATACACTCTATCAATTTCATTTCTTTTTTTATTAAACTAATTTTATCAATTTTTATTATGATATCAGCACAAATTTAGTCCAATTTTTCAACTAATTAATTTTCTGACTATCGTACATTTTTAATTATTCTTTAATCAAATTTCTCAAATTGCTGTGTTTGTTTAGATACTCAATTTTGAGCAGAGGTTTATTTGTAACTGAGTTGAATTAATTACACTTGAGAAGGTGTGTTACAAATTTACATTAACAATAAATTAAAATACTAAAGAACAGGTAATTTTAGTTATTTTAGGCAATAAGTTCTGTATATAAGAAATTTAAAAAATATGTATTTATTGATGGAAATTGGAATATAAAGTTAGACTCGTCCGGAATTAGAATAGAGATTAGAAAAACGAAATTGAAAATGAATGTTTGGTTTACTAAAATATTATTATAATTTTTAAAAAGTTATTATGAAAATCATTTATTATTTTTTAAGAAATTTTTGTATTCAAATATTTTAATAATTATTACCAAATATCTATAATTATTGTAAAATTTTAATTTTTTGAATGAGATCAACATATATTTAATAAACAAATTATTTAATAAATGTTAGAATAATTGAAGTAAATGATGAATAATAAATCTAGAAAAATAATTAACATTGAGAAAGTAGTTTATAGAGAAAGGGGAGAAAATTTATAAGGAGAAATAAATTATCAAATGCATAGCATATATATAAAAGTAAATAAAAGAGATTAAGTCAATAAATATAGGTAAAAAAAGAGTGAAGAAAATAAATTTTAATGTGATTTTATTTTTTTATTTTTTATTTAATAGGAAGATTATATGATCTAGGAATCGATGGACTGAATAATAGATAACAACTCTTCCTTTTAAATTGATTACGACATGATTTAAAACTTGCATCTTAAAATGACCTTTAAAAGAAATTATCACTACTGTTATTTAAAATTTACTGACAGTTCAACTCAAATAGAGATAACATTTAATTTTAAATGAAGGAAAGATTTTTGTTTTCTTTAAAAAACAAAGACGCTAGGAACTACACTAACAAATTTAGATAGCAGTATCCAAACACGCTCAAAAAGAAACTATTTGTGCAAAACAGAACATGTCCACTTAGAACAAAGGATCAAAACCTTACTCACAGCCCAACAAAGTACCATACATATTGTTCCACAGAAAAATAAACATCTTATGCTTATGCTTAATTCATATCAGCTGCCATTTTCATATCTGGGGTGCACCCGAGAAAAAAAAAAATCATGATTAAAATTGCTAGATTATGTTCTGTTAATTTGACAAGTACAGATATATTTTAATTTGAACTGGGAGGTAGCAAAACTTTACTTGCAGTTTGAAGTGTACTTCCAGCTTCTCTCTGATGAGGCAATTGAGTTCCAAGAAATTTGTTTCTTATAGAAGAGAGGTGAGCAATAACATCTCCAATGTTCATGCGATCTTGTGGTGATTCAGTGGAACAACAGATTCCAATGTCAAATATCGAAACTAAGCACTCCATCATTGTGTTGTTTCTCCTGTGCCTGGAATCGCGGCAATGAGTTGATGTTGCATCTTCATTGAGATGCATTTGAAGAAGGTTGCGATCTATGATCTCTGTCACTTGCTCAGATAAAGCTCTCTTAACAAAACTGTGAAGGCTCAGACCCTCTTTG
This sequence comes from Mallotus nudiflorus, assembly GCA_947683625.1. Taxonomy (NCBI): domain Eukaryota; kingdom Viridiplantae; phylum Streptophyta; class Magnoliopsida; order Malpighiales; family Euphorbiaceae; genus Mallotus; species Mallotus nudiflorus. The sequence continues at coordinate 59,089 of CANTUR010000873.1, read as the reverse complement.
AACATGTCATCAGTAGGCCTCTTGCCTGTGAACATCTCCAACAACAGTATGCCAAAGCTAAATATGTCACCAGATGTCGATACGTTGCTTCCCAAGCCATACTCTGGTTCAGAGAAATTGCTCAGTAAAATACCATAAATTTAATTGAAGAATGTATTTGAGAAGAACAATTACCTGGAGGAAAGTAACCAATCGTTCCCCTTGCTCCAATAGAGCTAGATTGAGTTGTAGAGCAATCATGTTTCGCACCAGAAAGGAACTTTACTAACCCAAAATCACTCACATGTGCAGTCATTTCTTTGTCAAGAAGAACATTGCTGGGTTTCAGGTCACAGTGAACAATTGGTGTTCCAGAATGAAAATGAAGATACTCCAGTGCACCAGCAACATCAATGGATATATTCAATCTTTGGAGAAAATTTAAAGACCTTGGTGCGTCATCTGATACTAAAGTACTTGGATGCAACCATTCATCTAAGCTCCCATTATCCATGAACTCATAAATCAAAGCTTTGAAGTCATTGCCTTGATAATCCACACCTGAACATGCTGTGAGTACTTTTACTAGATTTCGATGCCTGACATTTCTTAGCATCTCGCATTCAGCTAGAAAACTCTTTGCAGCTCCTCTATGCATAAGGTTAAGCACTTTTACTGCAATAACAGGTCCATCATCGTCAAGAATACCTTTGTATACAGACCCAAAGCCACCTGAACCAATCAAATTATCCGAAGAAAATCCATTTGTAGCTTTAAGGAGACTTTGATATGACAACCTCAATAGTTCATTCCCGAAAGAGCTTGATACAGATTCTCGATTTCCCTTTCTTGACCTCCACCAAAGAAATAGACAGGTAAGAATCAGTGCTGTGCCTATGAGGGTAGGGACTACAACGATAATTATCTTCAACTCTACCGTGAGCCTCCTTTTTGGACTTTCAGGCTTGCAGGCAGGTAAGCCAAAATCGAGTAGACCACCACACAGTTTCTTGTTTCCTTCTAAGAATGCTACACTTGCATTCTTGAAAATGCCTGCTATTGGTACCCACACCTTCAAAATCATTAAAAGAGATATCTAATAGCTCTATTCCTCTGAAGTCTATCAGAAACTCCGGAATCTTGCCTGACAAATTGTTGTGAGAAACATTCAATTCTCGGATGCCTCTCAACGAACTCAAAGACAGAGGAACGGAACCTTGAAAAAAGTTTGCATCCATGTATAAGAATTCTAGACTTGTACAACTGCCAAGACCATCAGGGATCTGCCCTGATAACATGTTCTGCCCAAGGGATAGAGATCCTAGTTGTTTCAATTTACCTACCTCATTAGGAAGGGAACCACTGAAATGATTGGTAGATAAGTCAAGAGACACTAATAAGGTAAGTTCAAAAACTTGTAGAGGAATAGGACCAGTCAGATAATTATTGGAAATCTCTAAGGATAATAAACTTCTGCAATTGCTAACATTTGGAGGGATCGTACCTTCAAGGTTATTGTAAGATAAAGAGATTTCAATCAAATTAGCCAGGTTTCCTAGAGATGATGGAATATTTCCTGAGAAATTATTGTTGTGCAAATCAAGTTCCTCTAGATTCTTAAGCTTCGTAATGGTGGAAGGAATTAAACCGGAGAGTTTGTTCGCTGTTGCATTTAAAGTTTTTAAGTTGATGAGGTTCTCTATACCAGCCGGGATGTTTCCAACTATTTGATTGTTAGCTATGGAAAATGTCTCAAGCTTCTTTGACAAGTTGGCAATATGTTCAGGAAGCTCCCCTCCAAAGTTATTGTGTTCTAGACCTAGTAATTGTAAACCAGTGGCATTAATCAAATCGGACAGAAACATCAAGTCATCAGCTTTCTGACTTCCTAAATTGTTGTCATCAATGTTGAAAACTGAAAGTTTATTCAACATTCTGAGAGAAGGTACTCTTCCTGTAAAATCATTAAGGACTAGCTGAAAGAATTCAAGATTTGACGCATTGGAAAAGGAGGATGGAATGGATCCAGTGAATTTGTTGGAACCAACGGAAAAGAAGCTGAGTTGTGGCAGAGAGAGGCCTAAACTCATGGGAAGAGTGCCTTCTAATTGATTGTCTCCCAAGTCTAAATTCTCAATGGAAGAGAGGTTGAAGATTGAAGGAGGGATGGTACCCGAAAATTGGTTACCAAACAAGCCTAAGCCCTTCAATTTTATCAGTCGGCCAAAGGAATCTGGCAGAACTCCATGAAAACTGTTTCTTGATAAAAAGATTTCCTCAAGAGATGATAGATTCCAGAGAGAAGCAGGGACAGTTCCTGTCAGATTGTTTATGCCCAAATGGAATATTCTGAGCTTCGTCAAGAAGGTAAGCTTTAAGGGGATTTCACCCACCAGGTTGTTATATTTTAAATCTATTCTCTCAAGGTTGGAGCAAGCAGATATGTTGTCAGGAATTTTGCCAACAAATGAATTGGTGTTAAGAGACAAGATTTGCAGTCTACGCAATTTCCCAATCTGAGGAGGAATTTCTTGGCTGAAGCTATTGTTTTCAAGCCTCAGCTCTCTTAAAAAGCTCAGGTTGCTAACATGTGGGGATATGGAACCTGAAAGTTTGAGGCTGCTGAGGTCTAACACCGTCACCCTCTGGTGTCGCCGCCCGCATTTGACGCCACGCCACTGGCAGAAGTGAAGAGAAGTATTCCATGAACTCATGACACCAAAAGGATCATCAGTTATTTTGGCATGAAATTGTAGCAAAGCTATTCGATCTGTGTCATTATAGGTCTTTTGCATGGCAAAGACTGTTGCAGGCAAGAAAGCATAGGACAAGGCATAAATAATAGCAAGAAGAAGACTGCACAAATAATATGAGAAAGAGAGCACTAAGCAACTCCTGCAAGAAACTCCCATTAATTTTACAATAAGAGATTTGCTTGCAAAGGTGGGTACGTAGGTTAGCACTACTGGCTATTGGTTTTGTGGGGAGGGAAATAGCACTGAATTTGAGAGGCTCTTAATAGAGAAGGGATGTGCACATACACCAATAAAATTAATATATATATATTAGACACATACTGCAATAATTTCCTTGGTCAATTGTTACCAAGCAACTAGAAAGAGTTTTTCAAACCAAAAAAATCCGTTCAGACATAGATATCTATTCAGAATTTTCGTAACGCTAAATGATAGAATCATTAAAGATTTAACCTTTTTAAACATTTATTATACTTTAATTAATTCAATTTAATTTTAACATTTGAACATAATTAAAAAAACAGTAAAAATCTTTCGACATAAAAACACTAAAACTACAATTAAAGTACGGCAATAATTTCTAATATAAAAGAAAAAAACTATCACTATCTTTATTATGTACCTTTCTTGGCCTTTTGCTTAAGATCAACTGTGGTATCGATATTTAAATTATTTAATTTTGTAATTAATTAAAAAATATCAACTTAGGCTAAATGTTAAATAATCTATGTTACAACTTAAATGAGAAATTATAACCGGTGCTAAGGAACGTAAATTTTACCAAATCCGGAATCCATAGCAAGTTTTAAAATAAAACATACATAAATATAATATAAAAATACATCAGAATTAAAACTTTAATTAATATAAGATAAATTTTTATATAATAACATAATAAAAATATTTTTCATACATGATTCAAATACAAGATCTCTAACTAACTAGTACAACACACTACTACCACAATAACACTGCTACTACAATGATTATTAAAATATAAGAAAATGATAGTTCAATATTTACATAAATCAACCATAAAGGAAAGAGTCCAACTAATAGTACTACAAGGGAGGTCTGAAATGTAAGATTCTCAAAAAAATATTGAGGAGAGTTAGACCTCACTGAGTGAATTATTATAATATATATACATGCAATCTAAAGTTATATACAATCAAACATCAGTATAATAATATATATATTTATTATATATATATATATATATATATATATATATATATATATATATATATATATACATGCATTTCATACATATGCAAATTTTCATTTTTTTTATAATTATAGATGCAGAAAAATTCTTAGGTGAAGAATCGGAGCACAATTCTAAAATATTCTACAACCTCGATCATTAGATTTCATTAGCCAATAGGCTCACTTAATTCCAAAATATTTCTCTTTTCTATTTTTGGATAGTAGACTGGCCCTAAGACACTAAGTCAACCGAGCTCCCGTAATCTCATTGTTGGCGTGATTGGCCCCGAGACACTAGATTAACCAAACTCCCGCAATCACACTACTCACTCACAGCAAACCTCAATAATCAATTAATCAAATCTCAAATTAATAAGTTCATAATATAAATCCTAAAAATCTAACAAACTAGTACGTACACAGTCCTAATGCAACCCATTAGGTAGCACATTCTACTACTATCCTTCAAATCTTTCTTATAATTATTAAAATAATAAAATACATGATTTAAACATGGTAGCATCCAATTTCAAAGCAATGTACTAAAAATATACCAAACATAAACATAAAATTTTAATAAAATAAATCATACTTAAATTTACATTCTTAAAATATGGATGCTCACAAATATTTATTCTACGTGCAATGCATATATATGATAATAACTCACAGTTGTGCGCTCCCCTAAAAGAACTAAACTAGTATGGTCTGGTAGGCCTCGGTCTCGGTGCAACTATATAAAATAAATAAATAAATAATAATAATAATAATAATAGAATCAAAATCCTAATTTATACTTCTAGGAATTCTAAAGAATGACTTGATCTAAGACACGACTCGACAAAAATTAAAAATTTAAGATTGACTCGACGTCACATTTTACTAGAATTCTACTGAAAATTTGACAGAGTCTCCTCTATAAAATGGACGTCTCTCTACTAAAAGTAGAGTCAATCCTGTAAGCAAACATACTTCAATATTCTCAATAACACAACTTCTTGGATTGGGCCCCTGAACTACACAATTTGTCCAATCGAGAATCAAAATACATAAAAATCAATAATTTAATAATAAATATTAAAAATTACTAAAATCCATAAAAATTAATAAAATTACCACAATACATTTTATTTGAATAGTAAAAACATTAAAGATAATATATTTTTAAATTAATTAATAAAATCTCAAATAGAATAAAATAATATTAGTAAAAATTCCATTTTTCAAATATTCAAAATTAAATAGCATAAAGTACAATTAACTAATTAAATTACTCAATTATATAATAAAAATAGCTAAAAATCCATTTTAATCATAAAAATAATAAATAAGCTATTATTCAAGTATAATTTTGGAAATTATTATTAATTAGCTAAAAATAGTAAATAATTCATAAAAATTATTTTAGTACTATTTATTACTCCAAATTTATCCAAAACATACTAATTAACAATAATTTCAATTAAAATCCAAATTTTACCAATTTATACCAATTTTTCCAAAATTTCAATTTTAACATAAACTTTCGAAAATTCATAATAAATAATCGGAACAAAATTTCAATATACTTTCTTAACAAAACATGCTTAAAATAACTAGTAGAATTTATTAAAAATAAAAAGTATTTTCTGAGTCATGACAGTCCCGTGAATAGTTCCTGAGCTAGAATAGTGCTCAAAATTCAACTATCTGCAAAATCGATTTTAAACAATTTTTTAGAAAGCTTACAACTTCAATTCAACTAATCTAAAATCAATTTCACATAATTCAACCCAATTGAGCTCAAAATCAACAAATTAAATTATGAACTCTAAAATGAATTTGATAAAATTGAAGCTTAATTTGATGTTAATAGGGCGAATTATGTTGGGAAAAATGAAGCCCAAGGAATGAGCTTATGATCGACACCAATCACGTCCACTATCGCTGCCGAAAATGTCATCAGCGTGCCTTGGATGGTGTTGGTGCCAAGAGGGAAAGAGGAGGAAGGAGGCGGTGGAAAGGAAAGAGGAAGGGAGGAGGAGAAGGTTGTGTGACGACGAGCTGAGGAGCAGCGATTGGCGATGGCGTGGGTGGCTGGTGGTGGTACTGTGCATTTCTGCAAAATGCATAAAGGAGAGGAAGAAGAAGGGAAAAGGGAAAGAAGAGGGGGAAGGGAAGGAAAGAAAGAGGGAAGGAAAGAGAAGTAAAAGTTTTGTTTACATATATATATATATATATATATATATATATATATATATATATATAAAGACAAAATAGCATTAAAATAATATTTTTAAATTAAATATTCACTTTTCTAATTAAATTTACCCCAAATATTAAAATATAATAAATATACTAAATTAACACTATTTACAATTAATAACAATAATAATATTATTAAATAAATAATATATAACAATAAATTAAACTTTTAAATCTCGATTTAATATTAATACCATAATAAAATAAAATAAATACCAACACTATAACTTAATTAGATTACACAAAATAATCATAATATATAAAAAAATTAAAATATTTACTAACATTGTATATCTCATAATTTGATTTAATAATTTATAAAAATATCGGGTTATAACAATCCTTACCCCTTATAAAAATTTGTTCTCGAATTTAAATAAAAGAACAGAAAATAAAAATTCATTAAGGAAAAAGATAAGGGTGGGCCAACCATATCTCAGCCTCAGTCTCCCATGTGTGTTCCTTAACGCTATTGCTCCTCCACTAAACTTTAACTATCGGGATATGCTTCAAACGCAACTAACGAACTTGGTAATCTACTATCATAATTGCTTTTCCTCGTATGTCAGATCTTCATTCACTTCCACATCTCAAGCTGCAACACGTGCGAAGGGTTCAAAATATATTTCCTCAGCATCGAGATATGGAACACTAGATGCACTTGAGACAAATTCGGAGGCAAAGCCAATCGATATGCAACTATACCTACTCTCTCCAGAATCTCAAATGGTCCAATATATTTCAGTGCTAATTTTTTCTTCTTGTCAAATCTCATTACACCCTTATTGGAGACACCTTCAGAAACACATAATCTCCAACCTGAAACTCCACATCCTTACCCTTCGGATCCGCATAGCTCTTCTGCATGCTAGTTGCGATTTCTAGTCTTCTTCTAATCACAACAACCTTCTTTGCTGCATCCTAGATAATCTTAGGTCTAGTTAACACTCTCTCTCCAATCTAGTCCCAACACAGAGGAGATCTACACTTTCTTCTGTACAAAGCTTCATATGGTGCCATTTTAATAGTGCTATGGTATCTGTTATTATAAGCAAAGTCTACCAGTGGCAAATGATCATCCCAACTACCTCTAAGATCCAATACACACATCCTTAACATATCTACAAGTGTCTAGATTGTCCTCTGAGATTAATCATCTGTCTGAGGGTGAAAAGCAGCACTGAAATCAAGCTTGTGCCCATTGCTTCCTGCAATTTATGCCAAAATTATAAGGTAAACACTAAACCTCTATCAGATACAATGGAAACAGGCACTCCATGAAGGCACACAATATGCTTAACATACAACTTAGCCATCTTGGCTACATAATAAGTAGCTTTAACTGGTAAGAAGTGACCTAATTTGGTTAACATGTCCATAATCACCCAGATGGAATCATATCCATCCTTTGAACGAAATTTATAGCAATTCTGTCCTATTTCCATTCAAGTTTAGGAAGAGATTAAAGCTTCTTAGAAGGCTTTTGATGCTCAGCTTTCACCTGTTGACACGTCAAGCACTTAGAAACATAATTAGCTACATCCTTATTCAATTCATCTTATTAGTACAAATCCCAGATGTTGTGATACATTTTAGTGACACCTGGATGTACATTGTAAAATGCAGAATATGCTTCCTCTAGGATCTTTTCTCTTAAATTATCCATATTGGGAACACATAATCTACCACTATCTATAGAACACCTTCATCATTAAGTATAAAATCAATGAACTTCCCTTCATAAGCATTCTCCTCAAGCTCTGCTGAAATAGGATCTTAGCTCTAAGCTGCCTTAATCCTATCTCTCAACATTGATCTAAATCTGAACTCCACCTGATATGTTAATCTTCATCATTAAACCTTGATCCACTAACTGGTATAACTCTTGGATTAAAGGTCTCCTCTCCATACTAATGTGAGCAAGACTACCTGAGGACTTCCTACTCAAGACATCTGCTACCATATTAGCCTTTCCTGGATGATAAAGAATATCGCAGTCATAATCCTTTAATAATTCCAACCATCTCTTTTTCCTCAAGTTCATATCTTTCTACTGGAAAATGTACTTCAAACTCTTGTGATATGTGAAAATTGCATAAGTCACTCTGTACAAATAATGTCTCCAAATCTTGAGAGCAAAGATCACTATAGCCATCTCTAGGTCGTGAATAGGATAATTCTGTTCATGCTTCTTCAACTACCTCAAAGCATAAGCTATCACCCTACCATTCTGCATCAATGCATAGCCTAGGCTGACTTTGGAGGCATCACAATACACAGTAAATTTATCTTCTCCATTAGGTAAAGTCAGAATTGGAGCTGAAAATATATTAATGTACACTGACAGTATACTGAAAATATACTAAATATATATATATATATATATATGCCACAATATACTCCAATAAACCATGAATATACTAGAATATACTAAGTATATTTTGAAAATTACAACATGCATATATATATCAAAATATACCAAAATATACTAATTCATTTAATAAAATAATTATGTTTAAACATACAATGAATATATGAAAATTATTATTCATGCATTCTATATGCAATGCATATATAGAATAATAACTCATAAGTTTACGCTTCTCGAGACTAACTCGACGGGCCTGGTCCGATAGGCCTTAGTCTTAGCATAGCTAGAAAATAAATAATAATAATAATCAGAATAATTTCTAACTTATACTTCTATGAATTCTAAAGAGAGACTCGATCTAGGAATTCAAAACTCAGACAAACATAGAAATTTAGGATCAACCCGACGTCATGTTTTACAAGAATTCTATCAAAAATTCGGTAAAACCTCCTCTATAAAATGGACATCTCTCTACTGACAGTAGAGCCGATCCTGTAGGAAAAACACACTTCTAAATTTCACAAAGCTCAACATGTTGGGTTAGGACCCCGAACTGTACAAATTCCCAACTGATATTCACAATTCACCAAAAATCAATATTAAATAATAACTATATTAAAAATCATTAAATTCCATAAATATCCATAAAATACCAAAAATATAATATATTTAAACATTAAATCACTAAATACAATTATTTTCACAATAATTAAATAAAATATCAAATAATAATATAATGTTAATAAAAATCAAATTTTTCAATAATCCACATATAATAATAAAATTCACTTGTGTATACTCAAATAACTTAATTATATAATAAAATTAATTAAAAATCAATTTAATCACTAATATAGTAACTAATATATTATTTGAATATAATTTTAGAAAATTAGTATTAATTAGTTAAAAATAGTAAATAATTTATAAAAATCATTTTAATACCCTATATAATTTTAAAATTGTTTGAAACATATTATTTAACTATAATTTCAACAAAAATACACAATGAACCAATATATACAAAATTCACATAATACTAATATATTCTCAAAAATTATATAAATTCACTAAAAATTATTTTAATAATTCAAAAATCATTAACTCAAATTAATAACACTAATTTAACTAAATTTTCATTAAAAATAATTAATTAACATAATTATCAAAAATTCAATATTTTAATATTAAAATAAAAAAAATTACCCATAATTCAAATCAATTCAAAAAAATAAAAAAATATTTTTGAGAAGTTAAAGTTGCCATGAACAACATTTCTTAAGCAAGAATTCATAAATCAAACAATATCAAGCTCAAAAAAAATAAAACCTAAAATAGACATAAATTAAAATCTAACTAAAACACAAAAACGAGAGGGTTAAAGCTCGAATGGAGCTTGGAAATGGACTCACCGGTTCAAAAGGAGTTGATCGACATCGAAAAATGGAGCTGAGGTGGCCGAAAATGGAGTCATCGGTGTTGAGCTATCCTTGTTGTTGATGTTGTTTTTGAGCTTCCAACCGGTAGTCCGACAGTGTCACGACCCAAAACAGGGGTCATGACCGACGGTAGGGAACGGAAATTCTTTCGAATCCGGAACCCGTAGCAAGCCTAAAAAAAATAAAATAAACATGCCAGTAATAATAACAACAGCTCTTAATGCAGCGGAAATAAAATCATAAATATAAATATAAAAATATTAATTCACCACCAGTGAATTTAAATCAAATCCATATCTCATATATATAAATCTTTTAATACAAGTCTCCGTTCAAATTCTCAAAACACATAACTCACACAATATAATACATAAAACCCATAATTAATTTACAACTACTGCAGTGTCTAGATTATAAAATAAAACTCAAGACTCAAATAAGCAGTTTACACAAGAAAGCCAGGGCAGAAGAAATCCGGCGTACAGGCTTGCTACTGAGGTCTGAAGACGATGACTCTCCTGAAAAATAGTCAACGGAGGGGAGTCAGACCTCACTAAGTGAATTACTATAATATATATACATGCATACTAAATGCCAATGCACACAATCAAAAGTATATATAGTATGTATGTATACAAGCAATTACACACAAATGCAATAAAAATCATTTTATATATTTATTGAAAATCATAGTTCATGAAGGATCAAATAGAACCCTAGAATATTGCAACCTCAAAGCAGTGTTAGACAACACTCTAGCCATACAGGCTCACTTATTCCAAATATATCACTTATTCCATTTAGACAGTAGACTGGCCCCGAGACACTAAGTCAACCGAGCTCCAGCAGTCTGACTGTCAATGTGATTGGCCCCGAGACACTTGGTCAACCGAGCCCCAACAGTCTGACTGTCAGTGTGACTGGCCCCGAGACACTTGGTCAACCGAGCTCCAGCAACCACACTCCCAAATCAAATCTCACACATCAAATAATCATATCCACAAATGGTTAGTAATATAGCTTAAATGCTATAAGCGTACCGGTACGTACTCGGTCCTAGTGTTGCCCACTAGGTAGCACGTTCTATTGATATCCTTCATTAATAAATATAAAACATTCATTCACAAATAAATGATGCGTGAATTTAAATAACATAACAATATAAATCATATATTTACTGGAAATATACCAAAAGTAAATCAGGTATATTTCGAGTATATATACGTCAAATAAATCCAATCAAATTACAAATTAAGCTAGAAATATATTTAAAAATATTTTAAACATAATTTATTAATAAAACATGCATATAATTTAATATATACCAAAAATAAACCAAAAATAAACTAAAAATATACTTAAATACAAATCACATTATTTATGCATATTTAATCAAAATAAAACATATATTTCTAAAATCATGCATCCTAAACACATATATATAAAATAGTAACTCACACTTAGTGCGCTCCACGAGATGGGTCCGACGGGCCTGGTCCACTAGGCCTCGATCTCGGCGCAACTAAACAAACAATAAACAACAGACATCAGAATAATCCTAACAGAAAATCCTAGAAACTCAATCTAGAATATTAGACACAGAAACAAAATTAGGGTTCGACCGGACATCACATTTTACGAGAATTCTACCGAAAATTCGACAGAACCTCCCTTGTAAAATGGACATCTCTCTACTCAAAGAGTAGAGCCGACCCTGCAAAGAAATACACTTTGAAAAACAGGCACAACAACTCATCCACAACCCCTCGGTCGGACTCCAAACTACAGTCTACCGACTGGGGTCCATAATTACAGAATAATTGTAAAAATACCAAAAATACCCTTATAACACAAAAATACATTTTATAAATAGAAATTACATAATTAGCCTTTAAACACAATAAAACCCGATAAAAACTCATTTTATTAGTAAAATCGTATATTATATATATAATTGAAAATAATTCACGAAAAATAGTTCTAATTAATTAAAAATACTAAATAATTTGTAGAAATTATTTTTATACCTTAAATAACTATTAAAACCAATTTAATTACATTTTTAGTCAATTTAGGGTAAAATTACCAAAATACCCCTATATATATAAATATACTAAAATTCATTCAAAAATTCACCAAAAATAGTATAATTATCCAAAATTAATTTTATCAACATATTTATCAATAATATCAATAATTAAACTCAATTTACCAATTAATTTCAATTAAAAACACAATTAACCTAATTTTCCAAAAATTACATAAACCTAAATAATTCAAAATAAATACATAGAAATTCATAAAAATTCCAAATAAATTTCTATAATTCATTTCAACACCTATAATTATCATAAAACACAATTTCATAATTTAATTAATTAATTTCCGAAAATTAGAAAATAATATTAAAATATTCAACAATACCCAAAAATCAAAATAATTCCCAAAAATTCCAAAAAAATTCACACATGTAGATTAATCTAAGGGGAACAAAATTTGTGAAGTAATTTTTCATTAATCAATCAAATTGAAGTTCAAAAAATTCAAGAACCCTAATAGGCCGAATTCGAAAAATCGAAACCTAAACAAATCAAGACCATTTTAAGTGAAAAAAAACTTGGAATCACACTCACCAAAGCTCAAGGAGAAGAAAGAGACCGGCGGTGTAAAAAACGGTGGTCGAAAACGTCGTGAACGATGTTACTCCAACTTTCGGCTTCTCCGGCCGAATTCGACCTCCAGACGTCGAAAACCGCTACAACAGGTGGCGGAAGAGGCTAAGGAAGGAGGTGGCATGCCGGACGGCACACCAATGGCAAGAAATCGATGGTAGCAATGGCGGACAGCGATGGGGAACGATCGGGAGGAAGGGGATGCTTCGGGTGGCAATTTGGTAATTATATCAAACTTTAATTTTTTTGTTAATATTAAATGTATATATGTATATATATATATACTTTATACTATATATTAAAATAATACAAAATCACACACATTAAATATACACCACACACATATAATTTAATATTTTAATAATTTAATACTCCTAAAAATAATTAATTAATATTAAAATAAATTAATAAATAATAAAATATTAGGGTAATATTAATTAAACCCTAATTAGATAAATAAGTACACATATATACGGTGTTTAGTATTTTAAAAATATGTATGAGTTCATGCAAGTCCATAAATCTATTTAAAATAATTAATAGTAAATTATTTACATGAAAATTTCTCCGAAAATGCAAGTTTCGGGAAAATTTTACGTAAAGCACTTAAAATAATAATAAAAAATTAAAATTAGCTTTAATTAAATAGCAAACTCATAAAAATTTCATAAATATATACAAAAATTATTAACACTGCATATCCCGATGCAGTATAAAAATATTTAAAAACACGGGATATTACAGGCAGTCCTCAGGTGGTGGAAGGGAAGGAAGAGGTGAGGGGAGTCAACGATGGTTGGTGGTGGTCGTGGTTAGCAGTTTGGCAAGCTACGTTGCACAATGACGCTTTTGGGAAGGAAGGAAGAAAAACAAGGGAGAGGAAGAAGAAAAAAGGAAAAAAAAAAAGAGGAAAAGGGAGGTGGTAGCTGTTGACCTGAAAATTTTAGTCTTTGACCCCCTTATATATATATATATATATATATATATATATATATATATATATATATATATATATGCAATAACCCGAATATTTTCTTAGATTATTTTGTATAATTAAATATCGAGAATTTCGGTGTTATTGATCATTTCTATCTTATGTTGTTATTATTTTATTTTATTGAAATGATATATCTAGTTTCAAATTTAAATATTTATTTGAGAACTATTAATATTATTACTATTACATTATTTTATTATATGCACATACTTTATTATTTTAATTGTCCTAATAGTTTATTCATGACATTATTATTGTTTATTATTATTATTTATACTATTATTTTAATTAGTGCTAGTATTATTATTATTATTGTAATATGTGTTGAGTGGGTATATATATATATATATATATATATATATATATATATATTACTTAAACTACTAAATATATGTATAAGTGTATTTCTGACCAAGTAAATTAGCCAAAAAACTCTTTTTCAGGTTAAAAACTTTATTTCCCTTCCTTGCTATTTTCTTCTCTTCTTCCCCTACTGCTACCTCCTTTTCTTTCCACCAGCAGCAACCTCTCACACCAACAGCAGTAGCAACGAGCAACGGAAGCAGCAACAAGTCCATCAGTGTAAAGCAGTAGCAAAAGCCTCCAGACCTCCTGCCGTGACACCCAGCATCACCACCACCACAACCTACTGTCATAGGGAGCAGCAGCAACCCCTCCCCTGTCCTGAGTTGAGCTTGAAGTGAGTTAGTAGTTAGTTAACTTTATTTATCCAAAGAACTCCAATAACGTACTCGATTTTGTGAATTTGTTTTTAAGAATTCTATATGTATAAAAAATTAAGAATTTAATTCTAATATTATTATTATTATTATTATTATTATTTATTTTTCCTTAGTTGCACCAGGAGCTAGCTTATCGGACCGGGTTAGCCAAATTAAAATAGAGGAGTACACTTAAACTTTGAGTTATCATTATATGTATACATGGTATATAGAGATCATTATTAGCATCCATATTTTGATTATATGAATTTAATATATTAGTTTGCATCAAATTTTATTTATTTATTAATTATTACTATCATTATCATACATGCACACACACACACACACACACATATATATATATATCACGACCCAAACTTGGGTCATGATCGGCGCTAGGGAACAAGAATTTTTTTGAATTCTGAACCCATAACAAGCCTTAAAAATAAAAAAAATATGCAATAAAAATAAAATACACCAGAATTAAAAAGTTAAATCAATATATAAAAATAAATACTTATGTTATATCATAAAATAAAATATTTCATACAATATTCAAAGAAAAGTCTCTTACATTAAAACTACATTCTACAGATACAAAGTATAACTACTACTGCAGTTTTCTATAGTATAATAAAGTCAGATAAATAATTTACATAAACTAGTCGGGACTGAAGAAGTCTAGCGGATGGGCCTACTACTGAGGTCTGAGGAAGAAGAATCTCTTGTAAAATAAACAATTGAGATGAGTCAGACCTCACTAAGTGAATTATTACATTATATATACATGCACCTCCTAATGTCATATTCAATCAAGCATTAATAGATATAATAAATATATACATGCATTTCACACAAATGCTGAAATCACTTTTATGTATAATAAATGCTGAAAACATTTATTTAGGTGAAGGATCAAATAGAACTCTAATGATCGCAACCTTAATAAAAAAAATATCTCTCTAGCCATACAGGCTCACTTAATTCCAAATTAAGTCTCTTATTCCATTTGGACAGTTGTCACGATCCAAAACAGGGGCCATGACCGACGCTAGGGAACGGGAATTCTTTCGAATCCGGAACCCGTAGCAAGCCTAAAAATAAAATAAACATGCAATAATAATAATTACAATATCAAATGCAGCGGAAATAAAAATCATAAATATCATAATATTATTTTCACCAACTGGATTTAAGTCAAATCTCATCTCATATATATAAATCTTTTAATACAAATCCAGTTTCAAATATAATACAATATCTCACATAAATAAAATACATAAAATCCCACAAACTAATTTACAACTACTGCAGTGTCTAGATTATAAAAATAAGACTCAAGTAAGCAATTTACACAAAGAAGCCGGGGCGGAAGAAATCCGGCGTACAGGCCTGCTACTGAGGTCTGAAGATGTTGACTCTCCTAAAAAATTATCAACGGAGGGGAGTCAGACCTCACTGAGTGAATTACTATAATATATATACATACACACTAAATGACAATGCATACAGTCAACAGTATATATCTAATATGTATATATACAGGCAAATACACACAGATGCAATAAAATCATTTTATATATATATTTCATTGAAAATCATCTTTTATGAAGGATCACATAGAACCCTAGAATATCGCAACCTTGGAAATAGTGTTAGACAACACTCTAGCCATACAGGCTCACTTATTCCAAATATATCCACTTAATCCATTTAGACAGTAGACTGGCCCCGAGACACTAAGTCAATCGAGCTCCAGCAGTCTGACTGCCAGTGTGATTGGCCCCGAGACACTTGGTCAACCGAGCTCCAGCAATCACACCTCCAAACCACATCTCACATCAGATAATCATATTCATTCAACATCCATAATTAGTTAGTAATATAGCCTATCTGCTATAAGCGCACCGGTACATACTCGGTCCTAGTGTTGCCCACTATGTAGCACATTCTATTGATATCCTTCATTAATAAATATAAAACATCCATTCACAAATAAATGATGCATGAATTTAAATAAAATAACATTATAAACCATATATATACTAGAAATATACCAAAAGTAAACCAGGTATATTTCGAGTATATATATACGTCAAATAAATCCAATCAAATTATAAATTAAGCTAGAAATATATTTAAAAATATTTTAAATATAATTTATTTATAAAACATGCATATAATTTAATATATACCATAAGTAAACCAAAAATAAACTAAATATAAACCTAAGTGATAATCAAATTATTTATGCATATTTAATCAAAATCAAACATGCATTTCTAAATCATGCATCTAAGCATATATATATAAAATAACAACTCACACTAGTGCGCTCCACGAGATGGGTCCGACGGGCCTGGTCCACTAGGCCTCAGTCTCGGCGCAATTAAACAAACAATAAATAACCGACATTAGAATAAACCTAACAGAAATCCTAGAATTCGATCTAGAGTATTAAACACAGAATTGAGATTAGGGTTCGACCGGATATCACATTTTACGAGAATTCTACCAAAAATTCGACAAAACCTCCCCTGTAAAACGGACATCTCTCTACTCAAAGAGTAGAGCCGACCCTGCAAAGAAACACACTTCAAAAAATAAGCTCAACACTCAACCACAACCCCTCAGTCGGACTCCAAACTACAGTCTACCGATCGGGGTCCACAAACACAGAATAATTTAGAAATACCGAAAATATTCTTATAACATAGAAATACATTTTATACATAGAAATTACATAATTAACCTTTAAACACAGTAAAAATCGATAAAAACTCATTTTATTAGTAAAACCGTATATTATATACATAATTGAAAATAATTCATGAAAAATAGTTTTAATTAATTAAAAAATACTAAATAATTTGTAGAAATCATTTTTATACCTTAAATAACTATTAAAACCAATTAAATTACATTTTTAGCCAATTTAGGGTAAAATTATCAAAATACCCCTATATATATAAATATACTAAAATTACTTCAAAAATTCACCAAAAATTATACAATTATCCAAAATTAATTTTCTCAACATATTTATCAATAATATCAATAATTAAACTCAATTATCCAATTAAATTCAATTAAAAACATAATTAACCCTAATTTCCCAAATTTACATAAACTTCAATAATTCAAAATAAATACATAGAAATTCATAAAAATTCCAAATAAATTCCTATAATTCATTTCAACACCTAATTTAACCATAAAACACAATTTCATAATTTAAATAATTAATTTCCGAAAATTAGAAAATAATATTAAAATATTCAAAAATACCCAAAAATCCAAATAATCTCTAAAAATTCCAAAAAAATTCCTAAATGTATATTAAGCTACTAGGATCAAAATTTGTGAAGGGATTTTTCATGAATCAATCAATTCAAAGCTCAAAAAAATTGAAAACCCTAATATGGCCGAATTGGAAAATTTGAAACCTAAGCAAATCAAGACCATTTAAGCTCAAACCAAAGCTAGAATCACACTCATAGGAGCTCAAGGAGAAGAAAGAGACCGGCGGTGTCAAAAACGGTGGCCGAAAAGTTGGTGAACGGCGAGGAGAGGAATTTCAGCCAAAATGGAAGAAAAGAGGCTGCCGGCACCGGGGAAGGAGGCTACTGGCGACGGGGAACGGATGAGGATGACGGTGGCAAGCTGGGAGGCACACCGACGACCGGGGATCAGAAGTTTCAGCGGGAGGGGAAGGTGGTCGCGCACGGGAAGAAGAAGAAGAAAAAGAAGAAAAAGAAAAGAAAAGAAAAGAAAAGAAAAAGAAAAGAAAAAGAAAAAGAAAAAGAAAAAAATAAAAAAAATAATTTTAATAAAATATTTGAAAAAAATCACATCCACACACTTAATATTTAATATTTTAAAATTTAATATTAATTAAAAATAATTAAATAACAATAAAATTATTAATTAATTAATTAAATATTAGGGTAAAATACTAAACCCTAATTAAATAAATATATACACACATAGGCTCTATTTAGTAATTTAAAAATACGTATGAGTTCATGCAAGTCCGAAAATATATTTAAAATAATTAATAATAAATTATTTACGTGAAAATTTCCCCGAAAATGCAAGTCCCAGGAAAATTTTACGTAAAGCACTATAAATAATACACAATAATTAAAATAGGTTTTAAATACACATCAACTCGTAAAATATCATAGTATATATACAAAATTATTAACACTGTATATCCCGGTACAGTGTAAAAATATTTAAAAAAAATACGGGATATTACAACAGTAGACTGGTCCTGAGATACTAAGTCAACCAAGCTCCAGCAGTCTCACTGTCAATGTGATTGGCCCCGAGACACTAGGTTAACTGAGCTCCAACAACCACACTACTCTATCATATTAATCTTAGAATCAATCAATTAAATGAAAGTCACCTCAAGTGATTCACAACTCAAACCTAAATCTATCGCATTGGTATATGCACTGTCCTAGTGCTGCCCACTAGGTAGCACGTTTTATTGATATCCTTCAATAAAATTCAATATACATATAGAAAATAAACAATGCATATTTAAACATAAATAACATTCATAACAATGAAATAAACCATATATATACAAGAAATATACCGAAAATATACTAAGTATATTTCAAGTATATATATGCTAAATAAATCCAAAATCAACCATAAATATACTGGATATAAACTATGAATATACCAAAAATATTCTAAATGTATATTGAAATTATAACATGCATATATATTGAAATATACCAAAAATATACTGAAATATACCTAACATATACTAAAACATTTAATAAAATAATTCATGAATAAATACATATTAAAACATAAATATTCAATATCATATATTCTATATACAATGTATATATAAGAAAATAACTCACAAGTCTGCGCTCCTCGAGCTGGCTCAACGGGCTTGGTCCGATAAGCTTCGGTCTTGGCACAACTAGAAAATAAATAATAACAGTAATCAGAATAAATATAAATTATACTTTTAAAAGAGACTCGATTTAGGAATATAATAACTCAGACAAAACACGAAAACTCCAAATCGATCCGATGTCACATTTTACGAGAATTCTATCGAAATTCTGCAGAACCTCCTCTGTAAAACAGACATCTCTCTACTAAAAAGTAGAGCTAATCCTATAAGAAAAACACACTTCTAACACAGATTGCACAATACCTCGGGTTGGGACCTCGAACTGTACAACTTCCAACCAAGGTTCATAAATCACCAAAAATACAAATAAAATAATAAATATACTAAAAATCAATAAATTCCATAAATATACTCAAAATATCAAAATTTAATATATTTAAACAATAAAACACCAAATACCATTATTTTCACAATTATTAAATAAAAATCTCAAATAATATATAATATTATTAAAAATCCAATTTTTCAATAATTCATTATAAAATAGTAAAAATTCACTTTTATATATTCAAATAGCTTAAATAACTTAAATATGTATTAAAAGTAATTAAAACCCCATTAAATCACCAAAATAGGAAATAATATATTTTTTGAAAATTAGTGTTAAATAGTTAAAAATAATAAATCATTTATAAAAAATCATTTTAATACCCTAAATAATTCTAAAATCATCTAAAACATATTATTTAGCCATATTTTTCGCAAAATTACACAATTAACTTAATAATTCAAAACATACATAATATAATTAATATACTAAAAAAATATATAAATTCACCAAAAATCATTTTAAATATTCTAAAATTATTAACTCACATTAGAAACACAAATTCAACTAAATTTTCAATACAAATAATTAATTAACATAATTATCAATAATTCAATAATTAATATTAAAATAATCAAAAATTAACCAAAATTCAAATTAATTCAAAAAATTCACAAAAAATATATTTGAGAAGCTTGAGCTACAAAAAACAACATTTGTGAAGCAAGTTTTCAAGAATCAACCAAAATCAAGTTCAAAAAATTCAAAAACCCCAAAACACATAAACTAAAAATTGGAGATATCTAAAAATCTAGAGGTTTAGAGCTAAAAAGGAGCTTGAAAATGAACTCACTAGACAAAAAGCTATCAAACAAGACCGGTCTAATGTCAAATGGTGGTCGGAATCCTCACCGGCATTAAAAGCTTGAAGATTAGGCCTCCTCTGTTTTCCTGCGAAGCAGGCGGTGACAAGCAGTTCTGCTAGCGGTGGGTGGCAGCTAAGAATGTTCAAGGTCGATCGTCGCCGGTGGCAGAGGGTGGGGCAATCCGGTGGTGGCTGTGATGGTGGTGACCAAAAGTGAGGGAGAAGAAGAAGAAGAAGAAGGAGAAAAAGAAAATATTGACCCATTTTTACTTTTTTTTTACTTTTGTATTTCTTGTAAAATTACCAAAATACCCTTTGCTTAATTTAATAATAATAATAATAATAATGATAATAGTAACAATAAGGTTAACAATAATAATGACAATAATAATAAATACAATAATATTAACTAAAACAATAATAATAATAATAATAATAATAATAATAATAATAATAGTAGTCATTGTATTCACCAGACCCTTTCCTCTTTGGCTAATCTATGTAAATTTTAAATTATCCTTTCCCTATATTGCTAGACACTACAATAATATTTCATATTGTTGTATTCTCTTATTGTTATTTTTTGTGGTTGTATCTTGAATATTGTAAAATATTTTTATTAAGATATTATTTATAAGAGATTTTTCTTTATTATTAAAATTTCTAATTTTGAGCATATTTATGGTTATGTTTTATTGATTTTTTATTTTTAAAACTTGCTATGGATTCCGAATTCTTACGATTC
The DNA here is from genome assembly GCA_947683625.1 of Mallotus nudiflorus. Lineage (NCBI taxonomy): Eukaryota > Viridiplantae > Streptophyta > Magnoliopsida > Malpighiales > Euphorbiaceae > Mallotus > Mallotus nudiflorus. The sequence continues at coordinate 37,871 of CANTUR010000873.1, read as the reverse complement.
CCATTCCTTAGCGCCGATCATGACTCTCGGGATTGGATCATGACATTTACTTAATAAAAATTTAATTTAATAAGTTTTAAAAAATAATAAGATTATTATTTTGTTTATATATCAACCTAATTTTTTTTATTTTGATAGTGTAACATTATAATATATTAATTTATTACAATTTTAGTAAATTTCTATTTGAACAATTATACAACACTCTTTCATTTTTTTTATCTAAATAATAATCTAATTTTAGAAACTTTATAGAGTTATAATATAGTAATTTATTACATTTTTTTTTATGGATTTTTTAATCAAACACAACAATCTTTCAACATTTTTTATATAAATATTTTTCATAATGAATTATTTTATTAAATGTGTTAATTTTGATTTCAGTTATTTACTTATTAAATTTAATTTAGTAAAACTTATGGAATTATTTTATGTATTTTGATTTATATTAGATAAAATATAAGTAAACCTAATTAAAATAGAAAAAATATTTTTTTTATAAAATAACTGCTAAAATTTTAATTAATTCAATTTTTAGCGATAAAAGAGAAGTTAACTTAATTAAAATGAAAGTATATGTCCTATTTTAATTAAGTTAACTTCTCTTTTAAAGAATACATTTTTCTTTGTTTCAAAGTGAATGAGAGGTTTTGATCAGCAACTCTGTCAAGTTTGTACTTGATATTAACCCTAAATTACATGTATAAAAAAATTAAAATTAAATTAAAGACATGAATAATAAATAAATAAATAAAAATAAATAAATATTTATATACCCAAAATATTATAATACTAAATTAAGGATGTAGATGAGAACTTAATTGCAAAACTCTATAAAGGACTAGATTTTTTTTTTTTAAAAAAAAAAAGAGAAGAATGGAGAGAGTGTAGATGTCATTCCCTTAAGGATTAGAGTTAATATTTATCTTTGGTGAATTGAGATATTCCTTATCTCCATTTTTTATGTTTATCATTTACGGAAAAAAAAAAAGGAAGAAGAAGAAAAAGAAGAAGAAGAGAGAAGTAAGAGGAAACCTTTAGACTTTGGGGAAGAAGGAGGACTACCTTACTACTCTTTTAAGGGGAAAAGAATATCTCTAAATTGGTTTCATCTCCAATTTGAGTTTACCAAAAAAAAAAAAAAGAAATTGAGAGGAAGGGATGAAGGAGCTCTAGCAAGGTAAGTGACTCTTCTTCCAATTTTTGCAAAAAAGTCTTTAAATTCCTTCATTGAAATCAAGACCTTTTTTGTTTGTGAGTGAAATTTCCTTCCTTCTCTTCTCTTAAATTTGTCTCTTTACCTTTGTTAAATTGATTATCTTAATCTCTTAGATTTGCCTTTGATTACTTAATTTCTACTTAATTGAATATCTCTTTTTGATTGAATATCTTTTAGATTCTTGATCCTAAGAATTTTGTTGGGTGAGTAAACATTTTCTTTTCAATTCTTTGTTGAATCTTAAGTTTGCCTAGAAACTCTTGCTTATTTGAATTTTAATTCTTTTTTTTTAAATCTTGAAATTTAATGTTTCCAAAAAATTACTTACTGAAGTTAATTGTTTAAATATAGATTGTGTAAAAGATATGTAAATATTGGTTTATCTTTGGTAAGAATTTATCTAAGAACAAAAAGATTTAACATTGAAGATTTAGAAATTTTGTGTATCTATAAATACTAAAATTGTATACGCTATAATTAGAGCATTGTAATTCCAAATGATCTGACCTTTAATTCTACAAATTTGTCACAAATAGAAAAAACTAAATTCTATTGTTTAGATGGAGTTTCAAAGCTGTACTTTTTTTTGAGCAAATTTCATAAATAGCTCGACCATTCCAAAGTATTTTTAATATTTCTCTTAACTTGAAAATCCAATTGGTGTAAATCTAATTGCAAACTACCCTAGCCTCACATGAATTTAAATCTTGAATGAAAATGTTACTTAAGAATATGAACCATAGGAAAATTTGATGAATTTTTTTATTGCACCTTATAAATTTTGTCAAGTTGATAATCTATTGAGTAGGCACGGCGAACTTCAAAAGACCATAACTTCAGTTATACAACTCCAAATGAGATGAATTTTGATCCTATGAAAACTTAAAAATTCCTCTATAACTTTGACAGAAATAAGAAATATCAAATTTTGTTATTTTGTTAGTCTTTTGGATCAGTACATTGTATTGCGCACCATCAAGAACACAGCCTAACCATAATGAGCAAAGTTTAATATAACTTCACTGATATATATCCAATTTGAGTAAAATCAATTTCAAAGTATTTTAAACACATGAAATTAATAATCCAAAAAAAATCACTTAAAAGTATACAATGTGGAATATTTGATGAAAATTTTAAGTGTATGTACCTAAACACTTACACTCAAAGGAGTGTCATATCAAACAAGTAAACTTATATATGTGTGTGTACTAAAAAAAGAATTTACACGAAGACGAGCCTTGTATTGAATGTTAAGTTATGAATTCACATATCAAATATTGTAAAGAATAAAATTAAGATTGTTTTACTAAAATCAAACCTAAGCCTTATAATAACAATTAATAAACAACTACAAAGTAAATTATGTTAAAAATATGTTATTTGAGCACAACACAAAGGTTTGGAAGGTTATAGCAAAATTGTGCCCAGTGTATGGCTAGGTTCTGTGAGAAGTCAAACTGTGTCCGGGACACAACAACTCACTTAATTTAAAGAGATTATTCATACTTTCAGTACGGTGAGATATGAATTGACGAAAATTAAAATTTACGTTGACCAAACTATGCTAACTGTCTTATGGATAACGCTTGAGATTCAATATGCTGTTGTGGTGAATAAAAGTGGTTCTATTTGTATGCATACAATGTGATGAACCTTCAATGTGCCAAATGGTACCCGCCACATCGATATCAGCCTGTGAACTATACAATTGTGTGTCTGTGCTCATGTATTTATATGCGCTTATGAATATGTGCCTATGTAGTTGAATTTAGGAATAAGTGCTTTAAAAGATTTAATGATATTATTTATCTAAGCAGCTTTTAAGGCGATGAGCTTAACACCTACGGTTAGGACATACGCACTGTTATATTACTAAAAGTAACAAAAATATAACAAGAATCTTACAATGATAATTTTAAGATAATTATATTTAATATAAATTGCAAATTAAATGGAAGTTATTGAAAATTTTCAGTTTAACATTTCGTGTTTGTTTTTGTACCTTGTTTGCTTCTATTTGATTGTTCACCACTAATTTCATATCTTGTTATATTATTCTTGTTTACCATATTATCATTGTACTCTATCACTCACAAGGTATTTTCTCTATAAAATACTCACTCCCTCACTTCTATCCTTCCAGGTTATTGTAGCATATAAATAGCATTTTAATATTGCACTATGACTTACCATGGGATGTTTACAAGATAAGAAGTTAGACAGGATGAACAAAGATATACTTTAGGATTTAATGTATCCTATACCCTTTTCTTACTTTGTTATATGTAGGTTAGTCGATATAAAAAGGGTTACAATCATTTTAGAGATAATTTTTGTATAACCATATACTTGTATCTTAAATCTAGTCTATTAGTGCACAGTTATGATGTACACGTTTTATGCATATTAGCAGTTCTGTCTTCTTACCATCTACATTTATGAGATTTAAAGATGATCCTTGGTAAAATCTATTTAAATTTCCACCATGAGAAAATTACACAACCCAAATATGTTATGCAACCTAAAGGTTATGATTGATGGTACATACCTTGTGATAGATTATGAAAATAATTGAAGAGTTATTTGAGATTACCTTAGATGTGGTGCCTCTCTACATTGATTCTCTAATTAGGTGATATAGGATTGATAATCATCTAATTAAGGTACTAGTGGAGAAGGGTGTCACAAGCTCAAGTCCATGAATGAGGCTATGACATAGTCAATTTCATTATGAAAAGGGTGATAACGCTCTGTCACAATGGTGCGTGATGTGCCTCTTCCCCTAGCTTTCCTACTAAAAAAGAGTATGAATAGGTCTAATTATATATAATGTAATATAAATGAAATTAGATAACATATTTCAAATAGAAAAATTATGAAATTAGATAACATATTTTAAATTAGATAACATATTCTATTTGTATAATTTTTTAACAAGAAAATTTATTAAAATTTTAATAAATCACTATACTTTAATGTAACACTATCAAAATTGAAAAATTAGATTTACATATAAATAAAATTATACTCTTATTATTTTTAAAAACTTACTAAATTAAAGTTTATTAAGTAAATAATTAAAATTTTTCACTTATCATGTATCCGTAATCATATTTTAAAACTAAAGTATATAATTTTTTTAAAAGTAGTATTTCTGTAAGAAAAGTAGTATAATTATTGTTTTTAGATATTTTTATATATAATAAAAATAAAAATAGTTTTATATTTTTAGATATAATATTTTTAGATAATTTAATAAAAAGGCTTAAAATTAAACTAATTAATCTTTATTATTTATTTATTAGTTGAAATAAAAAAAAATTACATTAAATTACTTTTTGTGTCAATAAAAGTATTAATAGTAAAGATATTGAAGAAATTAAGTGTCACTGTTTAAGTAAAAAATTTACTAAAATTATAATAAATTATAAGTTTAATGAGGTTGTTATATTTAAATTGTTATATAAAGAAAATATATCTTTTATTTTGTTTTAAATTTTTATTAAAAATAGCTAATAATTTTTATTATCTTATAATTAATTATGACCATAATTTTTTTATAAAATTAGTTCTAGAGTTGAAAAATACTAACTATAAAAATATTGAAAAAGTATCATATAATTATTTAAATAAAAAATTTATCAAAATTGTAATGAATATAACTATATTAAGTTAATATCAAATTGTTATATAAATGTATAATACTTTTAAATTTTTTTATTTTTAATTTTTTTAAAAAAATTGCTGATGATTCATTTCATTTTATAATTAATTATGACCATAATATCTTTTATATAAATTACATTTAGAGATGAGAAAAATATTAATTATAAAAAATATTAGAGAAATATTATATAATTATTTAAATAAAAAATTTATTAAAATTTGTAACTATATTAAGTAAATGACATTAAATTGTTATGTAAATAAATAAAATTTTTATTATTTTTAAGAATTTTATTTAATAATAATAACAATAACAATAATAATAATAATAATAATAATAATAATTTATTTACTATCACAAGTTTAAAAAAATTTTATGCCGATGTAAAGTACATTTTTTTTTGAGAGAGTGCAAATCACGTATTTATTCACTAGTGTGTATGAAAATATTTAACTATCCATTTATTGATTTCAATTTCAACTTGATACTTTTAACATGCTCTTGTCCAGCCGCTGTCTAGTGCCACTGTTGCATGAGCTGTTGTTGTATTTTTAAAAAAAAAAATTATTTTTCAAATATTAAAATAAAAATTGATATTTAATCAAGATAACATAACTAAATAATTATCAATACAAAATCATTTTTTTAATCTCAGATTATCTTTTGTTTAATTTTATTTTTCTTCTTAAAAGTTTAAAAGAAAAATTTATAAGTTAATGAAATAAATTCAATAAAATAAAAATTAGAATTAATTAAAAAGTATTTAAAAATTTTTATTTTTATTTTTAAAGTTTGGTCTTAATTGATTTGTCATATTGTATGAACGCGTTTTGGAGAACGGTATCGCTATACATGGAGTGAGGGAAAGGTAAAAAAAAATAATAAGAGATTTATTTCTATGCTATTAAAAAATTTTGTGAACGGAAAAAAATGGAAAAAGAATTATTTTATCTATTCCTTTTTATAACAAGAAAATTATTACATTTCAAATTTAAGTATAAACATTTTAACTTCTAAAAAAATTATAATTTAAAATTTTATTTTTTTAAAATATATTTATTAATTATTTTTAAATCATCAAATACGATAAAATTTATAATTTTTATTTTTTTCTTTTTTCTTCCTCCACTTTCTTTTAAAAAAATTTTCATTTCCTTCTTTTAAGGGAATCTTGTTGCTTAGTGCTAAGGTGAGTTTAAGCAATTTAATAATTTCTCTTTTTTTCTTCTAGGCTTCAACAACAACAAGAGTTGGAAAGATTTAAAAAAAATTAAAATTTTAAATTGACTTAAAAGAAAAGTTGGAAAGTTTGGTGATGTTCATTTATGCTATGCTTGACATTATTGGCAAGACACTGCAATTATTATATTTTCCAAATGGGGCTGCTGCCAAGTTGATGTGAATTTGAAGAGAGAAAGCACTTTAATTATTGATGGAGGGGGCCATGCTCTTGGAGATGACAAAAAAAAAAAATATAAAATACGATATTTTGTTCGCTTCATTTAACTATGCCTTGCCTTATCTGTTTAGGGTGAGATGTAAAAGCGGTTCGAATTCCTCTGCCCATTTTCAATATTAAAAAAAAAAACTATACTTTATTATTTTATTTTTAAAAACAAATCTAAAAATTCTCGCTCAAACTATTTTTTTTGGACTATAACTTAATTAAATAATTTTATTTAACTATGTGAGTATAAAATAATTAATTATTTAATAAAAATACTGTAAATTAATTAATTCTCGATTTTTCTAAAATTTACCCTTGGATTTATAAATATTTTATCAAAATTAAACTTAATGACTTATATTTATTATTATAACAAAAATATATAAGAACATATAATAAAAATTTATTTTCTATTATGAATGTGAATAAATAATATATTATTTGTGAATGAACAATATATTACTTGTGAGAGAATAGTATTCGAATAGTAAAAAGAAAATCTTTATATAAAAAAATTAAAATTCATTAATGAGAATGTCAAGAAAAAAAAAGATAGATTACTCTCTAAATTCTTTCAATATTATAGTTCTCTAAATTCTCTCCAAACTCTCTCTAAATTCTTTTAAAATCATTCTACTATAAAATATTTTTCTTCTAGTTAAATATTACTAAATTCAAGTTTAGTTCTATAACAAATTAAGTAATTAAATCTTTATTTCACAACACGTTATCAGCACGAGGAGCTCTCGATCAAAACAATAAGGTACATATTTCTTAATATTTAATATTAATGAATATATTATTTGATTATATATTATCATGGATGGTTATGTCTCCTATTAATTTATATATTTATATTTATTTCTTCAATCTACCTTTATATTAATTGTTATTTTTATTTTGTTTTACTAACTACACCATTGATGCAAATATTGCTAGAAATGGTTCTAACCTTATGGATGACTATGCCTCCTACCAATTTATATTTATGCACATTTATTTATTTTATTATTTATGTTAATAGAAGGCTATACCCCATTTTATATTAATGGACGGTTTTGCCCCATATTTATACATATCGTTATGTTAACTCACTTGCTATAAATAATCATATCAATATTATTTATTGATTTTACTTTATATAATTTATTTCTCAATATATTATATTAAAAAAAAAATTCTAACGGCTATATTTTTATTACCAACGGTAACATAACAGTAATAAACAGCTATATTTTTCATTATAAATAGATGAACTATAAATTTTATTTATTCACACAAATTCATACATTTTCTCTCTCTCTTCACTCTAAATTGTAAACATGATTTGGTATATTTATATTTGTGTTTTGATCATGATTATTATAATAGTTTTAGGAATAATTCATATGGAAGATAATTTTCTATTTGATATAATTTTAAGTATTATTGTATCATTTTTTATACCGCTATTATTTCTTGCAATATTCATTCATGATATAATTAATTAGTAAATTCTGATTATGTTTGATTTTTTTTAGTAGTCATCAAATTTATGAATTCTAATTGAGTTATATTTTTTTATTAGTTATCATAATGACAAATCTAGCAAAGCTTGAGTTTGTTGCTCTTGACATCACAGGAAAAAATTATATGTCTTAGATTCTAGATGTAGAGATGCATCTTCAATCAATGGGGTTAATTGATACCATAAAAGAAAATAATAACACCTCATTGCAAGATAAGGCCAAGTCTATAATTTTTCTCCGTCGTCATCTTGATGAAGGATTAAAATGTGAATATTTGACTGTCAAAGATCTAAGTGTTCTTTGGAAGGATCTAAAATACAGATATGATCATCAAAGAGATGTAATACTACCAGTAGTCACTGATGAATAGAGAGCTTTACGCTTTCAAGATTTCAAAAAAGTGAGTGACTATAATTCTGCAATGTTCATAATAGTATCACAATTAAAATTTTGTGGACAGACAGTCACAAACGAGGATATGCTGGAGAAAACTTACTCCACATTTCATGCATCAAATGTTACACTGCAATAACAATATAGGATGCAGATATTTAAAAAATATTCTGAACTAATTTCATGCCTACTGGTAGCTGAGAAAAATAATGAACTCTTGATGAAAAATCATCAGTCCCGTCCCACTGGCTCAATAGCATTTCTAGAAGCAAATGCTACAAATTATTCCAGATATAAAAATTACAATAGCCATGGACGTGGGAGAGGTAGAGGTCGTGGACGTGGAAGAGGTCAATTCTTTGGCCGTGATCATGGAAATAAATATAATAATACTCCACAACAAACTCAGACTCAACCCCAAAAGAAGTTAAAATCAGTCATCAGTGGTGTTCAAGAAAGGCCTCAACATAAGTTTGAAACTGTGTGTTTCAGATGTGGTAGTAAAGGACACTGGTCACGAGTTTGTCAAACACCACCATATCTTTGCCAACTTTATAAGGCATCATTGAAAGGCAAAGAAAAGGAAATAAACTTCAATGAGCATCATACTCATGTTAATGATACAACTCATCTAGATGTTTCTGATTTTACTGACAATGGAAATTGAGACATCTATAATTTTAAGTATATTGTTATTACTTATTTTATTCTGAAGAATATGCTATTGTTATGTATGTTATTTTCAAATTAAATAAAATGTTCTACTTTACAATTATTTTATGTTTTTACCTTAATTGATTAATTTTTTTTGTTTATCTATTTTGAAGTTTAATATGGGTTGTACTCAACATAAAGACAGTATTGGAGATCTCTGCATACCAGATAGTGGTACTACACATACTATCTTGAAAAATAGAGATTATTTCTCTGAAATAAAGCCCACAAAGGCAGTTGTAAAAACAATATCAGGTCCTGTAGATCTGATTGAAGGAATTGGCAAAGCTAAATTTATGTTACCAAATGGAACAAAGTTTATAATTGATGAAGCTTTATTTTCACCAAAATCAACAAGAAATTTGTTGAGTTTTGATGACATATATCGAAATGGGTGTGATACCCAATCCATTACTATAAATGGTAACAAATATTTAAATATAGTTTCCTATGAATCAGGAAAAATACAAGTATTGGAAAGACTGCCAAAACTCCCTACTGGATTGCATTACATGCATATACATGTAATTGAATCAAATATGGCAGTAAAAGAAAAATCTTATGATCCTTCAATAATAAATTTATGGCATGACAGATTAGGCCATCCTGGATCAGTAATGATGCGAAGGATAATTGAGAATTCACATGGGCATCCCTTGAAGGGGCAAAGAATTCCTCAATCAAATGAAATGCCATGTACAACTTGTTCTCTTAGAAAATTAATCTTGAGACCTTCACCATCTAAAATTCAAAATGAATCACCTATGTTTCTTGAAAGAATTCAAGGTGATATATGTGGGCCAATTCACCCACCATGTGGACCATTTAGATATTTTATGGTATTAATTGATGCATCTAGTAGATGGTCACATGTTTGTCTATTGTCAACTCGTAATGTTGCATTTGCAAGGTTGTTTGCTAAAATTATTAAATTACGAGCACAATTCCCTGATTATACAATCAAGAGGGTAAGACTTGATAATGCTGGTGAATTTACATCTCAAGCATTCAATGATTATTGTATGTCTACTGGGATCATTGTTGAGCATCCTGTTGCCCATGTACATACTCAAAATGGTTTAGCTGAATCATTGATTAAACGCCTTCAGCTTATTGTTAGACCATTAATAATGAGAACAAAGCTTCCCATTTCAGTTTGGGGTCATGCAATCTTGCATGCTGCTTCATTAATTCACATCAGACCTAGTGCATATCATAAATACTCCCCACTACAATTGGCATTTGGCCAAGAGCCAAATATTTCCCATCTCATAATTTTTAGTTGTGTAGTATATGTACCCATTGCACCACCTCAGCGCACAAAAATGGGTCCTCAACGAAGATTGGGAATTTATGTTGGGTTTGAAACAACCTCAATTATTAGATATCTTGAACCTTTAATTGGTGATGTTTTTACAGCACATTTTGCTGATTGCCAATTTAATGAGGTTGTTTTCCCAATATTAGGAAAAGGGGAGAAAGAAGGGAAAAGGGATATTTCATGGAATGAACCATCATTATTGCATCTGGATCCTCATACAAAATAATATGAATTAGAAGTGCAAAAGATTATGCACTTATAAGAAATTACAAATCAATTGCCAGATGCATTTACTGATACAAAAAGAGTGACTAAATCATACATACCAGCAGCCAATGCTCCTGCTCGTATTGAAATTCCATAAATAAAACCTGAGAATAAAGACACTCATGAGTCTAAAACACGCCAGAAGTGTGAAAGACCAATTGGTTCTAAGGATAAAAATCCTCGAAAGAGAAAGGGAGTAGATAATCATATTGATAGTGAGGAAAATATCCCTGAAGAAATAGAAAATAAAGAAAGTCATGAAAAATTGTCATATACTATTGCATGTGAAATCATAAATGACAAAGATGATCCTAAACCAAAATCAGTCATGGAATGTCAAAATAGGCATGATTGGATAAAATGGAAAGATGCTATACAGGCTGAATTGGACTCACTAAATAAACGAAATGTTTTTGGGCCAATTATTCCTATGCCTAAAACTGTGAAACCTGTAGGATACAAGTGGGTCTTTGTACGAAAGAGAAATGAGAAAAATGAAATAATAAGGTACAAAGCTAGACTTGTAGCTCAAGGTTTTTCACAAAGGCCGGGAATTGATTATGATGAAACGTATTCTCCTGTTATGGATGCAATTACGTTCAGGTATTTGATTAGCCTAGTAGTTTCTAAGAAATTAGAAATGCGTCTTATGGATGTTGTGACTGCTTATTTGTATGGATCACTTGATAGTGACATTTATATGAAAATCCCTAAAGGATTTAAAATGCCTGAAGCATTAAGTACAAAACCCAAAGAAATGTATTTGATCAAGCTCCAGAGATCTTTATATGGGTTAAAACAGTCTGGGCGCATGTGGTATAATCGTTTAAGCGATTATTTGATTAATAAAGGATATGTGAGTAATATTATCTGCCCATGTGTTTTTATTAAGAAAACAATATCCGGATTTGTGATAATAGATGTATATGTTGATGATTTGAATATCATTGGAACAGAAAATGAGATCCATGAAGCAACAGTATACTTAAAGGAAGAATTTGAAATGAAAGATCTTGGAAAAACCAAGTATTGCCTTGGTTTACAAATTGAGCAAATGCACAATGGGATATTCGTGCATCAATCAAATTACATAGAAAAGATCTTGGAACACTTTAATATGGATAAAGCAAATCCTTTAAGTACTCCAATGGTCGTTAGATCACTCAATATTGAGACTGATCCATTTCGACCCTGTGAAGAAAATGAAGAAATTCTTGGTCCTGAATTTCCATATCTAGGTGCCATTGGAGCTCTAATGTATCTTGCTAATTGTACTAGACCTGACATTTCTTTTGCAGTTAATTTATTAGCAAGGTTCAGTTCAGCTCCAACAAAAAGGCATTGGAAAGGGGTCAAACATATACTTCGATACCTTCGAGGAAATGTTGATTTGGGTTTATTTTATTCTAACAATTAAAAACAAGAATTGATTGGTTATGCAGATGCAGGGCATTTATCTGATCCTCATAAAGTGAAATCTCAAACAAGTTATGTGTTCACAAATAATGGAACTGCAATTTCTTGGCGTTCCCAAAAATAAACGCTTGTCACTACTTCCTCAAATCATTCTGAAATTATTGCACTACATGAAGCAAGTAGAGAGTGTGTGTGGCTTAGATCAATGACACATCATATTGAAGAATCTTGTGGTTTTTCAGTCAACAAAAGTCCAACAATTTTATATGAAGATAATGCAGCATGCATTGCACAATTAAGGGAAGGATATATCAAAAGTGATAGAACCAAACATATACCTCCAAGATTATTTTCATACACTCAAGAGCTAATAAAAGACAATCATATAGATATCAAGTATATTCAGTCTAGCCAGAATTCAGCTAATCTTTTCACAAAGGCACTTCCAACTACAATCTTTAGAAAGCACGTTCACGATATTGGAATGCGACATCTGCATACTATGTGAAGGAAGATTATACATATCAACTTGAGGGGGAGAAAATCATGCACTGTACTCTTTTTTCTTAAGCTAAAGTTTTTCCCACTAGGTTTTATTTAGTAAGGTTTTAACAAGGCAGTTGCAAAATATTGTTATTCAAGGGGGAGTATTATGAATGTGAATGAACAATATATTGTTTGTGAATGAACAATATATTGCTTGTGAGAGAATAGTACTCAAATAGTGAAAAGAAAATCTTTATATAAAGGAATTGAAATTCATTAATGAGAATGTTAAGAAGAAGAAGAAAAGATAGATTACTCTCTAAATTCTTTCAATATTATAGTTCTCCAAATTCTCTTCAAACTCTCTCTAAATTCTCTTAAAATCATTCTACTATAAAATATTTTTCTTCTAGTTAAATGCTACTAAATTCAAGTTTAGTTCTATAACAAATTAAGTAATTAAATCTTTATTTCACAACATTTTCATCTTTGTTGTAACATCAATAATTCATATTTGTTTGTTATAAATAATTTTTATTTGACTTTGATATAAATTTACTTTGCAAAAATTATTATAAAAAGATGGTTATATAATACCTATACAGTAATATGAAAAATTATTTTTATACATGTTATTATTCATAAAAAATAAAGAATATTTTTAGAAGAATATTTTTGATAAACGTTTTGACCGGGCAAAACTTTCACATTCACTAAGGTTTTTCCACAAGAGAATCGATGATGTTTTGAAAATTTACGCACATACTAATTTTCTTGCAAGTTGCGTAACTATCAGTAACAACTGCATGCCATTTCATTCTTCCATTCATTCATTTATTATTATTATTATTACTACTATGAGAAAAAATTATAAATTTGAATTTTAAATTTTTTAATTTCTTTTATTTAAGTGTCTAATTTTTTTTATAATTAACTATTAACTTTTTAAAAATATATCAATTAAATATATCAAGTTGATGAAAATACACTTAACTAATAAAAATAAAATACATAGTTTTATGTTATAAATCTTATCTCCGTTGTAATATGTTAAGGATATGATATTGACCAATTCTCAAGAAAGAAAAATCAAATATTTAAACTGACTAAACCCTTTTTTTCTTTTTCCTGCAAATGGGTTTTGAACAACACTAGTGGGAATTGACATTTTGTGCGGATATGTATGACATTATGATTTAGGCATCTCCCCAACAACCATCACAATGAATTTTTATAAAATGAATTTTTATTTTTCAAGCATTGTTGGAAAAATTACTCCCAAAAAAAGGAGTTTTGTTGCAAAAACATGAAAATTTCAATATAACTATTGGGACAGGTGGCAGCACCCCAGATGATGAGCAGCAAAGGGAGGATAACAAACACTTTTCATCAGAAAAAAATGCCTTTCTCAACATACATATTGCATATTACTTTTGCCAAAGAAGTTCTGAAAGGGCACATATTAGCAGCAAAAAAGTGTAATATATAAGCACAAAGAATATCACAGAACCACGTTCCCAAAAAAAAAAGCACATTATACGTCCATGCAAACCAGAAGATCTTTTAGGGCAAACCAAGAGAGGAAAAAAATATATATAAACCAAGCACATATTTAAATAATTGCTACTAAAATTGGATATTTTACAAATTATAAGGTGGAATTGTTATAATTCATATGAAGACTAGAGGAGAAGAACTCTTAAATATGTCTGAACCAGAAAGCTCTTCTATTCCCTCTTCTACTCCCTCTGTGATATGTGATTATAAGTATGTACCAACTAAGTCTGTTGCTGTTACTCTATCACCCCCAATCAACCAAACCACTCAAAGAAAAACTGATTACCTGTACGAATTCACCTACCTTCCTGATGACCAAAAGATTGAAGAATCTAAATTTCCCCTATTAAATCCTTATGATGCTTTTTCAAAATCCAAAACAAACTGGAAACAATCTTTCAAAGCTCTTGTAAACCGACCCAGTTCCTCCATAAAAGAATATGTCCAGGCTTCCAGTTTTGACCAACATCACATACCAACCTCCCAGACAGAACAGTTTGTAACTTTAGAAATTCCTCCAGAATTTCTAAGAACTTGGTTCAACCAAGGATATACTCACATCCATTTCGGAGCAATAAGGTTAGGACTCTCTTATCATGGCAGAGCAGGGCAGCCTGTTTTTTCTAGAATAGCTCTTTTGGATTCTAGATATAAACAGTATCAACATGCTGTAATTGGGACTGTAGAAACATCTTTAAATGCTGGCTCAGTGTTCTTCACATTTTTCCCAAATTATAATCTTGCCCTTTCTGATCCTCATGCCATGTCAGCCTTAAAAGTCCAACTTCAAATCCTTAGTGCTGAACAGATTTTCACAGCCAAAGTAGCCACCCTTCACTATCAAATAGTCTACCGTCTCCAGAATCATGCCATCAATTTATAATTACCTTGTGTTCAAAATGATGCTTTGTTCATTAAAGCAGATTCTCATAATACTCCTACTTGTTTCCATACTCCAAAATAACTCTCGAGGAATGATTTGTTAAGATTGTTCCCAAAAAAATGGATTACCAATTATGAGAAGTTACATGAGACGGTGGAGCCAGTTCAAAGTACAGATCCAGTGCATATCAGAAAAGTTGATGGATCAGTTGACACAATCTTCAGAAAGAAACAGGAGATTCCTACAGTTTTTAATACCCAGTTCATGATTACAACCTGGGATCTATAAGAAAACACTCCTGTAGTCTCTTTTGATAGTTCTGGAAGACCAGTCTATGCTTTTAAGCGTAATGGTCATTGTTATTTTAATTATTGTGATTGTGATGAATGTTGTGATGAATCCTATTCTGATGAGGAAGAAGAAAAGAAAAAGAAAAAAAAAGAAATCTCTAGGAAGATATAGCGAGAAAGAATTCAGGAAAATATATGAAGATGGAGATTCAAGCATTTGTACTCTGAGACAACCTTCGGAAAAATATGATTATCTTGTATCATATTCTCCTCCTGCTTGGTACAAGCCTCCAGTCACCCAAAATATTCCTCCTGAACCTTGCAAACCTCAAACACCTCCTTTCCAACCAAAATTCAAGCCAACTCCTCTACCATGTTACAAGCAAGCCTTGAAATGGATAAAAAAGGAAAACTCAGATAAAATCCCAAAATCAAGACCTTTACCCCAAATTTGTATGTTTTAACCTATAGATTTTCCTCCTTTGACCAAAGAACTAAAAAACTAAATAACCACACAACCCTATATCCTGGAGTCACAAATTGTTGATGTAGATGGCAGACTAAGACAAACAATGCTTGCTAAAGCAATAGTTAATTGGCAAACCCAAAATGCATGTGTTCAAAATCAAAAGTTGAAATCCATTGAAGAAAAGATTGATGGAGTTGCTGAACATATTATTCTGGCAAATAAAAAGTTCCAAGCCTTTGAAAAATGGATGGAAGCTCTACATGCAGAATTGCAAAGGCAAATAAACATGAAGCACCAGGAACTTATGCAGATAATCAGTAATAAAGGCACATTGATTAGCATTTAGATAAAGGAGACAGAGATCTTGAACTTGAAAGCTCAAGTGGATCAGCTTGAAAAAGATCTAAAAAGAAAGAAAGAGGAATTATCTTTATAAACACCTTCAAAAGCTTTTTCTCCAGATCCCTTCAGTTTTTTATACAACCCTTATCCAATTCCCAATTCACCATACACTGCCACTTCCACTCAACATTTATTCCCTGCACCAACAGCTCCTTTGAACATTCCTCCAAACTTTCAAGGATTTAGATCCTTATTAAAACCTTCCTCTTAAACACAATCCTCAAAAGAAATAGTAATAAAAAAGGGAAAAACAGTTCAATTCTCTGAAATCGAAGAACCTGAGAAAGCACTCTCTGAATCACCAAAGAAAATTTCCTCACCAATCCCATCCTCAGAAAAATCCAAAGATCCTCAAATGATGATGAATCCTCTCTCCTCTTTATTGGAAAAATGTGCTGAAAACTCAATACACAGCTTTTCAATTGGATCTGTCTCTAAGGAAAGTTCATCTTCTGAATCTTCAGAAAAAGATTCTGATTCAGATTATGAAATACCTTACCAATTGATGGCTGATAATGCTACATCTTCTAGAGGACCTCAGGTTGAAGAAGTTGATGATCTAGAAGAAGAATTTGGAGAAACTAGAACTCCATACCAAACTCTACCTCTAAATCAGCATTCAAATTTCCAAAAAAATGTGGGGAATTATTTTACTTTGGATGATGTTCCTCCTTCACAATATAGGAACAGATTCCTGGAGTTTAGAGCATGGATAATGGGACAGCTGCTTGTTCTAGGAGCAGAGATCAGGGTTGTCATTCAAGCATTTCTTATAAAAATGGTGGGAAAACTAGCAAACTGGTATGCTTCCCTAAATGCATATGCCAGAACTCAGCTAGCTGATGCAATTTCACCAGAAGAATTTCTAGGACTCTTGCATTATGAGTTCCTAGGAAAATGGGATGATGATCTTGAAGTTGCACGGAAGGAGTATTACCAAATGAAATACTGCTCGCTGCAAAGAAAAGATCTAGAAAGACAGTTTTAAAATATGTCTACTAGATTTTATCTGTTAGGAGAAACTGCTAATCCTGATTTAAAACAAGCCTTTTTAGCCTCCATTCCTGAAATCCTTACATCTCGAATGTTTTCCATTCTTCAGCAATTAAATCAAAAGGTTGGAGATGTGCCAATGAGACATTTATATCAGATTATGATTCAAGCTCATACTCAGCTATGTGACCAGAGGAAGATGATCAAGCTATATCTCAACAGCAAGAAAAATCCTTTGGTAAAACTTTCATGTGACAGGCCTGATCTTCAAATCAAATACAAAGATGCTGATGTTTGTGTTTGCCCTCCAAAGAAGAAAAAACACTTCTTCAAACTAAAAAAGGTAGGAAAAAGATCTAAGTTCAAAAAGTGGAAATATTACAAGAAGAAGAAATTTCGTGGTCAGCAGAAAACTGACAGATGTTACATCTGCGGGAAAAAGGGTCATTTTGCAAAGAATTGCCCTTCAAAGACAAAGAAAACTGAGCAGATGATTCAACAAATTCAGTAGATTACAAAAGTAGACCTAAATGATGCTGATCTTGAATCTCTCTTCTCAGAGGAAGAAGAAGCTTCTCTAGATTGTGTTTTTACTGTGGCCCAAGAAACAGATTCAGAAAATTCTAGCTCTGAAGCAGAATCTTGGAACGATCAATTCTTAATTGGTGGTGAAAACAGGGACATGATAGCCCTAACTCATGAAAAATATCCTATACCCTTGTTTCTTGTTCAAATTTATCTAACCAATTATTCCAAACCCATTAAACTTATAGCCTTAATTGATACTAGAGCCAAAACTACCATTCTCAACCTAAAAGCCTTGCCTAAAGGACACTAGAAAAATCATTTTGAGTATTTCTCCATGGCTAATGGAGAGTTACTTGAAACAGGGCTTAAAACTAAGACCCCTATAAAAATTCAATTCTTTCCCAATTGCTACACCTGGACATATGTTCTTGGATCCTCTTTACTTGGGAAAGATATTGTCATTGGCTTTGATGTCTATTGGAAAATGAAGGATTTGAGAATTCTTCCCAACGGACTCAAATTCAAGAAATACTTTCAACCATACACCAGTATTCCTTCTATCCTTTTTAGCTAAACCATCTCCCAGCCAGACCTCCAAGTGATTCATGAGTTTTTACTAAAAGAATGCAGTGCTCAGTCTTACACAGAATTTTTGCAAAAATGTTCATCACCACTATGGAAAAATGAGAAATGCTTTGTCTCCTTGCCTTTCAAACAAAATGAAGATGTCAATCCAACAAAGGCCACTCATCCAGGAATGACTCCTTCTGATCTTAAACTGGCAGTTGAAGAATGTAACCAATTGGAAGCCTAACACTTAATTATTCCCACAAAGTCAGAGTGGGCATGCCAAGCCTTTTATGTAAATAAGAGGTCAGAATAAGTCCGTGGAAAGAAAAGATTGGTGATTGATTATCAGCCTTTAAATTTCTTCCTCAGAGATGATAAGTTCCCATTGCCAAAAATTTCCTCATTGTTTAAATTTTTGGCGGGAGCAAAAATCTTTTCAAAATTTGATTTAAAGGCTGGATTCTGGCAGCTTGGAATAAAGGAAGAAGACAGATACAAAATGGGCTTTTGCATTCTAAATAAGCATTATCAATGGAACGTTCTGCCTTTTGGACTCAAAGTAGCTCCATCTCTGTTCCAACGGGCTATGACCAAGATCTTTGAGCCCATCCTCTCCAGCACCCTTGTTTATATTGACGATATTCTTCTTTTCTCTGCAGGTATTGAAGATCATGAAAAATTACTTCAGCAATTTACTAATCTTGTGCAACAGTATAGTATCATGCTTTCACCCACCAAGATGATCATTGGCCAAACAGAGATAGATTTTCTTGGAATGAGATTCAAAGAAGGAAAATATCTTCCAGGACCTCATGTTGCAATAGAACTGGATAGGTTCCCAAAAGAAAATCTCTCAGTAAAATAAGTCAGACAAGTTCTTAGCATTATCAACTATCTCAGAGATTTCATTCCTCATTTGACAAAGAAGACAGCCCCTCTCAGAGTTCTTCTAAAGAAAAATCCTCCATCCTGGTCTTCAGAACAAATAAAAGCTCTTGAACAACTCAAAACTTGCACGAAGAATCTTCCTGACCTTCAAATTCCCTCCACAGGAAAGCGGATTCTTCAGACAAATGCAAGTGATCAATTCTGGGGAGCAATTCTTTTGGAAGAAGATGATAACAAAAAGAGACAAATTTGTGCTCATGCCAGTGGAAAATTTATAGAGGGAGAATACCATTATCATTCAACCTTTAAAGAAGTTTTGGTAGTCAAGTATGGCATAAAGAAATTCAAATTTCATCTGATTGGTCATCATTTCAAAGTTGTAATGGACTGTTCATCATTTCAAAAAATGATGGAATTCAAAGGAAAAACTTTGCCACATCCTCAGCTTCTCAGGATGAAAGAATGGTTCAGCAAATACGACTTTGAAGTATAACATATCAAAGGAGAAGACAATCTGTTACCAGATCTTTTGAGCAGACCATCTGTTTCATGTGATAAACCCTTTCAACTTAAAATCCTTCCCATGATCCATATGTATCAAACTATCAATGCCAACTTTCTTGAAAAGGGTATTCCTCTGTCCTTACCACCGCACATTTCCATAGCCTCTCTTAGCCAAAAAGCGCGAACCTAAATCTTTGAGCTCCAAACCAGATTAATTAGAAATTATGGCCCAGAACTCTTTTTCAAATTAGGCTTTCACCCTGATTATCCTTTCACCTGTATTTTCAGTTTCCTAAACCAAAGCCTTGAAAACCAATTTTATTGGCCTCCTGAATTATTAATCCTGTTTTGGTATCTTTGTCACTTATACTGGATCTTATTTGATCTTCAGCCATTAAAGTTAGCAAGATATATAAGTCTGCTTGAAAAAAAAATGAAAGTTTGAATCCACACTAGTTCACATTTCTCAAATGGTTCCAAAGCTTGCCAAAATGGAAATCCTATTTGACCAATGAAGCCTATGCTCAACAGGTGGCACCTCCTCTCAACTGCCATACTATAATCATCTTCAGAAGGACTTTTCTCAAGACTAAAAATGTTTTCACTAATGTACCATGTTTCAATACCTATGGAACCTATAGGTATTCAATGGTGCATTATTTTACCACAGATACCACAGATCCTTCACCTTGGAGAAAATTCCAAAGACACATGTTCGAGAAAAATGGTATCATTCCAAAAGAGATATGGCCAAAGATATCTGATGATGCTCCATGGGAAAATTTTCCCTCTGATTACGGAAAGCAATTATTGGCAAACAAAAGATAATGGGAAATGACACAAAGCACTATGTCCATTTCTCCTCACATACAAGTCAAAGATCCTTATCAAGCCAGCTCATCAACAGGACAACCTTATCAAGCCAGCTCATCAACAGGACAACTTAATCAACACAGCTCTTCCACTGAAGGCCTTTCACATGCAGAACAGATTTGGCTGAACTCCTTTAAAGAAGATCCACGTATGCCACTA
The DNA here is from genome assembly GCA_947683625.1 of Mallotus nudiflorus. NCBI lineage: Eukaryota > Viridiplantae > Streptophyta > Magnoliopsida > Malpighiales > Euphorbiaceae > Mallotus > Mallotus nudiflorus. The sequence goes on along the minus strand of CANTUR010000873.1, from coordinate 17,311 downwards.
GCAGGACATTCACAGGATCCTGATGAAGATAGTTATCTTTATCAAAGTGAAAGCAGTACTGAAGATAATAATTTGTCTCCTAGTCATGAGCCAATTTTTCACAAATGGCTATAGCTTTTAGTTGTGGATATCTTTCCATGTCTGTTTGTTTAGTGGTTTCCAGTCTGTTTTTCTGCTATTGTGTTTTGTTTGTTTCCTTGCTCCTTTTCTTTATAAGGAGCCTTCTGTCTTCATTTTAAGGCAGAACCCCTCTTGTAAAAAAAACCCTTTCAGAAGCTAAATAAAGCAATGGCCTTCTAAAAATATTCTCTCTTCTTTGATAGTTAGATTATGAGTTAAAATTGTTCCACCTATCTAAATTAAGGAGTATGCTCTGTACTTGCCTCCATGAAGGATCTGGTACATCAGAAACTTAATTAATAAAATGATCCAGTTAACCAACTTGATTAAGGTTATAATTTATAGGTTATATAAATTATAAAAAGGAGACAGGTTGTCTGGCTGGAAATTGGTTGTGTGTCCTATAAGTACAGCTTTGGCTAGTCCATGATATAATTTGTAATTGCAACAAGTGACAGGTTTGACTTTTTTAAATCAATGACCCCATGAATTATACTCATAATTAAATTGAGATATTTGAAAGTTAATTATTGAAGTACCACAATTATAAAAATAAAAGTTAAAAAAATCATAGTTAGTATATCTTATTATTTTCTAATCCTATTAAATTAAGAATTCTAGCTAAACGTTCTTTCAAAAAGGAATATATATATATATATATGAAATAAAAAATTTGACAAGTGTTTACCTTTATATTTGAGTATTCACTTCAAAAGTTAATGTATCAAACTATTAAAAATCCTAATTTTTTATTAAAAATAAAATATTTTAAATAGTTATTTAGTATTATTTTTTAACTAAAACACTATTATACATATTTTAATACTATTTAAATTCTAAAATTATTTATATATTATGCATTTTTCTACCTTAAATCACTCAAAATATTTTTTTTAAACCATTAAAAACATTACAGTAATTATTTAATATTATTTTTAACTAAAACACTATTATGAAATACTTCAATTCTAATCTAATAATTCTAAAAAAAAAATCTTATTATAACAAAAAAATTATTGCAAAAAAAAATTAAAAAAAATAAAATTAATGTAATTTATTTATTTTGTTATTATTCAATTCAAATTATTTATATAATCATTTTATTATAACTGTTGTCTTTCAATTTGTATATTTAAATTTGATTCAAACCATATGTATAATCAGGTTAGTTGGAGATTTTATTCGCATAACATATCTGATTTAGCTTTATCTATCTAAATGGATATAATCAAGTTCATCTAATGTGAATTCATCATCTCTTCTCAATTCTCTTCTTCTCTTGCTATCATATTCTTTCATAATACAACCAGCACCAGTATAGATAAAAAAATTTCTTCTAATTTAGTTAATGATGAAAAATTTTAGTATAAATACATATTAAGGTAAATTCAAATAAAAATATGTATATAACATATATACAATGTCATATTTACTCTTTGTAAATTGCTAAATTTATAATGATATATTGATATAAAAAATTAAATTACATTTGTCATTTTTTACAATTTGAACCCAACTTTTAAAGAATTATATATATATCAACAGACCTTTCGAGAATATATCTAAATTGAGAAATGGTTCTATATAAATACAATAAAAATCACAATAAATTGATAATTATGGGACCCAAAAATAATTAGCCAGTAAATTAATGAGTTATCAATCTATACAAAAATTAATTACATATTACATGTATAATATATAAAAAATTTTAAAAAAATTATTATGTACTTGCTAAATAAAATTTGGAAATATATTTATTGTTTATAATAAGAAGATGAAGGAGAAGAAAATATATTTATTGAGCTCTTGATTAGACTAAAAATTTTTTGGTTTAAATGATTTTATTTATACATTTAGATGTCAACATTTTTTGTCATTTAAACTAATTATAGAGACCGTCTAAATAATTGATAAGAATATATTATTTACTATTTTAGTAATTAAATGAATTTTTAACTACTTTTAATATATATTTTAGCTATTTAAGCTATTTGAACGTATAAAAGTGAATTTTTATTGTTTTATATTGAATTATTGAAAATTTTGATTTTTATTAATATTATATTATTATTTGAGATTTTATTTAATTATTGTGTAAATAATTGTATTTAGTGATTTAATGTTCAAATATATTATATATTGGTAGAAGTGCGTTTTTCTTATAAGATCGGCTCTACTTATTAGTAGAGAGATGTTCATTTTACAAAGAAAATTCTACCGAATTTTTGATAAAATTTTCATAAAATATAATATTGGATCGATTCTAAATTTTTGTATTTATATAAATTTTGTATTCGTATATTGAATCTCCTTTAAAATTTTTAAAAGTATAAATTAAAAATTTTATATTAATTTATTATTATTATTATTATTATTATTATTTATTTTTTAATTACATCGTGATCGGTCAACATTGCAAATCAACTTGCTAAAATTCATAGTTTACTATTTTGTCTTCAGTGATGATGAGATCATGAGTTCCCTACAAAGACGTAGGCATGAGTTTTGATGTGGCACGGTGACCATGCCAGAGCAGAGAAAAAAAAAAAAATACCAAGCACCAACAACCAGCATCAAGCCAGTCACCAATTTTTACTTCTGCAAACACATGACCTAATAGTAGAAGCAAAGATAGATGACTAACTTGAGGAAGCAAAAACCAAAAAGCACTAAGAAACTATTAAGGCTAAGCTGGATTTTTTGGCATTGTTCCTAGTATTAGCCACCCACACCCTTGTCTCAGTAATAATTATGCGAGTTCATGGAGTGATAAGGAATTCCACAAATGAAGAAGTGATAAGGATGATTGTACTCACACAATTATTAAAGGAAATATGGTGGGCGATAAGAAAATTCAAAGTGCAATAAATTCCTACAATTATTGGTAATTCAACAGGTGGAAGGAAACTCCAAGTAATTCATAGCTTTGACTAATTGCTAGCTTTGTTCTTTTTGTAGAGATTTTCAAATCTCTTCTTGACTCACGTAATCAACTGTCTTGGCCTCTATATATTTTAGCTTTTTAGGTAGTTCTCAGTGGGCCAGCTCTTGTAATCAAAATTCAACAGCAATCAAACTTCTTTTTTTTTTTTTTTTTTTTTTTGTTGTCTCTATTGAACTTTTCTTCTGCTAGGAGAGGCATCCTTGGGCTTGTGCAGAGACTGAGAGGATCAATGCAATAACTGTTAATTATTGGCAGTTATTTTAATTTTTTTCTGAAAATTCTATAAATTTTTAATAATTTATTTATCATGTAAATAAACATTCAAATTATAAATTAAAAATATAAAAAGAGTAAAAGAATTTACAGAGAGATAATTTTCTACACATAAGTATTATAAATATTTATAGTAATTTTATTCATAGAATTTTTTTTACTTACAATCTCTACAATATAAACATATATATAGATGACTATGTAAAAATATCTAAGTTTCTATAAAATTCTACACTAATTAATTTTGACACATGACTTGGCTATTTATCTAAATTTGTACACCTAAATTAGACTTTTTTTACTATTATTTTTTAGGTCTAACACTTGACACTATATTTGTCTAATTTTAATATTCTCTAATATCTCTTTTTTTTAGTTTTTTTAAATTTTATTTTTCTTATTTGGACATTCATTTGCAAAATATCCTTTTTATCTATAAATATAATATTTACATTCTGACTTACTTATTCTTCTATTATATTTCCTTTTATATTCTTTTCTTATTATAATATGATTTTCTATATTTTTTAAAATATTTTTTCCATTTCTTTTTATATTTATGTTTTTTACGTTTATAGGGTTCACATCCATAATTAGGTGTTAATAAAAATTTTCTATAGTTTAAATTTTGCTTATTTTTTGTTTGTTTATACATTAATCTATATTCGTTTAATGACATACATTTTATTTCTAAATTCCCCATAGTGCTGGCAATTTATGAAATAATAAATTTAAATATACTTTATCAGTTGAGTCTATGTTAGCTTTTATATAATACTCTTCAAATTTATATGCATATTCTTTAAAATAATTTATATCGCATATTTGTAATTTAGCTAAATATTCTCTATAAATATTTTCTGAAATTATTACTTTCTTATATGTAAAATGTTTTAATAATAACTTTTCATATTCTCTTACTAATTATATATTTGTGGTTGCATTTTCTATTCCTATTTTTTCATTTTGTGGTAATTAATTGGCTAAGATTTCTAATAATGTCTGTTGTAATAATAGGTTTGTTTTTGGAACTTCTAAATCCCTTCCAATTATTATAGTTGAATTCATTCTTGCCCAATTTTTTTATTTCCTTTGTCATATTTTCACATATTCTTTCTAGCCAGTATACTTCTCCTTTAAAATTTTCATTTTCTATTATTCTTTTCTTAGATTTATTTGAAGATTCAGCATATTCTCCTATTGTTGGATATTTTATTAGTGCTGTGGGATCTGATGCTACACCGCTGCTCAATACTTTAGGGGATCGACTTTGGTACATAAGTTGATTCCTAACTTTTGAATGATGTGGGTTGAAATTTTGTTTCATTCATTAAAATTTCTTTCTCTGTATCTAAATTATCTTCTGTATCTAAATTTTTTTCTGATAAAGATTCATTTATGTCTATTGTATTTATTTGTTCTTCTATAGCATTTATTTCTAACTCATTAATTAAATTTAGTATTTCTTCAGAATTAGTTTCTGTACTAAAAATTTCAATTTTATTCCATTCTTCATCATTATATTCAATTTCAGTATATTTTTCACTTTTTGGATTAATTATTTGTAATATTTTAGGATTTCCTGTTACTATGTTTTTAATTTTTATAATTTCCTCCCTAAGTTCTTCTATTTGTTCTTTAATATTATTATAATATAAATAATTTATATGAAAATTAGTATTATTTTGTCTTACTAATAATTGTTGTGTTTTTTACAATTCTATAGGGATTGCTACTCCTGCAGATTCTCCATCATAAGTTCTAGCATTTTCTAATGTTGTTTTATAAACCGAAGATTTTTCTAAAGTCATTAATTAATTTGTTTATAAATTTCTTCATATCTAAAAGTCATTTTTCTATTAAAATTTAGTCTATTTTTTATAATTTTATACATATCATGATTATTATTATTCTCCCAAATCTATTTTATATTTTCTCTATACATGTCTGCATGTTTATTTGCTAAGGATAAAAATTTTTCTTTAGTGTATAACTTTTTTACTAAGATGTCAAATTTTTGTGTTAAATTTTCCATTATCTTTTTGTTCTAGCAAATTTATTAAGTCTAATATATTTTTGTATATTTTTCCAATGTTCTTTGTTGACATATTCATAACTAGGGTGAGTACTATCATGATTAATAAGCCAAATTTTACTTTCTTTACTTATTCTAACATATATTTTTGCTAATTTTAAATATTCTTTTGAATTAAATAAATATTCCTCTATACTTTGATTATTCATTTTATGGGTCTAAATTTTCTTCACTGATAATAGTGTTTATAGTATCTCTAAAAATTATTAATACCATTATTTTATTATTATATTCCACTATATTTAAAATTTTTGGTATATTTTAACTTTCTAAAAACTCTTGAGTTTCCCTTTCTGCATCTATAATTTTATCTACTTCATCTCTTAGTGATATCATGACTGATAATCTACTCCAATCTAATATATTATCTAAAATTTTGTCTATTGTAGAGCTCATGATAATCCAATAGTTATAATTTCTTTTACTAATAATTCTATCTTATATTGTTGATTTAATATTCTTTCAAGAGTTTTAGAAATTTTTTCTAGATTTTTTTTATTTTCTTGTAATCCTAATAATTTATTATACAAACAATTTCCCAAATTTGTTATCATGTCAATTATTAAATTTTTCTACAGCATTACCTTCTATACTATGATTATTATGTAATTCTTTATAGTTATAAAATATTGTATTACTATTAAAATCTTGACTTATTTGTTCATTATTACTACTAATTCCTATTAACAAGTATTCAAATTTTCTTTTCATTTATTCTAGAGTCTCTGCAAATTCTCTTCTCAACCTATAGGCTCTGATACTATTTTAAAGATGCATGTATGGAAGATAGACAAACTGTCAAAATGATAGATAAATTATCAAAAATTCACAGCATAAATTAGAAATTTTCAGAACAAAATTAAAATAACTGTGAATAATTAATGCATATAAACATTCAAACCATGAATAAAAAATATAAAAAGAGTAAGAGAATTTACAGAAAGATAGTTTCCTACGCACAAATATTATAAAGACTTGTAGTAATTTTATTCATAGAATTTTTTTCTTGCTTACAATCTCTACAATACAAACATATATAGATGGCTATGTAAAAATATCTAAGTTTTTACAAAATTCTACACTAATTAATTTTGACACATGGCTTAGCTATTAATCTAAATTTCTACACCTAAATTAGATATTTTTTACTATTATTTTTTAGGTCTAACACTTGGCACTATATTTATCTAATTTTAATATTCTCTAATATCTTGTTATTATTATTATTATTATAAAGACTTGCACCCATGGTAGTGCAAATAGACTTTCCCTGATCACCAGAATTGGAATCTAAAAGTGATTCCATAATGAACATAGCAGACTCGAATTTTTTTGCTACAGGTACACCAGCAGCTGGTCCTGACTTTGATGGGCTAGCAGAAGAAGAGAGGCTCTGGCTTGGACCTTCATCAGGTTTACAGTGTTTTGCTTTGGGCTGAGATACAGCCGAGTTGAGTTGGGCTTCGTCATCTTTTTGGACCAAAATCTCCTTTCTCTGGGAATTTGGCCCCACCATGTTTTCCAAAGCTAATCCGGATGGAACGTCACTTCTGCCATCATTCAGACTCTGCAGCCGCCTGCTAGAAGAAGCGTGCCGGCTAGAGAAAGTTTGTTGACTGGGTAAAGTAATCAGACCATCATTAGCAACTCTTTGCGTATTAGGAATGTATTCGAGCCGAATGGGACCGAATTTTGATTAATTCATATTTAATTTATTTGTAAACAAGTTAAATTTATTATTTTTTTTTATGATGTTTATGAGTTACTTACAAACTTAAATGAATTTAAGAAAATTTTAAAAAATATAAATTATAAATTAAAATTATACATTTAAAAATTAAAAATAAATTATTTTTTTCATTAATAATTTTAATTTTATTCAATAATATATTTTAAAATATTTCTTATAATATAAATTTATATATTATATATTTAAAATTAAATTATTAAATATTAAAATTATAAATTCACTCATAAACTTTTCTTCAAATTTATTCTTAAGTTTTATAAATTAAGTTATGTATAGTTTAAATTCGATTTATTTATTAAATAAATTTTAATATATAAATTCTAATGAATTTTTATCAAATCAAATATGCGATTCATTACATTCGTTTATACTCTTGTTGCTCATTACCCTTCATCAGTGCATTGTTGTTTTGACTCGCTGGAGGAGACAATTGACGAGTACACGCTGTGATAGGATAAGCTGAAACAGAATCCAGAGATAACTTCTCTATGCAGGTGGACCGCAGTACAGTTGCGGAACCGTCTTCCATTGACATAGGAGGATGAAACACCGCGTTTTTTAGAGGCTCGGCATGGAGCCAAAGGCCATTGGCGTTGTTACTATACACCTGCTGAGTTACCTCCTCTTGTGTAATAAAAGTGAGACAATTCTTTGTTATGTGATTAAAGAAACCACAAAGTTGACAAAACCTGGGCAATCTTTCATATTAGATAGCAATCCATTTGATTTCCCTTCAAGCTTGTGCATAAAACCCTTCAGTAGAGGTTTGTTTTAATGTCACACAGTGTTCAGAATACACGCGCTTATCTTTTGCAGTTTATGAGTCAAATAGATATAAAATAAAAGTTCATATGTATGGCAGGATAAAATAAAAAGTGAGGAATGAAATAGGTTAAAAGGTAAAGTACATGGGTGAAAGTAGGCATTCCGCCAAAAGGAACTGATGAAATAAACTGTGAAAGGACTGATAAGGTACATTATTTGCACAAAGAAATCAATACATTTTACAACCAGAACACTTGTGTGACTCAAAAGAAGGATCCACTATGATTCAAACACAAAGAAAACAGAAAAAAGATTAAAGCTCAAAGGTGAGAAATAACAAACATATTATTAATTGACACACAAAATGCTGCAATAAGGTCTGCATTTCCAAGCTTCATGGCTCGGTGGCATCATCCTTGTACGGCATCTGTGGTAAAAGAATACAAATTAAATACATATCTCAGTTTACTTTCTTTAATTACAAGTACAAAAAAAATTTCGTAGGATGGAGATCAGATGAATTGTTATTTTTAAGCATTTACCTGCGATTGAAGTGAAACTACTTCCAAGTTCTGTCTCCAGACCATATCCAGACCTAAGAAATTTAATCCTGACAGAACAGAGCTGAACAATAGCATCACAAATATTCATGCGCTCTTGTGGTGATTCAACAGAACAATTAATTCCAATTTCAAATATCGAAATCATGCACTCAATGAGCTTGTTGTGGTTTCTCCTGTTCTTCAAACTGTGGCATTGATTTGATTCCATTTGCATTTCAAGAAGCTTGCAATCTATAATCTTTGTCATTGCTTGTTTAGACAAACCTTTCTTGACAAAATTGTGAAGGGTTAGACCCTCTTTGAACATGTCATCAGTTGGCTTTCTTCCTGTAAACATCTCCAATACTAAAATCCCGAAGCTAAATATGTCACCAGATGTTGATACATCGCTTCCCAGGCCATACTCTGAAACAAGGTAAGAAGAAAAATAAATGATAAACCTATTAGTTTGGTTAGCAACAAGAAGAATTACCTGGAGGACAGTAGCCAATAGTTCCTCTAGCTCCAATAGAACTAGATTGATTTGCAGCAGAACCGAGGTTCCCATCAGACAGGAACTTGAACAACCCAAAATCACTCACATGTGCAGTCATTTCTTTGTCAAGAAGAACATTGCTGGGTTTGAGGTCACAGTGAACAACTGGTGTTCCAGAATGAAAGTGAAGATACTCTAGTGCACAAGCAACATCAACGGAAATAGTCAGTCTTTGGAGAACGCTTAAAAACCTAGGCACTTCATCCGATCGAAGAGTACTTGGATGCAACCAATCATCTAAGCTCCCATTATCCATGAACTCATAGACCAATGCTTTTGTCACGACCCAAAACAGAGGCCATGACCGGCGTTAGGAAACGGGAATTCTTTCAAATCCGAAACCTGTAGCAAGCCTAAAAATAAAATAAACATGCACTAATAATAATAATAATAATATCACAGTTAAATAAAATACAGTGCAGTGGAAATAAAAATCATAAGTATCACAATAACATTTCCATCAACTGGATTTAAATTAAATACTCATCTCATATATATAAAAACTCTTAATACAAATCCAGTTCAAATATAATACAACATCTCTTTAAATATTTAATGACTACTGCAGTGTCTAGATAAAATAAACCCAAGACTTATATAAGCAGTTTACATAAAGAAGTCGGGGCGAAAGAAATCCGGCGTACAGGCCTGCTACTGAGGTCTGAGAAAGAAGACTCTCCTGAAAAAAATTTGTCAACGGAGGGGAGTCAAACCTCACTGAGTGAATTACTATAATATATATACATGCATACTAAATGACAATGCATACAGTCAACAGTATATATCTAATATGTATATATACAGACAAATACACATAGATGCTATAAAATCGTTTTATATATATTTTACTGAAAATCATCGTTTATGAAGGATCAAATAGAACCCTATAATATCGCAACCTCGAGAACAGTGTTAGACAACACTCTAGCCATACAGGCTCACTTATTCCAATTATATTCACTTATTCCACTTAGACAGTAGACTGGCCCCGAGACACTAAGTCAACCGAGCTCCAGCAGTCTGACTATCAGTGTGATTGGCCCCGAGACACTAGGTCAACCGAGCTCCAGCAATCACACCTCCAAACCATATCTCACACATCAAATAATCATAACCAATCAATATCCACAAATGGTTAGTAATATAGCCTAAATGCTATAAGCGCACCGGTACGTACTCGGTCCTAGTGCTGCCCACTAGGTAGCACGTTCTATCGATATCCTTCATTAAAATATGAAACATTCATTCATAAATAAATGATGCATGAATTTAAATAAAATAACAACATAAACCATATATATACTAGAAATATACCAAAAATAAATCAGGTATATTTCGAGTATATATACGTCAAATAAATCCAATTAAATTACAAATTAAGCTAGAAATATATTTAAAAACATTTTAAATATGATTTATTAACAAAACATGCATAAAATTCAAAATATACAGGAAATAAACCAAAATAAACTAAAAATAAATTTAGGTAATAATTGAATTATTCATGCATAAACAATCGAAATAAAATATATTTTTCTAAATCATGCACCCTAAACATATATATATAATATAGTAACTCACACTTAGTGCGCTCCACGAGATGGGTCCGACGGACCTAATCCACTAGGCCTCGGTCTCGGCGCAACTAAACAAACAATAATGACAGAAATCAGAATAAACCTAACAGAAAATCCTAGAACTCGATCTAGAATATTAAACACAGAATCGACATTAGGGTTCAACCGGACATCACGTTTTACAAGAATTCTATCAAAAATTCTGCAGAACCTCCCCTGTAAAACAGACATCTCTCTACTCAAAGAGTAGAGCCGACCCAACAAAGAAACACACTTCGAAAAATAAGCACAATAACTCATCCACAACCCCTCGGTCAGACTCCAAACTACAGTCTACCGACCGGGGTTCACAATCACAGAACAAATTTTAGAATTACCAAAAATGCCCTTATAACATAGAAATTCATTTTATAGGTAAAAATTACATAATCAACCTTTAAACACAGTAAAAACCGATGAAAACTCATTTTATTAGTAAAATCGTATATTATATATATAATTAAAAATAATTCATGAAAAATAGTTTTAATTAGTTAAAAATACTAAATAATTTGTAGAAATCATTTTTATACCTTAAATAACTATTAAAACCAATTAAATTACATTTTTAGCCAATTTTGTGTAAAATTACCAAAATACCCATATATATATAAATATATATGTAAAATTACCAAAATACCCATTTTAAGTGAAACAAAGCTTGGAATCACACTCACCGGAGCACAAAGAGAAGAAAGAGACTAGCGGTGTCAAAAATGATGGCCGAAAACATCGTGAACGACGATGAAGAAGAATTCGGCTTCTTCGGCCAAAATCAACCTCCAGACACCGGAAACGACTGCAACAGGCAGCGAGGAAGGCTGAGGAAGCTGGTGGCACACTAGACGGCACACCAACGGTAAGAAATTGGTGTGATAGGCGGCGGAACGATGATGGAGGCAATCGGGGAAGAAGGAGATGCTCGGGGGCAATTCGGTAATTTTTCAAAAATTTGATTTTTTGACATATTATATGTATATATATATACTTTATACTATATAATAAAATAATATTAAATTACACACATTAAATATACACCACACACATATAATTTAATATTTTAAAATTTAATAATAAATAAAAATAATTAAATAATAATAAAACTAATAAATAAATAATAAAATATTAGGATAATATTGATTAAACCCTAATTAGATAAATAAGTACACATATATACGGTGTTTAGTATTTTAAAAATATGTATGAGCTCATGCAAGTCTGTAAATCTATTTAAAATAATTAATAGTAAATTATTTACATGAAAATTTTCCCGAAATTGCAAGTCCCGGAAAAATTTTACGTAAAGTACTCAAAATAATAATAAACAATTAAAATTCAATTTAATTAAATAAAAGCTCATGAAATATCAATATTATATAATAGAATTATTAACACTGCATATCCCGATGCAGTATTAAAATATTTAAAAACACGGGATATTACAGTCTTCCCCCCTTACAAGAATTCGTCCCCGAATTCCAGAAAACAGGATCAAGAAGGAAAGAGATACGGGTAAGAAGCTCGCATCTCAGCTTTAGTCTCCCACGTATGCTCCTCAACTCTATCGCTACACCACAGAACCTTGACCATCGGAATCTGCTTCGAACGCAACTGTCTAACTTGATAATCAACGATCGCCACAGGTTCTTCCATAAACGTCAAATCTTCACTCACTTCTACACTGTCAGGCTGCAACACGTGTGAAGGGTCTGAGATATACTTCCTCAACATAGAGATATGAAATACTGGATACACTTGCGGCATACTCGGAGGCAAATCCAACCGATATGCAATAGTGCCAACTCTCTCCAGAATCTCAAACGGTCCGATATATCTCGTTGCTAACTTACTCTTCTTACCAAATCTCATCACACCCTTCATCGGAGATACCTTCAGAAAAATAAAATCTTCGACCTGAAACTCCACATCTCTGCGCCTAGGATCCGCATAACTCTTTTGCCTGCTAACTGCGATCTCTAATCTGCGCTTAATCACGGCGACTTTCTCTGCAGCATCCTGAACCATCTCAGGTCCAGTCAAAGTTCTCTCACCAATCTCATCCCAACTCAAAGGGGATCTACACTTCCTTCCATACAACGCCTCATATGGTGCCATGCCAATACTGCTATGGTAGCTGTTATTATATGCAAACTCAATGAGTGGCAAATGATCATCCCAGCTACCTCCCAAATCCAGGACACACATCCTCAACATATCTTCTAGTGTCTGGATCGTCCTCTCAGACTGACCATCTGTCTGAGGATGAAAAGCAGTACTGAAGTCCAACCTAGTGCCCATCACTTCCTCCAATTTCTGCCAAAAATGAGAAGTAAACATCGAACCTCTATCTGATACAATGGACATAGGTACTCCATGAAGGCATATGATATGCTTCACATACAGCTTCGCCAATCTAGCTACAGAATAAGTGGCTTTCACAGGCAAGAAATGTGCAGACTTCGTCAACCTGTCTACGATCACCCAGATGGAATCGTATCCATCCTTAGAATGAGGTAAACCTACTACAAAATCCATAGCTATCCTTTCCCACTTCCACTCAGGAATAGGAAGAGGCTGAAGCTTCCCAGAAGGCTTCTGATGCTCAGCTTTCACTTGCTAACACGTCAAACACTTAGCAACATAATCAGCGACATCCTTCTTCAATCCATCCCACCAGTACAAGTCTCTGATACCTGTGGTACAGCTTAGTGACACCTGGATGTACACTATAACCTATAGAATGTGCTTCCTCTAGTATCTCTTCTCTCAAATCATCCACATCAGGAACACACAATCTACCACTGATCCACAACACACCATCATCATCGATGAAGACTACCACAAACTGATTCACATACGGTCTGAATACCCTATTCATCAGGTCCATAAAAGCTTTCGGTGCATTAGTCAAACCAAAAGACATCACCAGAAACTCATAATGGCCATATCGAGTACGGAATGTTGTTTTAGGAACATCGACTTCACTAATATGTAGCTGATGATAACCCGACCTCAAGTCGACCTTAGAAAAGAACTATGCACCCTGTAGCTGATCAAACAAGTCATCTATCCTCGGGAGAGGATACTTGTTCTTCACTGTCACCTTATTCAGCTCTCTGTAGTCAATGCACAGTCTCAGGGTACCATCCTTCTTCTTCACAAACAGTACTGGTGCACCCCAAGGAGAAACACTGGGTTTGATGAAACCCTTATCCAATAACTCTTGCAACTGCTCTTTCAACTCTTTCAACTCTGCAGGAGCCATTTTGTAGGGTGGCATAGATATAGGAGTAGTACCTGGAACCACATCTAAACAGAACTCAATCTCTCTGTGAGGTGGTAAACCTGGCAACTCCTCGGGAAAAACATCAGGAAACTCACAAGCAACAGGAACATCTGTGAGTGATAACTTCTCCACTGAAGTATCCCTGACTAATGCCAAAAACCCCTGATAACCTTTCTTCAACAACTTCCTAACCGTAATAGCAGAAATGAGATTCTGAGGTGCTGAACTCCTATCACCCACAAACTTAAAATCTTCTTCACCAGGAATTCTGAAAGTCACCTCTTTCCTGCAATCTACCATGGCATAGTATTGAGATAACCAATCCATTCCCAGAATAACATCAAACTCCATCACATCCAACAGAATCAAATCAGCGGATAATTCTCTATCTCCCACGAGAACTGGATAACCAGAAAGAACAATATCGGTGTCCAAGGAATCACTTAGAGGAGTGGCAACAGACAAAGGAAAAGCCATCCTCGAAGCTTGCTAATAAGATTTAGAAGCAAAAACGGGAGAAACAAACGAATGCGTGGCACCCGGATCAAACAAAACCCAAGCATCCAGGTAACAAACAGAAACAATACCTACCACGACTGCATTAGATGCCTGAGCATCCTGCTGAGTGAGATGGAAGACTCTGGCCTGTCCTCGTCCTCCCTGTTGACTGGTAGAAGCCTGGCCAACACCTCTGGCACCTCCTCTAGTACCTCTACCACGACTCTGCTGTGGAACAAGCTGAGTGGAACTCTGATGCTAAGCTGGTGGTAACTGAAATGGCACGGGTGCAGCACTAGCAATCGACTGCTGTGGGAATCGTGGAATCTGCGGCTACTGATACCCGGAGTAAGGACACAATCTGGCAAAATGTCCTGTCTGCCCGTATCTGAAGCATGTCAGTGGTGTCAGATAACATGGTCCCTGATGGACTCTACCGCAAGTCTGACAAACATTGGCAGCTGATCCAGAACTACGACCACTGCTGCTACTCGAAACACCTGACCCAAATCTGAATGATCTATGCTGACCTCCATGGCCATGTCTACTGCTTCGATGCACTCGCTGCTGCTGTCTCTGACTCTGCTGAGTCGGACCTCACTGTTGACTACTCGAGCCAACATGAAAACTCGAATACGGAGTAGCCTGCAATCCACTCGACTGAACTCCCAGCTGGTAATAATCAGGCATCGCTCCTTGCCTAACTAGCCTCGGCTCAATCTCCTTGGCTAACTCAATCACAGACTCCAGAGTAAGGCCTGCTGTAGGCATACTAGCAAATGCTGAACCCAATCCGGTGACATATGTAGTGACTACGAAATACTGATCTCGCATCAGATCCTCTGCATATCTACCCAGTCGAAGAAACTCTTGGGTATACTCCTCTACTGATCGATCTCCATAAGAAATACTGGTCAACCGAAGACGATAGCTCATACGGAGAGGCTCTGAACAAAATCTTCTCATAAACCGCTCTCGGAACTGAGCCCAGGTCATCGTCATCATATAGGGCTGCATCATCTGAATAAACCAATCTAAGGCTGGTCCCTCAATAGATAACTCGACGATCATGATCCGCTGGTACTCGGTATGAGCAGTCCGAGTCCGAGTCTCGATCGCATGCAGAAAGTCTAACGGATCGGAAGTCCCATCAAACGCAATCCTGCCAACTCGGGCATAGAACAAAGCTGCCTCAGGGTCAGACATACCCTGCTGATAGGCAGGCTAAACAGGCTGAACAACTGAAGGCACAAGAACATCAAATTCAGGCTCAACAGGCTCCTCATCCTGTAACTCTCTCTGCCTACGGTGACCTGTCGCTCCTCGAGGTCTACCTCTGCCACGACCTCTATGTCTAACTGGCTGCTCAGGAGGTAAAACCTCATCCTGAAAGGACTCATCATCCTTGGCCTCAATGATCGGTGGAGCAACATGCGCTCGTCTCCTCATTCTGAAAAGACAAACGAAAAGATTCAGACAAAACAGACAATGGAGGAATAACGCAGAAAACTAAAGCAAGGAATACTTATCAAGACATACTCGAACCTAATTCACTGCAGTAGTTACCAAAAGAAAACACAACTTTGAAAACTAGGGCCACCACTCACAAAACTAAGCCCTGACATGGAACTCCGCTCTGATACCAACTTTGTCACGACCCAAAATAGGGGCCATGACCGGCGCTAGGGAACGGGAATTCTTTTGAATCCGGAACCCGTAGCAAGCCTAAAAATAAAATAAACATGCACTAATAATAATAATAATAATATCACAGTTAAATAAAATACAGTGCAGTGGAAATAAAAATCATAAGTATCACAATAACATTTCCACCAACTGGATTTAAATTAAATACTCATCTCATATATATAAGAACTCTTAATACAAATCCAGTTCAAATATAATACAACATCTCTTTAAATATTTAATGACTACTGCAGTGTCTAGATAAAATAAACCCAAGACTCATATAAGCAATTTACATAAAGAAGCCGGGGCGGAAGAAATCTGGCGTACAGGCCTACTACTGAGGTCTGAGGAAGAAGACTCTCCTGAAAAAAATTTATCAACGGAGGGGAGTCAGACCTCACTGAGTGAATTACTATAATATATATACATGCATACTAAATGACAATGCATACAGTCAACAGTATATATCTAATATGTATATATACAGACAAATACACATAGATGCTGTAAAATCGTTTTATATATATTTTACTGAAAATCATCGTTTATGAAGGATCAAATAGAACCCTATAATATCGCAACCTCGAGAACAGTGTTAGACAACACTCTAGCCATACAGGCTCACTTATTCCAATTATATTCACTTATTCCACTTAGACAGTAGACTGGCCCCGAGACACTAAGTCAACCGAGCTCCAGCAGTCTGATTGTCAGTGTGATTGGCCCCGAGACACTAGGTCAACCGAGCTCCAGCAATCACACCTCCAAACCATATCTCACACATCAAATAATCATAACCAATCAATATCCACAAATGGTTAGTAATATAGCCTAAATGCTATAAGCGCACCGGTACGTACTCGGTCCTAGTGCTGCCCACTAGGTAGCACGTTCTATCGATATCCTTCATTAAAATATGAAACATTCATTCATAAATAAATGATGCATGAATTTAAATAAAATAACAATATAAACTATATATATACTAGAAATATACCAAAAATAAACCAGGTATATTTCAAGTATATATACGTCAAATAAATCCAATTAAATTACAAATTAAGCTAGAAATATATTTAAAAACATTTTAAATATGATTTATTAACAAAACATGCATATAATTCAAAATATACAGGAAATAAACCAAAATAAACTAAAAATAAATTTAGGTAAT